>QRFJ01000396.1:274689-486944 GCA_006176705.1 Cocos nucifera | reverse complement strand
AGAATGATTTAGATGATCGATCATTCTAGCTGTTCGAATCAGAAGAGTTCTGATCCATCGAAAGGAGTTTCGATGATGTCTATGATAGAGATCATGACATATCCCATTACCATACAGAACTGAACCTAACTGGGTCACACAAACAAGGGTTTGAATCTGGTGATCATCAATTGAACTGATCTAGTTCAATTGATCTGAATGAGATTCAATTAGGTTCAAGGAAATCGTGCTAGCACTCGATTGAACCTAACGTTCTTCTTTTACTATCATAAATAAGTTGTCCTGACTGAGCCAAAGGAGTTTGTGCTCAATCAGAGGCCTTCATACGGTCTGACTGGAGGTTGTCCAAGTCAGAATAAGGTTGTCTTATTTGTAAGACATTACCTGCCATTTTTGGTCACCTGCCATTTCTTGTTCTTTGACTTTGGTCAAAAGTCTACCTTTGACTGGTCAAACGTTGACCATTGACCCTTTGACTTTTGACCACATGTCATGCACCTATTGGAGAGCTGGTGGGGGCCTGTCCCCCTGCCAGAACCTGGCAAGGAGAAGGGCGCACGCCACCCTAGGGTGGCGTGTGCCCAAGTTGGAGGCGCCTAGGAGTCCTTGTTGGACAAGGACTCCATCTCCCTTTTTGGATTCCAATTAGAGTTCTACTAAGAATCCAACTTTGACTGGTCTTAGGCACCCTCTAAGGAGGAATCCAGGGGTCTCTATTCCAACCAATCAGATTTAGATCTGATTTCACAAAGGGTTGTGATTGGTTGAGGAGGAAGAGGAGTTGGATCACAAGAGGTCTATAAATAAGACCCTGCGCCCAACCCTAATTCAAATGAAATTAGAATTTCCCACGCCCCAAGGCTGCCTCTCCCCTCCTTCTCCATGCCATAGTCTCTTCTCCCCTTGCTCTCCACGTCCAAAAGGTGTTTTGGACTTAGGTTTGGTGCGATTCCAGATCAAGGAAAGGCGATCAAAAGCAAGAAGGCTGCGCTGCTGCAAAAGGACGACTGCTGATCTTCAAAAGAGTTTTGAAGATCCTCCAGATCAGATCCAGATCTGATTTTTGGAGATGTGATAGAGAAGAAGAGGATCTCCAGATCCAACCCGAGTGGATACCGGTAGAGGCCAGGCGCTTGCGTGGCTAAGATCCAGAACCTTCCGCTGCAATCAGGATCATCTAACAGGGTAATAGGATTACCCAAATCAGGTAAATTAAATTTGATTTAATTTATCTTAATTTTATTTTATTTATTAAAATAATAAGAATTAGATCTAAAACATATCAAGATCTGATTGAGATCAAGAGAAAAATTTTTGAAATATATCTCTTGATCTGATCAGATCTGAACGAACCTGGATCCGGGAAATCAGGATTTCCCTTCAACTGGTATCAGAGCCATGGTTCTAAAATTGTTTAGATCTGATTTTAAATTTATTTTAATTAAAAATAAATGATTTTAGATGTCACATGAGATGTGATCAGATCTGAAATCAGAAAAAATTAAAATTAAATGATTTGGATCTAAGATTAGAAGATATGCATGACTAGTTCTAGAATAGAATAGTTCTATAGAATAGTCTTGCATGTTTTTGATTTAATCTGATTAAATCATATTTTAGATCTATTTATTTACTATTTTCTTGATATTATAAGTGTTATAATAACATCTAAAAAATAGCAAATAAAAATTATTTAATTTTAAATATCATATGAGATATGATAGATGCATGTCTAGACTAGTTGTAGAATAGTTCTACATAATTGTCTAGATTAGAATTTATTTTGATTAGATCAATTTAAATCTAATTTTTTAGATTATTATGAGATAATTTAGATCTGAAAAATATGCATGATTCGATACATGAGATGTATGCAAAATATGCCATGATTAGATCTAATTTGTATATGAGATATATGATATAGATCTATAAACTGTTTTGTAGTATTGCATGTTCCTGATTAAGGCGTTCCTCTTGGCCGTCCGGTCATAAGAATGAAGAAGGGTTTAAAGGCCCTCTCTTCCCATTCGATGGGGTGTTCTTATGATGTGTAGGGGTGCTGCGTGTTCGTCCTTAATCAGAAACCCAAAACTTACTTTCTGCAAAACCCTAGATCCTGAAACCCTAGGATTTATTGTGCATATTTTGTTTATGAACCCTACTTAATTAAGAAATTAAGATTATGGAATATTAATTAGGTCTAAAATTGAGAATTTCAGATCTAAGACATATTCATAATACTGGGTTCGGGCTTGGGTAGCTCAATTAGGTCTAAGCGGTTGATCAAACCGAATCAAGAGTTGGTTAGATGGGATCAACAATGCTTAAATTGACCAGCCTAATAGGATTAAGTCTGGGTCAAGATCGAGTCACGATCAAGCAAGACCTAATTAGGCTCAGAGGTTAGAGTCTGGATTGTAGGCTAACCCAATTGGTTCTGACTCAACAATTTGGTGTCTAAGGTAAGTTTGGCACATACGACCGACTGGTTTTTAATTGGAAGCTACTCGACCTGAATGCGTTCTTGTACGAGTTAATGGCATATTCCTTCCACCGGTCTCACTTACCTGGCCATATCTGTTGACACAGTTCTGATCTGAGGTGGTCAATAATCCGAGCTAACCCATGCCACTAGGTTAGTCATAATTGTTATGACTATGACCAAGTCTAGTTTAATGAGACCTGAATCAATTCTCCCTAAGAAAAGATTAAGTCTGAGGTCTTCCACCATTGTAGATGTGCGGGCCCTTCCCGGGGTTGATTGTTCTCGGCTGGATATAGTGGCTCAGTTGCACCGGGAAGATGCAACCATGTCTATTAGGCATTGGATGCTATGGGCTGGAGGATGAGTTGGGCTCAATATTTTGGATACGGTGAGAGACTCAATTAGGAACCCAGTCTATGCAAATGGTGGGTCTGACTTAACTAAGGAGTGGATCAATATTTCGGATACGGTGAGATTCATGAATTAGAGACCAAGTTTGGGTGCACCATGATTAGAGAATCATTGAACAAGAGTTGTTCACTCATTGGCTAACCCATCACCAATAACTGTTAGGTGAGGTGATGAGTCAGTTGGTGAGACCGCACCACCCACTAGAAATCATTAATCGTGGAGATTTTTGCATCTCTACAGAGGGAGTGTAGGGATCCGAGAAAATAGTGGGAGCTAATTTGTTTAAAAATAAAATCCCTAAACAAATTGGTCAAGTCAAAATTACAGTATCTAACTAGAATCTTTGACTCTCTACAGGAAAATGTCTGCGTCCAACCCATTGGCACGTATCCTAGGACACACATAGACTGACTGGACCCAATTATAAAGATTGGCTCAGGAACTACAAAATTGTTTTGGGTTCGAGAAGTTAACCCATGTTTTGGACCAGGACCCTCCCACCTTACCAGCTCCGTCCATCCACTTGAACAGAGAGCGTCTCTGGAAAAATGGATAGACGAAGATAATAAGGCCAGATATTACATGTTGGGCTCGATGTCTGATGAGCTCCAGCGCCAACATGAAGATATCGGGACTGCTCGCCAAATGTTGGCTCACCTGCAGGAGATGTTTGGTGAACAGAGTCGCGCAGCCAAATATCAAGTCACGAAATGACTTTTTAAGGCTAAGATGCGTGATGGGCAGTCAGTCCAAGATCACTGTCTGACAATGATCAAGGACATGGAAGAGCTTGAGAAGCTCGGTGTGAAGTTAGGACTTGGACCTGCAGAACGATATTATTCTGCAATCCTTGACTGATGCATATGGGCAATTCATCATGAATTACCACATGCATAAACTTCAAAATTCCTTGGCCGAATTAATGAATATGCTGGTTACCGCTGAGCTTTCTATGAAAGGTTCTAAAGGCTCAGTTCTTGCTATGGAACGGACTTCTTCCAAAAGAAAGTCTTATGGAAAGAAAAAGAAGTCTGTGAAAAAGCAAAAGGTGGAAGGATCAAAGAAGAAGAAGGCAGAACCGAAGAAAAAGGCCGATGTCAAAGGAAAGTGTTTCCATTGCAACAGCGACGGCCATTGGAAGCGGAACTGCCCTACTTACCTGGCCACCCTGAAGAACAAGAAGGAAGGTCCTTCTGGAGGTATGCTCGTTATTGAGTCTAACCTTACGGTTTCTTCTGCATCCAGTTGGGTGCTTGACTCTGGTTCTAGTGCTCATCTGTGCACTTCCATGCAGGGTCTTGAGGATAGCAGGAGGCTGAGGGATGGAGACATGATCCTACGCATCGGTAATGGAGCAAGAGTTGCTGCAGTAGCCGTGGGAACATACCCTCTTCGATTACCATCTGGTTTAGACTTAGTTTTGAAAGACTGTTATTATGTGCCTGCAGCTAGCAGGAATTTGATTTCTGTTTCATGCTTAGCACAAGAAGGTTATGTGATCACCTTCTTTAAGGACCATTGTAACATTCTTTATGAAAGAAATAAAATTGCAAATGGTTTCCTTATTAATGGTCTTTATCAGCTACATATTGATGTACCTGTTCTAACTATCGAGCAAAACGTGAATGCCAAACGACCTAGGGATAGTCCAAACGACAGATATCTATGGCACCTGAGATTAGGTCATATAGCAGAAGATAGGATCAACAAATTGGAGAAAAATGGGCTATTGAGTCCATTGACTTTTGAGTCATATCCAACTTGTGAATCTTGTCTTCAAGGCAAAATGACTAAACTCCCTTTTGTTGGACATGGGGGAGGGCCACAGATCTCCTTGCCCTAGTACATACTGATGTGTGCGGCCCATTTGATGTGCCGGCTAGAGGCAATTTTGTCTACTTCATTACCTTTACCGATGATCTGTCTAGGTATGGGTATGTGTATCTTATGAGACACAAGTCTGAAGCTTTTGAAAAGTTCAAAGAATTCAGACATGAAGTAGAAAAACAAACTGGAAAACCCATTAAGGTTCTTCGATCAGATCGAGGAGGTGAATACCTTAGCCGGGAATTCCTAGACTATCTTAAGGAAAATGGCATAGTCTCTCAATGGACTCCACCAGGAACACCTCAACTCAACGGGGTTTCAGAACGGAGAAATCGGACTCTATTGGATATGGTTCGATCCATGATGAGCTTCACAGACCTCCCTGATTTTCTTTGGGGACATTCATTATTAACTTCAATTTATCTTACTGAATAGGGTTCCCTCTAAAACCGTTCCTACCACACCGTATGAGATATGGCACGGTAAGAAACCAAGTCTGAGTCATCTCAGAATTTGGGGTTGTCCGGCTCATGTCAAAAGACAACAAGCGGACAAGTTAGAGTTTAGGTCCTTTAGAGCTCGATTCATAGGATATCCTAAAGAGTCATTAGGATACTATTTCTACATTCCAGAAGACCACAATGTGATTGTGAGTCGACATGCCATCTTTCTTGAAAAATAGTTTATTCAAGATAGCGGCATTGGAAAGCAGATTAAGCTTGATGAGAAAGTCTCACAAGTAGAACGAGCTAAGGACCAAGTTGGAACCAAATCAGGTTGAGCCAATAAGAACACTACCTCCTCCACCTCGTAGATCGGAAAGAGTTTCCCGTCCCCCTGAAAGATACTTAGGTATTATTTCAGAGGAAGTAGAGGAAATGTTCCTCATAGGTAATGGTGCTCATGGTGATGATCCCAAAACCTACAACGAGGCGATATCAGATATCGACTCCGAGAAATGGCTAGAGGCAATGAAGTCAGAAATTGACTCGATGCACTCAAACCAAGTCTGGACCTTGGTAGATCCACCAGAAGGTATAGTACCTATTGGGTGTAAATGGATCTTCAAGAGAAAGATTGGTGCAGATGGGAATGTGGAGACATTCAAGGCTAGACTAGTGGCAAAAGGTTATAGTCAACGCGAAGGCATTGACTATCAGGATACCTTTTCCCCAGTAGGCTATGCTAAAATCCATCCGCACATTGCTTGCCGTTGCAGCCTATTTCGATTATGAAATATGGCAAATGGACGTGAAAACGGCATTCCTAAATGGATATCTTGAGGAAGATATCTATATGGAACAGCCGCTAGGTTTCACATCCAGTGATACTGATCACAAGGTTTGCAAGCTGCAAAGGTCCATATATGGACTTAAGCAAGCATCTCGGAGCTGGAACACTCGTTTCAATGATGTGATCAAAAAGTTTGGTTTCATCAAAAATGAAGAGGAACCATGTGTTTTCAAAAGGGTCAGTGGGAGCGCTGTTGTCTTCCTCGTATTGTACGTGGATGACATCCTCCTTATTGGGAATGATATTCCCATGTTGACATCAGTCAAGATGTGGTTGTCCAAGGAATTCTCCATGAAAGACCTAGGTGAAGCATCCTTTATTCTAGGAATTAAGGTCTATAGGGATAGACCGAATAGGATGCTAGGACTTTCACAGAAGATGTACATAGAGGAAGTACTAAAGAGGTTTAGTATGGAAAACTCTAAGAGGGGATTAATACCCTTCAGACATGGTATTCATCTTTCCAAGAAGATGTGCCCCAGCACACCTGAGGAAATAGAACGCATGAGCAAGATCCCTTATGCTTCTGCAATAGGGAGCCTCATGTATGCCATGCTATGTACACGACCTGATATAGCCCATGCTGTGAGTGTCACAAGCAGATATCAGTCAAATCCAGGTGAAGAACACTGGACTTCTGTGAAATGTATCCTTAAGTACTTGAGAAGAACTAAGGATATGATGTTGGTCTTTGGTAATGGAGAACTCCAAGTTCCAGGGATACACAGACTCGGACTTTCATGTCCGATATAGATGATCGAAAGTCGACATCTGGAAGTCTGTTTGTGTGCAATGGTGGTGCTGTCAGCTGGAAGAGTTCCAAGCAAACTGTGATAGCAGATTCCACCATGGAAGCAGAATATATCGCTGCATCAGAGGCTGCAAAGGAAGCATTCTGGTACAAGAAGTTTGCTGCAGAAATTGGAGTAATGCCATCAGATGCCATTCCTCTATACTGCGACAACAATGGCGCCATAGCCCTTGCTAAGGAGCCGAGGTCTCACCAGAAGTCCAAGCACATTGAGCGGCGATACATCTCATCCGCGATTACCTTGAGAAAGGTTACGTTGAGGTCAAGAGAGTCAACTCCACAGATAATGTGGCAGACCCACTTACAAAGCCGTTGGGCCAGCAGAAGATCGAAGCCCACCTTGAGAAGATGGGACTTAGACTTGTAGCCAATTGGCTTTAGGACAAGTGGGAGATTGTTAGATATATGTGCCCTAGAAGCCAGAATTGGCTGACACTTGTAATACACTTCTAGGGGCAAAATTATAATTTTGACTATAATTAATAAAATGGGTTATTTTCTATCACATATGTGTATTTAGTGTCTGTGATACATCCTTTGAGTTAATGGTAATGATAATTCATATTTTCAAGAGTTGAAAATTTAAGACATGAATAATCATTATTAACTCATAAACATGCTCCCGACCATAGGATCATCACGAGGATGGTGATTGATCCGGAAGGTTGGTGTACGAATCGCTTCTCTTTAGTAGATGAGTCTTGAGTCTACGGTGTGGAGACACCGGAGCGAGAGTACAGGTACTCGTTAGAGAACGAGGGCACTGAGCGTGACCACCTCGAGTAGTCATTAGGGAAGTCTACCTTCTCGTCAATGACTGACTCGATGCTGCAGTAGTGTGTCTGGTTCTTTGACCTGAGATGCATCGGCAGTTCACCTTGAGGGTGTTATAGTTTGACTACACCATTACTCGGTCTCCTAGCCATATGGAACCCTGAGGTGTATGTTGGCTATAGCATGTTCATTGTAGGAACTGGATTGCATCAAGATGGAATCTATCTACCTCGGTGGTAGAGGAGCAGCCCTATGATGATCATGAGAATCAAGTCCAGAAGTCCCATGGCCATGGCAGAGTGAAATAATAGAAAGAGTTTCTATTTAGATTTTCACATTGGACTCGAATCGAATGATTACATCATATGACAGAGACTAGGGTTTGACGAGTTCACCTTAACCCTAATCTGATCGGGGCTCAAGATAGAAGAACTTAATCACACAGGTAGCTGCACCAAGAGGTTCGCATTCAGCTCTGATGGGTTGCCACCATATACTGCTAGGTGTCACTGGTGGATTTTGGGAGCAATTAGAATGATTTAGATGATCGATCATTCTAGCTGTTCGAATCAGAAGAGTTCTGATCCATCGAAAGGAGTTTCGATGATGTCGATGATAGAGATCATGACATATCCCATTACCATACAGAACTGAACCTAACTGGGTCACACAAACAAGGGTTTGAATCTGGTGATCATCAATTGAACTGATCTAGTTCAATTGATCTGAATGAGATTCAATTAGGTTCAAGGAAATCGTGCTAGCACTCGATTGAACCTAACGTTCTTCTTTTACTATCATAAATAAGTTGTCCTGACTGAGCCAAAGGAGTTTGTGCTCAATCAGAGGCCTTCATACGGTCTGACTGGAGGTTGTCCAAGTCAGAATAGGTTGTCTTATTTGTAAGACATTACCTGCCATTTTTGGTCACCTGCCATTTCTTGTTCTTTGACTTTGGTCAAAAGTCTACCTTTGACTGGTCAAACGTTGACCATTGACCCTTTGACTTTTGACCACATGTCATGCACCTATTGGAGAGCTGGTGGGGGCCTGTCCCCCTGCCAGAACCTGGCAAGGAGAAGGGCGCACGCCAAGGGTGGCGTGAGCCCAAGTAGGAGGCGCCTAGGAGTCCTTGTTGGACAAGGACTCCACCTCCCTTTTGGATTCCAATTAGAGTTCTACTAAGAATCCAGTTTGACTGGTCTTAGGCACCCTCTAAGGAGGAATCCAGGGGTCTCTATTCCAACCAATCAGATTTAGATCTGATTTCACAAAGGGTTGTGATTGGTTGAGAGGAAGAGGAGTTGGATCACAAGAGGTCTATAAATAAGACCCTGCGCCCAACCCTAATTCCAAAGTGAATGAAATTGAGATTTCCCATGCCCCAAGGCTGCCTCTCCCCTCCTTCTCCATGCCATAGTCTCTTCTCCCCTTGCTCTCCACGTCCAAAAGGTGTTTTGGACTTAGGTTGGTGCGATTCAGATCAAGGAAAGGCGATCAAAAGCAAGAAGGCTGCGCTGCTGCAAAAGGACGACTGCAGATCTTCAAAAGAGTTTTGAAGATCCTCCAGATCAGATCCAGATTTAATTTTTGGAGGTGTGATAGAGAAGAAGAGGTTCTCCAGATCCAACCCGAGTGGATACCGGTAGAGGCCAGGCGCTTGCGTGGCTAAGATCCAGAACCTTCCGCTGCAATCAGGATCATCTACAGGGTAATAGGATTACCCAAATCAGGTGAATTGAATTTGATTTAATTTATCTTGTTTTATTTTATTTATTAAAATAATAAGGATCAGATCTGAAACATATCAAGATCTGATTGAGATCAAGAGAAAATTTTTGAAATATATCTCTTGATCTAATCAGATCTGGACGAACCTGGATCGGGAAATCAGGATTCCCTTCAGGAGCTAGCACTTCGATGGAGCTGATCGGGACTAGGAGCTTCGTGTGGACTCATCATAGAGATTGGATGAGTGTGTGGCTATAGCATGACATCGTGTACTTCCTCCTATAGATTCAAATCATGGAGATCATCTACCTGCACATAGGTATTGTGTTATAAACACAAGTTGATCAACAAATGTGATTTGCTGATCGATCATATTTAAATTTTCAATAACATATCTGCATATCTAGATCCTAGTGTAGGACTATTGATTAGATCAATGCATGCCTAAATTAATACTAGATTAATTTTTCTGCTGTTGTTGTAATAAAATTTGAAAAAGTTTTTGAAAAGCATGTCCTAAACCCTGCACTATTTCCAGTAATGGTATCAAAGCCAAGTTGCTTGACATGCTTTTACGTTAATTAAAAAATTAAATGCTAGCATATATGATATATTTATATGTTAATTAAAATTATTTCAATTAATAAAAATAAAAAAAATAAACATGAATATATTAGATTAGATCTAATATATGATTCATGCTTTAATTTTATTATGATTTATTTTCTATTGTAAAAATAGCAATAGATTGTTATTTATAAAATGAGCAGATCAATTTCTGAAATCAGTCAACTCATTTGATGAATAGAAAATAAAAATCTTTTAAAATTTAAAAATTATTTTTGAAATGCCGAACCCTATTCCATCAGTTCAAAATTTAATTAAAAGAATTAAGTGTTGTCTAGGAGAATCTAGAATTATAAATTAAAGATCTTAAGACAAAAGCATAAGGCTATGGGTTAAAGGATTAGATGAATTAGGTCCATTAAATGATTTAGACCTAAGGTTTATAAAAGAATGGACTTAACTAGAGTAATTAATCAAATCTAACCAAGTATTGAATTAGATTAGATTAAGGACACTCTAGAATCAACTTCAATAGTTGTTGTTGGATGAGTCCATGTCTTTAACAAAGATCAAGATGGACTTGATTCATGTCTATGCAGCTAAGCCCAAAATTACTAGGTTGATCAGATTAAATCTAATTAATCAATTGGTGTCTAAGATAAGTTTGATAGTCAATATTAGTGGTTTTTAATTGGAAACTACTCGCACTAATTCTATCGTTGACGAGTTAAAGGCATATCCCTTCTATTGATCTCACTTACCTAGCTGACATGGTTAATTATGATTTAATTAGATCACTTGGTGATTCAAGCTCATCCATGTCACTAAGAATCATTTTGACTGATTTCAATCTGTAATACTAGATTAGGTGCCCATGGACCTAAATTGATCCTAATCCTAATCTATTGACTTGGTGAAGTTAGTGGAAGGATTTGACTTGGTGAAGTTAGTGGGAGAAAATTGGTCTATGTTCTTTCTATCCTTAAATCATAAGTAACCTAAATTCTCTAAATTATTAGGTTCTTAAAATGACTATGTTATAGGGATAATCGAGTCATAGCCTTTCATTAAGATAAATAGTAATAAGTCTAATTTTTTAGGTGAATATTGGAGGTGCCTTACACCTAGTGTTCATCTAGATATTGAAATTACTGTCCATCATATGATGATTAGGTTGCACTCTCTTAATAGTGGTCGGTCTAGTCAGAGCTTTCCTCAGGCCTAGTCATCATTGGTTTGATGCATCGAACTCAATCATGTTAATGGTTGGACCTAACTAGATCTTTTCAGTGCAGGTCTTAGCCTACTGAGTTGGCTTCTAAGGCAAAACCTAATTACTAAAAATTATTTAGAGAAATAATTGATTGTGAACCTATCTGTAGATGCATATGAGTTGGTCAGAGCTTTCCTCGGGCCCATTTATAGTCTATGTGGATTCTAATATCCACTTAAAGGCTAGTATAATTTCTTGAATTAGAGGTAAAGGCCACCAATTCATTAAAATAATGATAGAATCTTTAGACTAAAGTCCAAGTCTTTAGGATTAAATAAGTCGAGTACTAATATGGTCTTATGTTTTTCTTTTAGATAAATAGAATGACTAGTTTAAGTCCGCTCAGTTCACTATTGGATAGTGACAAGTATTTAGGATCTAAATACGAGAGATCTAGTATTGACCCTAATCTGGTAGATCCAAAGAGGAATGGTCCTCTTGACCCAAATAGGTTGAATAGAAGAAATCAGCTAGTGGTTGTTGGTCAAGGCTGTTATATGATAACACCATGCAATTTCTCCATTTGTGATACATCTACCTGGGTATTAGATATTGGGAGTCCAATTCACACGCAATTCATTGCATGGACTTCAAATTAGTAGAAAGTTTGAGAATAGTGATAGATTCCTTAATGTTAGGGATGGAAGTAAAGTTCCAATCCTAGCATTGAAAACTCTTGATCTTATTTTTAAAAATAATAATATTGTTTTAAGTGACTGTCACTATTGTCTAACTTTTATGATGAACATAATATCTATTGGGCTTTTAGCCCAAGGTGGTTATCATTTGTTAATAAAAGAAAATTATTATGACATCATTATGAATGATGTTATAGTAATGAAAGGATAATTAAGAAATAGTATTTATATTTTATCATAGCCAATTAATGTAATGTACACATCAAATAAATATTTGAAATCAGATAATGTCACCAATGTCTATCTTTGGTACTATAGACTCGATCATATAAACAAGAATAGGATTAACGGATTAGTTAAGAAGTGTATCCTTGACATCGATAATTATGAATCATTGAATACCTGTGAGTCCTGCCTTCTTGGTAAGATGACCAAATCACCTTTTACTGGAAAAGGTGAATGGGCCACTGAGCCTCTAGGTCTAGTACATACTGATATATGTGGACCTATGAACACATATGTTAGAGGCAACTATTACTACATCATTACATTTACTGACGATCTATCGAGGTAGATCTATTTTATGAAGAGTAAATCCGATTCATTTGAAATGTTCAAATGATATCGAAATGAGATAGAAAAATAATTTGGAAAGAGTATTAAAACTCTTCAGTTAGACCAAGGAGGTGAATATCTTTTCAATGAGTTTTTAACATATCTAGAAGAGAATGAAATTCTCTCATAATGGACCTCTCTTGGAACACCATAACATAATGATGTGTATGAGAGGAGGAATCGAACCTTGTTGGATATAGTTTAGTCTATGATGAGATTTGTGAGTCTGCCAATTTTGTTCTAGGGGTATGCACTCGAGACTACTTATTTTATTTTAAACAATATTCCAAGCAAGTCTGTTGCAAAAAATCTATATAAGATATGGATTGGGCATAGGTCGGCACTCTCTCACCTTAGGGTTTGCGGATGTCCGACTTATGTTAAATATTTGTAGATAGAAAAGCTTGGACCTAGGTCCGATAAGTGCTTATTCATAAGATACCCTATGGAAATTAGAGGTTATTACTTCTACCTTGCTGAAGAACAAAAGGTGTTCATCAACAATAGGAAAGTCTTTTTGAAGAAGAAGTTTCTTATGGAAGGAACTACTGCCTTTAATGTTGAACTTAGTGAAGTTCGATAGGTAAAGGAATTGACACATTTTAGTGAACCTACAAAGATAGATTTGATAAAATCAAACCTAGAGCCCATTATAGAGGCATCTTTAAGAAAATTTGATAGAGTACCACATCAATCGGTTAGATACTATGGTTTCTTAGTCTAGGATGGTGATTCTATTGAATTTGATAAGAACGATGAGGATCCGATCACCTACATGAATGCCATGCAGAGGTCTGACTTTGTTAAATAGTTGGAAGCCATAAAGTCCGAAGTGGAGTCTGTGAAAGTCAGTAGTATATGGACACTGGTTGATTCACCAGAAGGGATAAAATCCATTAGGTGTAAGTAAATTTTTAAAAGGAAAAAGGGCATAGATGAAAAGGTGGAGACCTATAAAGCCCATTTGGTTGCCAAGGAATATCATCAATATTATGGTATTGACTATAATGAAATATTTTCTTTAGTGGTAATGCTCAAGTCCATTCAGATTATACTTGCGATAGGAGCATGTCTGGACTATGAGATCTGGCAAATAGATAGAAAAATAGCTTTTCTAAATTGAGAGCTAGATGAAGAGCTGTATATGATACAGCTAGAGGATTTTACGTTTACAGACCAATCCAACGTGTACAAACTTTAGAGATCCATCTATGGATTGAAGCAGACATCATGAAGTTGGAACATGCATTTTGATAAGATGATCAGAACATATGGCTTCATTAAGAATGAAGAGAAATCCCACATGTATAAATGGACTAATGATTTTATAGTCATATTTCTTGTTTTGTATATGGATGATATTCTCTTGATCGAGAATGACATCCTTGTACTATAGAAAATAAAGATTTGACTGCCGTCATAATTTTCCATGAAGGACTTGGGAGAAGCTTCCTACATCCTGGGGATGAAGATCTATAGAGATAGATCTAAAAGATTGCTTGGATTATCCCAGTTTACGTACCTCGATAACATGCTAAAGCAGTTTAGCATGGCAAATTTCAAAAAGAGCTATCTTCCGATAAGCCATGGAATTACTTTGTCAAAGAGGGATTGTCCGACAACTCCTTAAGAGAGAGAGCGTATGAGTAGGATTCTACATGCTTCGATAGTGGATTCTATTATATACACCATGATGTGTACGAGACCAGATGTGACATACTCACTAGGGGTAATGAATAAATACTAGTCTGATCTAGGTAAGAATCATTGGAATGTTGTAAAGATAATCCTTAAGTAATTGAGAAATACTAAAGACTAGTAGCTCATTTATAAAGATACTGACTTGAAACTTATGGAATATACTGATTTCAATTTTTAGTAAGATTATGATGATAGTAAGAGTGTGTCAGGTTATGTGTTTACCTTGAATAAAGGAGCGGTTTGCTGGAAGAGTTTCAAGCAGCACACTATGGCCAATTCTGTATGCAAGGCAGAGTATGTTACGGCATCCGATGCTGCAAAAAAAGTTATGCGGCTACAAAAGTTTATCGACAAGCTGAGAGTGGCACCCATCTTGGATGGTTTAGTTCTACTATATTATAACAGCACTAGAGCCATAGCTTAAACGAAGGAGCCAAAGGCACATCAGCACACCAAACATATTCTGTATCGCTACCATCTTGTTTGAGAGATCATGGAGCGAGATGACGTAGATCTTTAAAATATTGATGGAAAGGAGAACATGACCGACCACTTTACTAAAGCATTCAAAATCAAAGAGTTCGACAATCACAAATGAAAGATAGGTATACAATATTATTCTAAATGGCTTTAGTCTAAGTGGGAGTTATTGAAAAATATATCCTAAAGCTAATTATCTAGGTTATAGAAGGTTGAGCTAATTATAAAATATACTTAAATTTTTAATGAGTAAAATAATTATTCCAGCTCTTTATCACTTTTGTGCATCTTCTTGTAATGAACTCTTCTATGATAAAGTCCTTAGGACTATTTAGACTCGAAAAAGAAGGATTTATCATTTAGTCCTCAAACTTATTCGTGACCAAATGATGTGTTGTTATCCAAAAGGACAACGTATCGAGTGTAGGTCATTGTATGCCATATATGTTGGTTGTCCTCTTAACCAAGGAGTATGAAGTACTGGTATGGCATGCAGATGAACATGACCCAACTATGGAGCTCTTTGCTGTCAAGAGTTGCACGTGAAGGATGGATATAAGTATCCTTTAGACTTGATATCACCATGGTGGCTTGCAAGCAACTCACTATACTTATGTATTGGACTACCTAAATTTTTAATTCAGTAATGCAAGGCTACTGGGTGCAGTCAAGTACTTGTGAAGTTGGTGTGTGAGTCAAGATGGAATTGACCACTCCAAATGTTGGAGCAAGTGTATCATTATATTTTAATTTAGCAAAACCTCAATCAGGATGGTTCATTCGATGAACACTTAATTTTGAAATATACTATAGATGATTTTTCAGGATTAACAGTTAAACCCTAGGTCATTTTTTAAGCATTGAGGTCAAAAGGATGAATTATATGGTAATCATATGCCACAAGCTCGTCGATATTGCATTGCGACTATTTGATCTATCCGGATGTTGGGTACTATTGCTATATGGTCACATCGATTGGTACAAAAAATTAGTTCCTATGCTATCGACTTAGGGTTTGAATCTATGGGGTCACACACAATACGAGTTTCTACCTGATTTGATGGCTGATCAAGAGTCCTAATGGTCTGAAACTCTATGGTCAAGAGTCCCATTGGATTAGGATTCTATGGGTAGGAGTCCCACTGGACTGAAACTCTATCTTTGTGGGTGCTACTGGACTGGGACACTTAGCCTTACTTGTCTAGGATTCTCTATGAAGGAACCAGATCTAGGATTTTACAGGTAGATCTTAAAACTTTTTTAAGATCTTGCAGCGAAAGACTTAAATAAATTAAATATTTATTTAAATAAATTTATAAACATCTAGATCTTAAATCTATTACATGATTGAGGTGTGATATTAAATCAAAAATTATAATCAAATATGAAAGTAAAAGATTGATCAAATCAACCTAGATCTATACTACATCAAATGCAGGTATGAAGTTTATAGATCATATCTATTACCTGAGCAAGTTAGACATTATAACTTACTGATCCGAACTTGGGGATGAAGTCACAAGCTACACATATATCTGGCCTCTAGGAGTCGTCCACACGAGCCTACGATCTCTGATCTGAAGTTCGATGCAGGAAATCAGCACAACATGCTAGTACGGTGCTGATCCTTTTTCGATGGTCGATCCAATGCTTCCTTCATTAAAATTTGGACTCTTCAAAATATGAGAAGGAAGATGAGAGTTTACTGATCTAAGACTCTCTCAAAAAAAACTCAAAAATAGAGGAGAGATTGAAAATAAAATAGTCCTAGAAGAAGACCCTCTTCTTCTTCTCTTTTCTCTCACCTAGACACCATTTTGGTGCCTATGGAACCCCCATCCCCAAGGACCCTCTTCCTCTAATTTTTGCACACCCAAAACTTCTCTCAAAGCTCTATATTTCATAAAAAAAATAAAATAAAATTCATCCAATAAATAGAGAAAAAGAAGAGTCCAATTTAGATCAAAATTCTAGACTAGGAATGTTCAAACATTGGAAGTTGTTGGGGCGCCCAACTCTTGGGTGGCTCCTCCATAATTATTGGCATGGACCAGCAAGGGAGGGCATATAAAAAAATAAATTATTTTCATGAAATAAGAGAAGAATGAATTAAAAGAGGGGGTGGCAATCAAGGAAAGGTGTTTTGGTCAACACGAATTCTATCTTATAGAATCCTAAGCAAAACTAACTCCTCTTTTGACTTGGTCTTCCAATAAATTGGCTTATGAGAAAAGGAGGAAAGAAAAAGGGTGTGAGAAGCCATGGGAGTGGAGAATTTTCACGTAAGAAATAAAACAAAAATGGGCATGAGGCATGAGGATTAAGTGGCGCAAGTGATAGGGAGTCCTAGTTACACTAGGACTCGTATTTTGACTTGGTCAAACAAGATCTTTTAACCAAATAAAATCAAGATTAAACCAACTTAATTAAATAAGGCCCTAACCCATTAAAAAAATTAATTAAATTAGACTAAATTAGATTTAATTTTAATTTATTTTTTAATCAAATTAAAAAATTAGGTTATTTCGAGTCCTAGTTAGACTAGGACTAGTTCTTCCTTGCACTTGGCTTATCTAATAAACCAATTGGACTTGATCCAATCAAGTCCAAACCAAATCTAATTAAATCATATTTAATTAGACTTAATCTCAACCTATTGGCTTAATCAAATTAAGCTAATTAGTAATCTAATTGCTAATTGATCCTCCTACAATACTTGCACTAGATTAAACACCAATCGTATTGATTGTTTAATCCTAGAATGATTCTTAATCATTGATCAACCATCCGATCAGATCATAAGATCTAATGTGTTTGACCTCATAGGTTTGAACATAAGTTGGTAATACAGAAATAAATTTTTATACCAATCAAAGTGACTATCTAGCAATGATATCTGACGACCAGATAGGTCGAAGGTGTAGAACATCATCCTTAGAACCCATGTGGATATAATTTCCATATAATTCATCCCTTGACCACAATGCTCGCAGGATACCTCAGAGTTCAATTATCAACTCTGATCATGTTGTCCATATTGTATTTCAAAATATCAAATCCATCTGATGGATTATCCTAGCCAAGATTTTGCTATATTGAGATACAGTGATACAATCTTCTCCAACCCTTAGAGTGGTCAATTCCATCTTGTCACACTCCAACTTTGCAAGTACTTGACTATGCCCAAAAGCCTTCTATTGCTGAATTAGAAATTTAGTTAGTCCGATACCAAAGCATAGTAAGTTGCTTGCAAGTCACTGAGGTGATCTCAGATCTAAGGGATACTTATACCTATATCCCATTAGAGACATTCTCGATAGCAGAATGCTCTAGAGTTAGTCACGTTCAATGATGATGTACCCATATATGTCACCTGTATGCCATACCAATGTCTCCACACTTCTTGGTTAAGAGGACAACCAACCTATATGGCATATAGCGATCTATGTTTGATAGATGCTGTTGTCCTAATTAATAGCCTATCATTTGGTCGTGAAAAAATTTAAGGACTAATTGATAAATCCTCTCTTTATCGAAACTAAACAGTCCTAAGGACTTCATCACAACAATTGAGTTCATTAGAAGATGTAAACTTATGATGAAAAGGATGCCAAAATATTTTTATTAATTAATAAATTAATTATAATTATAAAATAGCTCAACCATCAATAGGCTAATGATTGACTTTGGGACATAATTTTCAACAACTTCCATTTGTCCTAAAGCCACTCGGCATAGTATCTAATACCCATCTTCAACTTATGGTTGTCAAACTCCTTGATTGTCAGGGCTTTAGTGATGCGGTCAGCTAGGTTTTTCTTTTCATCAATCTTCTGAAGGTCGATGTCACCACGACCCACGATCTTACGGACCAAATGAAAGCAGCATAGAATGTGCTTTGTCCGCTGGTGTGCCTTCGATTCCTTTGCTTGAGTTATGGCGCCAGTGCTATCGTGGTAGAGTTGGACTGGACCATCAATGGAGGGTGCTACTCTGAGCTCAGTGATGAACTTTCTCAGTCACACAGCTTTCTTTGCTGCATCTGATGCTACCATGTACTCTACTTTGCAAATAGAGTCAGCCACTGTATGCTGCTTGGAATATTTCCAGCAGATGGCTCCACCATTTAGAGTAAAGATATACCCTAACACATTTTTACCATCATCATGGTTAGATTGAAAGCTAGTCTGTAAATCCCACAAGCTTCAGATCTGACTCACCATAAACCAACCATTGATTCTTAATATTTTTTAAATACATAAGGATGGTTTTAACCACCTTCTAGTGATTTTCTCTAGGGTCAGACTGATATCTACTTACCACTCCTAGTAAGCATGCCACGTCTGGTCTCGTACATATCATTGCATACATAATGAACCCCACTACCAAAGCATATGGGATTCTACTCATATGCTCTCTCTCTTTAGGAGTTGTCGGGCAATCCTTCTTAGAGAGAGAAATTTCTTGGCCTATCGGTAGATAGCCCTTTTCAGAATTCTCCATGCTAAACCTCTTCAGCATAGTTTCTATGTATGTGGACTGAGTTATACCAAGCATCCTTTTAGATCTATCCTTACAGATCTTCATCCCTAAGATGTAGGATGCTTCATCAAAGTCCTTTATGGAGAACTATGATGACAACTAGATTTTTATTCTTTGTAGTGCGGGGATATCATTTTCGATTAAGAGAATGTCATCTATATACAATATAAGAAATACCACTGCTGGACCATTTACCTATTTGTAAATACGGGGTTCTTCTCCATTCATAACGAAACCATACGTTTTGATCACTTTATCAAAATGCATGTTCCAACTCCAAGATGCCTGCTTCATTCCATAAATGGATCTCCAAAGCTTACACACCTTGGACTCATCTATAGATGTGAACCCTGTAGGTTGTATCATATACACCTCTTTGATCAGCTCTTCATTTAGAAAAGCTATCTTCAGATCCATCTGCTAGATCTCATAGTCCAGATGGGCAGCAAATGGCAAGCATGATCCGAATGGATTTGAGCATTGCCATAGGAGAGAACGTCTCATCATAGTCAATACCATAATGTTGACGATACCTCTTGGCAACCAAATGGGCTTTATAGGTCTCCACCTTTCCATCTACACCCCTCTTTCTTTTGAAGACCCATTTACATCCAATGGATTTAACTCCTTCAGGTGGATCAAGTAATGTCCATACATCATTGACCTTCAAGGAATCCATTTTGGATCTCATGGCTTCTAGCGATTTCTCAGAGTCGGATCGCTGCATCGCATCCATATAAGTGATCGGATCCTCATCGTTCTCATCGAGTTCGATGGGATCACCATCCTGGACCAAGAATCCATAGTATCTATCTGGATGCTAAGATACTCTACCAGATCACCTTAATGGTGTAGATTCACTAAGCTTCAGATTTGATCTGATCAAATTTGACTTAGGTTCAACATTCTATGTCAGACTTTCTACCTGTTGAACTTCATCAAGTTCAACCTTAGAGGCAACAGTTCCTTCACCAAAGAACTTCTTTTTCAAAAAGATTGTCCTAAGACTGACGAACACCTTTTGTTCATTAGCATGATAGAAATAGTATTCTTTGATCTCTTTTGGGTATTCTATGAATGTACACTTATCAGACCTAGGTCCAAGTTTGTCTATAACTAATCATTTGACATAAGCCGGGCAGCCCCAAATCCTAAAGTGTGAAAGTGCTGGCTTACATCCTGTCCATATCTCATATGGGATAACTACAGACTTACTCGGAATCCTATTTAATAGATAACAAGCCGATTCGAGTGCATATCCCCAGAAGGATATCGACAAGCTGGCAAATCCCATCATGCATCGGATCATGTCTAACAAAGTTCAATTCTTCCTTTCAGACACACTATTTTGCTATGGTATTTCAGGAGGAGTCCATTGGGAGAGAATTTCATTCTCTCCTAGATATGTGAGAAACATATCAGAAAGGTATTCTCCTCCTCGGTTAGATCGAAAGATTTTAATACTATTTTCAATTTGTTTTTCTACTTTACTTCAAAATCGTTTGAACATTTTAAAAGAATTCGATGAAACAAATATGTCCTTAAGCCCATTTATTTTTAGGATGTTCTTTATCTTCCAGACTCATGTAATGACATTTTTAAAAAATAAAGGCATTTATTTCATCATATGCAGTATCTTATTATTTATTTAAGATTATGATGAATTCTATAAATTAGGGCTATGATTTTAGGATTATGATGAGATCATACTAGTGAGATCTAAAGCCTTAAAATCCTAATTTAAAAATTCTCAGTCGATGGAACATTGAGTTAGGGATCAATGTTTTTCGGTAAGACTAGCACATTCTTTGTATGCTCGATTGAGAGGATGATTGATCTCACAATAACTTGTATATGACACTAATACAAGAATGTGGGTGCTCATTAGAGAATGAGTTCACTAAATTAATCCAAATCAAGAATATCTAATGGAGTCTTATCTACATGTCAATAGGTGGTTCTCATAGTGGAATTTGTGCATGTAATCCTTTAACCTGAAACTACCATAGAATCTTATATATATAAATCCATATTTTGGTTCATACTCATTCATGACTCAGTTATGTATGGGATGATCTGGATATGGTAGATTATATATATGAAGGTTGTGAGTAGGTTAACCTGGAATCGATCTCTCCTGGTAAGAGGAAATAGCATCCTACTTGCTTCAAACAAATGAT
The DNA here is from genome assembly GCA_006176705.1 of Cocos nucifera. NCBI lineage: Eukaryota > Viridiplantae > Streptophyta > Magnoliopsida > Arecales > Arecaceae > Cocos > Cocos nucifera. Next base: position 465,616 of record QRFJ01000396.1, on the reverse strand, counting down.
GATTTAGACTTTGATCAAAAAATGATAAAAAAAAAATTAGAAATGATTTCTAATATTTCATTAAATGAATCATCATCATAAGATTGAAAGAGAAATGAATATGATATTAGGGTTGACATATTTTCATACCTAGAGTCATATTTAGGATGCAGGGAGATCGAAGGATCTAGTTGCATGGTAATTTTCACTGAAGAATATTTTTGATATTTACATCAAAATTTTACATCTTTCGAGAAGTCATGATACATTGCTAGACGTCAATCATGTCTTATGGGTTCGATCAAATTAAAATTTTAATTTGATCATTAAATTAGAAAGTGTTCTAAATTAAGTCAAATTAGCTTGCCTAGTTTTGACCTAAATCGGTTTGGTTGAGTTCTAACCAGATTAGGTCAAATCACACCCAGACTCACTGCTGGTTAGATGTGGAACCCAATGGGTTGCACACAAAGAGAGTTGATTATGGGTCTAATTAGATTAGACCATATTTGCAAGATGAACATGCTAGCACATGTAGCAAACCCTAGCAGCTGGTTTCGAATTGGATTCGAAATATCTTTCGATTTAGGATAATTTAGATCCAATTTGAGCCAAATAGGATTTGATCTTAAGTCGGATTAACTTAGATTGATTGGGCTTCAGATTGGGCACCATATACCTGCATCCCATGTGCCAGAGAGTCTGTCTCTTGCCCGTGGGAAGTCTTTCATGCGCAAAGAACTCTTTGGTGCATGAAATTTGTTGGCGCCTACCTTCTTTGACTTTTTTTATTTTGTTATGTCACATAAATTTTTATATTGGCATGGACATTAGATATGGGGTGCAGAAGAGTCATTCTGTAGATGAAATACTTCTTTTTTCTTTTAATTTTTTTGCTTAGGATGGTTTGTCGCCCAAGACCCCTTGTCGCCAAAGACTCCATGCCACCTACTCCTCCTTGACATCTCTTGGACCAAGTCAAGGTCTCTTGGGACTTTGACTATTCAAAGATTATCTCCATGCTTTCTTGCTGAATGGGCATCCCTTTTTAGAGCCATTGGATGGCCTTTTTTCATGATCTAATGGATGAAAAGGGTGGCGCCAAAGATGATAAATTATGACTCTTCGTAAAAAGCTTACGTAGAATTAGTCCAAGAGTCCTTCTGCTTTAAGGCACCTCTTGGACTAAGTCTACATCTCATTTTTACTGATGAGGTGTGAGATTGGCTGATGGGGCATGAGAAATTGATGAGGAAAGGGTGTGAGATTTTTTGTTGGCACCCCTACGTACATTATAAATAGGGGTGCACACCAAGAGTCCGGGGGTGTAAAAATTATCTTTCTTTCTTACAAGAGTTTCTTTTTGTCCAATTTTCTTTCTTCCTTTCTCTTGTCTAGACCTTGTCCTTATAAGGACAAGAAGTCATCTTAAGACTAAGAGATTAGGAAGGAAAAATTAAGAAGACAAAAGAAAAAGAAAGATAGATAAGGAGAGGCAAGGAAGGTGACATAAAGGCTAAAGAAGGTCTTGCCCTTTTAATTAAAGTTCTTATTATTAGAACTCTAATTATATAAATCAGAGGTGCTGGTGTCTTGATCAAGTCTCTATGTGGATCAACGTTGGAGGGTGAACACGTGGGCACCTAGGTGGAAACCCTGACGGACTGCTACTGACGATCAGGGTCAATTTAGGGTTTAGCGATAAGAGGTATGTTCTAATACTTTTTTTTATGTTACAAATGCATGTTATATGATTTAATTGCTAATGAGGTGGTCCTAGGGTTCGGGTTTGGTTTATATGATTTCATGTTTTTGCTTTGAAATCCATGCTTCCGCCCTGTACACCAATCCCATCAGTGGTATCAGAGCAAGCCTTATTAGGTTAAATCATATAATGCTTTGCTTATAGTATAATGGCATAAATGAAAAATATGATATAATATTTTTAGCATGTTTTAATTTATATGATGAGATCATATTCTTTTTCTTATCATAATGAGATTATGTTGTATATATTATTCTGTAAAGGTTGCCCTGATATAGTGGAAAGTATTCACTATATAATGATGGTTGTCCTAGAATAATTATACATGTTAATTGACATATATAAATTTTATCATAATTAATGCTATTATGCATTTAGTTTGTTTTAAATCAATATGTGCATTGAGACCATATAAATCCCTCTATAAAAAATTATATTAAGTTGTAGTGTAATTAATCTTTAGCTGAATCAGTCAGGATGTCTAATTGATCAATCGGTGTTTAGAAAAAATGGTTCTTGATTGGTAAAGAGAACATGGTTTTTTAATTAGTTCCATTATTTGACCTGGCCAATTTATTGGTGTCTAAGGAAAGCAATGGGGGGACTTCCATTTCTCTCCCATTTATCTAGTCGATTCGATTAATTTAACTCTAGATTGATATGCTTAATATTATATTCACTACATTAAGGCCTTCCTTCGTACTAGTTTCTTATTATGTCCAGAACCATGTTAGTTTTATTGTGTAACCACAAGATTTATCATGGGAAAGATGTAATATTAATCTAGTGCTTTGAGATGCTTACAGCATTTTGAATATACTACTTTGTTGTGTAACCATAAAAGTAGTTATATTTCAATTTTGACTATATAGAAATGAGGGATTCTATTTAAACTAAAATATTAAAGTTTATTGTGCTAACACAAGGCTATTAATATTTTAGAGGCAAAAGTTTTTTGAGAGTTGCATAAAATGCAATTGGAAAGAGTTTCCTACCTTTAAACTTATAATAGGTTTGTTGTGCAACCACAAGACTTTTTATAAGGAATTAGGATCTTATTCTCACTAAAAAAAAAAAAATCAATAAGAGGGTTATGATTTTTAGTGGGAGACATAATTAAATTAAAGTATACTTTAATTATGTTTTGTCATCATGAATTGTTTGCTTATATATTATTCTTTATTATGTGGATTAAATGGCTACTTCACTTTCATTACGTTCAATTTTGGATTCAAATAAATTGACTAGTCAAAATTATGTTGACTAGTTGAGAAACCTAAAAATAGTATACTCAATCAAAAAAAATTCTCCTATATTCTTGATGCCCCTGATCCTAATCCGTTAGGAAATGATGTCATGGATGAAGATAAGTCCACATACAAGATGTGGTAAAATGATTTTCTTACTATCAAATGCATCATACTTGCCTCTATGAATAATGAATTACAGAGGTAGCATAATAACATGGACACTCGGTCCATATTGTTCAATCTAAAAGAGCTTTATGAAGAGCATAGTAGGACTACTAGATATGAGATATCTAAGCAATTATTTCGTGCAAGAATGACAAAAGGAATATCCATACAAAATCATGTTTTGATGGTAATTGACCTAATCACTCGATTAAGTCAATTAGGTTTTATAATGGATGGAGAGTTAAGTCAGGATTTGATCCTGCAATCACTCCTAGAATCATTTTATCAGTTTGTCATGAACTATCATATGAACAAACTAAATTCTTCATTGCCTGAGCTGTTAAATATTCTCAAGATAGCAGAAAGCCATATCAAGAAAGATAAGGCTCCTCAACTTCTTGTGGAAGGGATCTCCAAGAAGAAAGTAGGCAAAAAGGGTTCAAAGAGAATGTTGAATCCTAAAAGTGATATAAATAAGAAGAAAAAGAGGAAGAAGATCTTCGAACAAATGACCTATTTTCACTGTGGCAAAGCAGGCCATTAGAAGAGGAATTGCAAGGCTCACCTTGCAACCGTGAAGTCTGGTGCAAATAATGCACCGAAAGGTATGTATAAGATACATACTATATTATCATTAAATTATTCCATTTCAAATTTTTGGGTATTAGATACCGACTGTGGTTTTCATATCTGCAAACATTTGTAGGGGCTGCAGAAAATTAAGAGTTTGAAGAAATGTGACTTCAAGCTTTGTGGTATTGGAGGAGAATCTATCCAAGTAGAAGCTGTAGGGATAAATATATTGAAGTTACCTTATGGAAAGATTTTAGAGCTTACAAATTATTATAATATGCCTAAGATCATTAGAAATATTATATCTATACCCTTATTTTAAAAACAAGGTTATAGTCTTAATGTAACGAGCGAAGGTTGCTCGATCAAATATTCTAATGAAAATATTTGTTTTGGCATATTTAGCAATGGTTTGTTGACTCTGTGTTTGGATGATAATATATTTTATATTGATGAAAATGGAAAACATAAGAGAGATGACATAAATAGTACTTTACTTTGGCATTGTCGATTAGGTCATATTAGTGAGGCTAGGATTAACAAGTTATACAAAGAAAAATTCTTTGATCCTTTTGATTATGAATCATTGGGAACTTGTGAATCATGCCTTATGGGTAAAATGACCAAGATTTCATTTAATGGACATAGAGAAAGGACAAATGAGTTATTAGAACTTGTACATACGGATGTATGTGGTCCTATGACAACTTAAGCTAGAGGAGGATACTCTTATTTTATTATATTTACTGATGATTTATCTAGGTTTGGATATGTGTATCTTATGAAACACAAATCAGAAGCCTTTGATAAATTTAAAGAGTATCAAAGTATGGTCGAAAAATAAACTGGACAATGTATAAAAATCCTTCGATCTGATCGAGGAGGAGAATACTTATCTAGTGAGTTTCTAGACTATCTTAAAGTTAAAGAGATTCTCTCTGAATGGACACCTCCTTATACACCACAATTAAATGGTGTAGCTGAAAGAAAAAATCGTACCTTATTAGATATGGTATGGTCCATGATGTGCTTCACTGATTTACCTATTTTCTTCTGGGATCATGCTCTGGAGACTGCAATTTACATCTTGAATAGAGTTCCTTCTAAATCTGTATCTAGTACTCCATATGACATATGGAGAAGTAAGAAACCTAATCTTAAGTATCTTAAGATATGGGGTTGTCCAGCTTATGTCAAAAGAAATTTTGGACATAAACTTGATGCTAGATCAGACAGATGTCTATTTATAGGATATCCTAGAAATAGTATAGGATATATATTCTACCATCCTACTGAACAAAATGTATTTGTAAGTAGGCATGCCATTTTCATGGAAAAAGAATTTATCCTAGAAAAAGGCAGTGGCAGAAATATTGAACTTAGTGAAGTTCAAGAAAAACAAATAGAAATTTCTCAACCATATAATCATATAAAAGATCCAGAACACATAACTCCTATCCATAGGTCTAAAAGAGTATGAAATACACCTGTGAGGTATGGTTTCATTTTTGAGAATAATGAAACCCAAGTCATTGAAAATGACAAACCTCTAACCTATGCTGAAGCAGTCAAAAGTAAGGACTCTTATAAGTGGCTAGCTGCCATGCAATCCGAAATGGAATCTATGCATACCAACAAAGTATGAACTTTGGTGGATGCACCAGAGGATATAAACCCTATTGGATGTAAATGGATTTTTAAGAAAAAAGATTGGAGCTGATGGTCAAATAGAAACCTATAAGGCCAGATTGGTGGCTAAGGGTTTTAGGCAAAAACAGGGGATTGATTATGATGAAACATTTTCATCTGTTGCCATGCTCAAATCTATTCGGATTATGCTTGCTATAGCAGCATACCATGATTATGAAATATGGCAAATGGATGTAAAGACTGCCTTCCTTAATGGTTTCCTTGAGGAGGAGGTCTATATGTCACAGCCAGAGGGATTTGAGTCAAATGAGAAATCAAATCAGGTATGCAAGCTTAAAAGATCCATTTATGGATTAAAGCAAGCATCAAGGAGTTGGAACATCCATTTTGATGAAATAGTAAAAGAGTTTGGTTTTATCAAGAATGTTGATGAACCATGTGTGTACAAGAAAACTAGTGGGAGAACCATAGTCTTCTTGGTTCTGTATGTAGATGACATACTACTCATTGGGAATGATATTCCAATGTTACAATCAGTCAAATTATGGCTATCAAATAAGTTTTTCATGAAAGATTTGGGAGAAGCATCCTATATACTAGGAATAAAGATCTATAGAGATGGATCTAAGAGGATGCTAGGCTTGTCCCAATCAAGGTACATTGACTTAATACTAAAAAGATTCAGTATGGATGGAAGTAAAAGAGGTTATTTACCCATGAGTCAAGGCATACATCTCTCTAAAAAGATATCTCCTAAGACACTTGAAGAGAGAAATAGATTGAGTTCTATTCCTTATACTTCGGCTGTTTGATCAATCATGTATGCCATGTTATGTACAAGGCCTGATGTTGCTTATGGTTTAGGCATTGCAAGTAGATTTCAAGCTGATCCAGGAGAGGATAATTGGAAAGCTGTGAAAAATATTCTTGGTACTTGAGAAGGACTAAAGATATTTTTTTAGTATATGGAGATTCTGATATTAAATTAGAAGCTTATTCTGATTCTAGTTTTCAATCAGACCCAGATGATAGCAAATCCATTTCACAATATGTATTTACTCTGAATAGTAGAGCAGTAAGTTGGAGAAGTACTAAGCAGTCAACTGTAGCTCACTTAACCACTAAAGCAGAATACATAGCAGTAAGTGAAGCCACCAAGGAAGCTATCTGGATGAAGAAGTTCATCACTGAATAGGGAGTTATTTCTAAAATTAAGAATCTAGTACCACTTTACTGTGATAATACTGGAGCTGAAGCTCAAACAAAGGAACCAAGGTCTCATCATAAATCCAAATACATTCTGAGATGCTTCCATCTCATTCAAAAAATTATTGAAAGATAAGATGTAGTCATAGAACGAGTGGACACAAAGAACAACATAGCAGACCCATTCACTAAGGCTTTACCACTACAACTGTTTGATCTCCACCTTGATTGTATGAGATTAAAATATAAGGGCGATTGGCTTTAGTGCAAGTGGGAGATTGAAAGAAATATGCCCTCAAACCAATTTATTTTTAGGATGTTCTTTGTCTTCCAGACTCATGTAATAACATTTTTAATAAATCAATACATTTATTTCATCATATGTAGTGTCTTATTATTTATTTAAGATTATGATGAATCCTATAAATTAGGGCTATGATTTTAGGATTATGATGAGATCATACTAGTGAGACCTAAAACCTTAAAACCCTAATTTAAATATTCCTAGTCGATGGGACATTGAGTTAGGGATCAATATTTTCTGGTAAGACTAGCACATTCTTTGTATGCTCGATTGAGAGGGTGATTGATCTCACAATAACTTGTGTATGACACTAATACAAGAATGTGGGTGCTCATTAGAGAATGAGTTCACTGAATTGATCCAAATTGAGAATATCTAATGGAGTCTTATCTACATGTCAATAGATGGTTCTCATAGTGGAATTTGTGCATGTAATCCTTTGACCTGAAACTACCATAGAATCTTATATATATAAATCCATATTTTGGTTCATACTCATTCATGACTCAGTTATGTACGGGATGATCTAGATATGGTAGATTATATATATGAAGGTTGTGAGTAGGTTAACATGGAATCGATCTCTCCTGGTAAGAGGAAATAGCATCCTACTTGCTTCAAACAAATGATGATTCAGGAAGACTTTGATCAAAGCATGATAAAAAAAAAAATTAGAAATGGTTTCTAATGATTTCATTAAATGAATCATCATCATAAGATTGAAAGAGAAATGAATATGATATTGGGGTTGACATATTTTCATACCCAGAGTCATATTCAGGATGCAGGGAGATCGAAGGATCTAGTTGCATGGTAATTTTCACTGAAGGGTATTTTTGGTATTTTCATCAAAATTTCATATCTTTCGAAAAGTCATGATACATTGCTAGATGTCAATCATGTCTTGTGGGTTCGATCAAATTAAAATTTTAATTTGATCATTAAATTAGAAAGTGTTCTAAATTAAGTCAAATTGGGTTGGCTAGTTTTGACCTAAATCGGTTTGGTTGAGTTCTAACCAGATTAGGTCAAATCACACCCAGACTCACTGCTGGTTAGATGTGGAACCCAATGGGTCACACACAAAGAGAGTTGATTAAGGGTCTAATTGGATTAGACCATGTTTGCAAGATGAACATGCTAGCACATGTAGCAAACCCTAGCACCTAGTTTCGAATTGGATTCGAATCAACTTTCGATTTGGGGTAATTTAGATCCGATTTGAGCCAAATAGGATTTGGTCTTGAGTTGGATTAACCTAGATTGATTAGGCTTTAGATTGGGCACCATATACATGCATCCCACATGCCAGAGAGTCTCTCTCTTATGCGTGGGAAGTCTTTCACGCGCAAAGAACTCTTTAGCGCATCGAATTTGTTAGCGCCTACCTTCTTTGAATTTTTCCATTTTGTTATGTCATGTAAATTTTTGTATTGGCATGGACATCAGATATGGGGTGCAGAAGAGGCCTTCTATAGATGAAATACTTCTTTTTCCTTTTAATTTTTTTGCACAGGATGGTTTGTCACCCAAGACCCCTTGCCGCCAAAGACTCCATGCCGCCTACTCCTCCGTGATGTCTCTAGGACCAAGTCAAGGTCTCTTGGGACTTTGACTATTCAAAGATTATCTCCACACCTTCTTGCTGAATGGGCCTCACTTTTTAGATCCATTGGATGGCCTTTTTTTATGATATAATGGATGAAAAGGGTGGCGCCAAAGATGATATATTGCGACTCTTCATAAAAAACTTACGTAGACTTAGTCCAAGAGTCCTTCTGCTTTAAGGCACCTCTTGGACGAAGTCTACATCTTGTTTTTATTGATGAGGTGTGAGATTGGCTGATGGAGCATGAGAAATTGATGAGGAAAGGGCATGAGTTTCTTTGTTGGCACCCCTACGTACATTATAAATAAGGGTGCACACCAAGAGTCCGGGGGTGTGAAAATTATCTTTCTTTCTTACAAGAGTTTCTTTTTATCCAATTTTCTGTCTTTCTTTCTCTTGTCTAGACCTTGTCCTTATAAGGATAAGAAGTCATCTTAAGACTAAGAGATTAGAAAGGAAAATTAAGAAAGCAAAAGGAGAAAGAAAAAATAGATAAGGAGAGGCAAGGAAGGTGACATAAAGGCCAAAGAAGGTCTGGCCCTTTCAATTAAAGTTCTTATTATTAGAACTCTAATTATATAAATTAGAGGTGCTGGTGTCTTGATCAAGTCTCTATATGGATCAACGTTGGAGGGTGAACACGTGGGCACCTGATGGAAATCCTAACGGACTGCTATCGACGATCAGGGTCAATTTAGGGTTTAGCAATAAGAGGTATGTTCTAATACTTTCTTTTATGTTATAAATGCATGTTATATGATTTAATTGCTAATGAGGTGGTCCTAAGGTTCAGGTTTGGTTTATATGATTTCATGTTTTTGCTTTGAAATCCATGCTTTCACCCTGTACACCAATCCCATCATCCAACTTATGTTTCATCAGATAGACATATCCATATCTGTGAAAGTGATCATGTAGACATATCCACCTCTGACACTTATGCTCTTTGGTCCCCATACATTAGTATGTACTAGACCTAAGAGCTCATTAGCTCTCTCACCTTTTTTAGTAAAAGGTAACTTGGTCATTTTACCAAGAAGATAGGACTCACAGGTTGGAAGTGATTCACAATCATTGACTTCGAGGATTTTCTTTTGAGTCAACCTATTTATCCTGTTCTTGTTTATATGACCTAACCTACAGTTTCATAAGTAGATATCTGATAAATTATCTAATATAGGATGCAAGCTAGTAGAATAGACTACATTAATAGGTTATGATAACATATATATACCATTGTTCAATTATCCACAGAAAGCAGTAATACTATTTATAATGGCATTACAAACTCATTTCTTTATTGAAATTTCATAATTGTTCATGGGCAAAAGGCCTACAGAAATGATATTTAAAAAAAAACTAGGATTGAAATTATAATCACTAAGAACAACGGTATGAGATTCAAATACAAGTTTCAAAATTTCTAAAGCTAGAACTGGAACTAGTCTTTCATCTTCCACATTTAGAAATCTCTCGTCTTGCTCGAATCTTCTATTGACCTACAACCCCTGCAATGAACTACAAATATAGTAAGAGCTACTGATATCTAATACCTAGTCAGTAATATCACAAATAGATAAATTGTAAGAAGTTATCATATAAATACCCTGCTCAGCAATTGCTTGCTTCTTTCTCTGCCTGTTCGGATCCAGGGAGGCAATGTGCTGAGGATAGTTCCTCTTCCAGTGCCCCTGCTTCTTGCAAAAGAAGCATTCAGCTTGACTCTTATTGGACTTGATCTTCTTAATCTAGCCCTGCACTGGTGTCCCAGCCCGAACTTGCATCTTCTTTGTTTTCTTCTTCTTGTTCCTCTTTCCTTTCCTAAAGGGTCGAGAACCAGAAGATGAACCTCCCACGAAGTTCATCGACTCTTTATGGAGCTGGTGATCCTTCTCAAAGTTCTGAAGTAACCCCAGTAAGCCATGGTAGTTTACTTCAGGCTTTGTCATTCCGTAATGAGTAAGAAAAGAGTGATAGGACTTTTGCAGTGATTTTAGTGTTGCATTTTTCCCAAGTTGTTCATGCAAGGAAAAGCCAAGTTTGCACAAGTGTTCTATCAACTTGATCATATACAGTACATGATCAGTGACAGAGGCTCCATCCCGCATTCTAGCTTTGAAGATAGTGCAACTAGTCTTATGCCTCTCAACGTCATCGGGTGTGCCAAAAGAATCCTCCAATACTTGGAGCATTTCATTTGGCTGAGCTATCTGAAACCTATGATTGAACTCATCACTCATCGTAGCTAGCATATTGCAACATACCTTGGTTCGATCACTAAGCCACTTTTGATAAGTCTCTCTGACTGTTCCACGTGCATTAACAGCTAGCTCCTCAAGTGTAGGATCCATCAGCACATATAGGGTCCATTTATGCTCCAGGACAATCTTCAACTTTCGGTACCAGCTATCGATGTTGGGTCCCATCAACTTATCATTGTCCAATAATGATCGGAGCGATAGAAAAGTGGCCATGTCTGCATAAAGAAAAACCAAAATCTACTTAGTAATTGATTTATTAAATCTAAAGATTTGGACTTTAATCAAAAGATTTTTCTCATTATTTTATTCGAATTGATAGTCTTTACCTCCAATTTGAGGAATTACCCTAATTTCTTAGTGGGTACTAGAATCCACATAGACTGTACACGAGCCCAACTTTGGTTGGCCCATCCATGTACATCTAAGGGTAGGTTCATAACCAATTATTTCTTCAAATAATTTTTAGTAATTAAATTTTGCCCCAGGCCCTGATCAGTTGGCTTTGGTCTTCTCAAAAAAGGATCCAGTTAGGTCCAACCATTAACATGACTATACTTGGCCCATCCAACCAATGAATGATCAAGGCCAACTTTGGTTGGCCCACCTGACCACCATTTAAAAAGATGTATCCAAGAGATCATATAATGAATGATAATTTCATCAATCGATAAGCATCAGGCCTTTGGGCCTCTAATGATTATCCAACTAATGGACTTATTATCATCCATTTTAATGGGAGGCTATGAATTAGTTATCACTTAACTATTTCATTTTAGGAACCTAATAATTTTAGAGAATTTAATTTATAGAGGTGAGTAGATCAAATTAACCAGCTTGTCATGATCCTCCCACTAACTTCACCAAGTTAGCTTAAGGGAGACCATTAATAGGTTGATCTAAGAGCACCTAAATTAGTTAAACTGATTTACCTAGCTGACATAGATCAGCTTGAATAGTTAAGCGATTTGATCGAAACATAATCTCACCAAGAGGCCAGGTAAGTTCGATCAGTGGAAGGGTCTGCCAGGCTTGCCTTATACCCCATTAGAAATGGCCAGGTAAGCGAGCTGCCAATTAAAAATTACTGGTCTGGTTTACCTTAGACACCAACTGAACTAATTGGTTTCAATTAGATCAACCTAATAGTTCATGCCAGACCACGTAGCCAAGAATCAAGTCCATCTTGGGTCTTGTTAAAGACATGGACTTGATCAACTATAACTATTGCAATTGATCCAGAGAATCCTTGACCTAATCTAAGACAATAATTGATTAGATTTAGTCAATTCTCTAATTAAGTCCATTCTATAATCTAACTCTAGGTCTAACCCAATTAATAGACCTAATCCCCACTAACCCATTAATCTAGTGTGTTATGATTCATATCATAGGATCTTCAATTTACAATCGTAGAACCTAATCAAACAACTTCTTAATTCTTAATTAAGTTTTGGACTGAGGATTGGGGTTTTGCTTTTCAAAAATAGTTGTCATATTTATAAAATATTTTTATAACATGGTTTTGTCAACCAAGTTGCATGTTTGATTCATAATCAATATGCAAGTAATATAAACATGAATCTACTTTAGATCTAATCTAAACATGTTCATGTAATTGAAGCAGTTTTAATAATAATCAATCATAAATCTTTCTAGATCAAATTTAATATATTTATGAAGATTAAAACTAGATTAAAATATTTTTAATTAGATCATAAATTTTTTTAGATCTAATTTAAAATTTTATGATCAATATTTTAGATCAGCACATACTAGGACAACCTATCCACTGTAAGGGATAAACCTTATAGCAGGACAACCTTATGGCAATACATGCAATCTAAAATATTTTATTTTTAGATTTAAAATTAATTTAAAATATAGTAAATCATAAATAAAATTATATTAAATCTAATAAATTTATGATTAGAGTTAGATCATCACGAACTAGGACAATCTAATCACTATAAGGGGTAAACATTACAGCAGGACAACCTTATGGTAGTTCGTGAGATCTAATTTTTTTTTTAAAATTTTAGATTTAATAATTAGATTATAAATTAGATCTAATTTAAAAAATAATCTAAGCATATATAAAAATCATATAATAACAACCTGGCTCTGATACAAACTGAAGGAATCAGATCTAGGATTTTATTGGTAGATCTTAAAACTTTTCAAGATATTATAGCAGAAGACTTAAATAAATTAAATATTTATTTAAATAAATCTATAAATATCTAGATCTTAAATTTATTACATGATCAAGAAATGATATTAAATCTAAAATTAAAATCAAATATGAAAGTAAAAGATTGATCAAATCAACCTAGATCTATACTACATCAAATGTAGGTATGAAGTTTATAGATCATATCTATTATCTAAGCAAGTTAGATGTTCTAACTTGTTGATCCAAGCTTGAGGATGAATTCACAAGCCATACATATATCTGGCCTCTAGAAGTCATCCATACGAGCCTAGAATCTCGAATCTAAAGTTTGATGCAGGAAATCAGCACAGCATGCTAGTACGGTGCTGATCCTTCTTTGATGGTCGATCCAATGCTCTCTTCTTTAAAATTTAGACTCTCCAAAATATGAAAAAAAAGATGAGAGTTTACTGATCTAAGACACTCTCAAAAAAAAACTCAAAAAAAGAGGAGAGATTGAAACTAAAATAGTCCTAGAAGACGACCCTCTTCTTCTTCTCTTTTCTCTCACCTAGACACCTAGTTTGGTGCCTATGGAACCCCTATGCCTAAGGATCCTCTTTCTCTAATTTTTGTACATCTCAAACCTCTCCTAAAGCTCTATATTTTATGAAATAATTAAAATAAAATTTATCTAATAAATAGAAAAAAAGAAGAGTCCAAGTTGGATTAAAATCCTAGATTAGGAATGTCCAAACATGAGAAGTTGTTGGGGTGCCCAACTCTTGAGTGCCTCTTCCATAATTATTGACGTGGACCAGTAAGGGAGGGTGCAGAAAAAAAGGGATTAATTTCATGGAATAAGTGAAGAATTAATTAAAAGAGGGGATGACACTCAAGGGAACGTGTTTTGGTCAACACGGATTCTATCTCATAGAATCTTAAGCAAAACTAACTCCTCTTTTGACTTGGTCTTCCAACAAATTACCTTATGAGAAAAGAAGAGAAAAAGGGCCTGAGAAGCCATGGTAGTGGAGAATTATCATGTGAGAAATAAGACAAAAAAGGGCATGGGGCGTGAGGATTAAGTGGCGCAAGTGATAGGGAGTCTTAGTCACACTAGGACTCCTATTTTCACTTGGTCAAACAAGATCTTTTAACCAAATAAAATTAAGATTAAACCAACCCAATTAAATAAGACTCTAACCCATTTAATGACTTAATTAAATTATATTAAATTATATTTAATTCTAATTTATTTTCTAATCAAATTAGAAAATTAGGTTAATCCAAGTCCTAGTTAGACTAGGACTAGTTCTTCCTTGCACTTAGCTTATCCAACAATTCAATTGAACTTGATCCAATCAAGCCCAAACCAAATCTAATTAAATTATATTTAATTAGACTTAATCTCAACCTATTGACTTAATCAAATTAAATTAATTAGCAATTCAATTGCTAATTGATCCTCCTATAGTACTTGTACTAGGTTAAACACCAATCGTATTGGTTGTTTAACCCTAGAATGATTCTTAATCGTTGATCAACCATCCAATTAGATTATAAGCTCTAATGTGTATGACCTCATAGGTCCGAACTTAAGTCAATAGCATAGGAATAAATTTTTGTATCAATCAAAGTGACTATCTAGCAATGATACCCGACGGTCGGATAGATCGAAGGTGTAGAACATCATCCTTACAACCCATGTGGATATAGTTTCCATATAATTTATCTCCTTGACCGCAATGCTCATAGAATACCTCAGAGTTCAACTATCAACTCTGATCAGATCGTCCGCATTGTATTTCAAAATATCAAATTCATCTGATGGATTATCCTGGCCAAGGTTTTGCTATATTGAAATATAGTGATACATTCTTCTCCAACTCCTAGAGTGGTCAATTTCATCTTGATCACACTTCGACTTCGTAAGTACTTGACTGTGCCTAGAAGTCTTCCATTGCTGAATTAAAAATTCAGTTAGTCCGGTACCAAAGCATAGTGAGTTGCTTGCAAGTCACTGAGGTGATCTCAGATCTAAGGGATACTTATACCTATATCCCATCAGAGACATTCTCGATAGCAGAATGCTCTAGAGTTGGTCACGTTCAATAACGATGGATCCATACATCTCACCTGTATGCTATACTAGTATCTTCATACTCCTTGATTAAGAGGACAACCAACCTATATGGCATATAGCGACCTATGCTCGATAGACGTTGTTGTCCTAATTAACAACCTATCATTTGATTGTGAACAAATTTATGGACTAATCGATAAATCCTCTCTTTATCAAAATTAAACAGTCCTAAGAACTTCATCACAATAATAGAGTTCATTAGAAGAAGTAAACTTATGATGAAAAAGATGTCAAAATATTTTTATTAATTAATAAATTAATTATAATTATAAAATAGCTCAACCATCAAAAGGTTGATGATTGACTTTAGGACATAATTTCCAACACTCTGATCAAGAGTTTCACTAGTCTGAAACTCTATGATCACAAGTTCTATTCATTTGGGATATTAGGTTCAAGAGTCCCACTAGTTGGGACTCTTCAAGAGTATCATGTTGATAGGACTCTATTGCCCAAACATCCATCCGATTGGAATTCTATATTTATTGAAGGATTAATTAGCAATTTAATTATTGATTGGCTTAATTTGATTGAGCAATGAGGATTTGATCATGTTCGATTGAATTTGATTCAATTGGATTTGACCCGATCAGGTCAAGGGATGACCTAATCGCTATGGGAGGATTCGATCCTGATTTGATCAGAAATTAGATCTAATTAATTTCTAATTTGATTAAAAATTTATTAAGTTAGATCAAGAATAATTTGATTATGTTTGACCTAGTCTAATAGGGTCTGAAAATTGGTTTGGTTGAAACCAATTTGGACCAAGTCAAATATGATTTGAATTTCAAATCTTACTTCTCCCTGCGCCACCCACTTTGACCCACACTCCATCTAGATTTTATGTGAGTTTTTCTCATGCAGAAAGTGATGTGCACCTCCTCTCTTTTCTCCCTTTGACCTGGTCTAAGCGTTTGACTAGTTCAAACCTAGTTGAATTTTGAATTCAACTCATTTTGTTGGAACCACCCTATCCTTATCTCTTCACCATGCCCCTTTGTGATTTCTCATGCAAATTTGTATTTGCATGAACATTCTCCATGCTAACATCTGATGTTGGTGCCCTCTCCTTTTCTTCTTTGACTTGGTCTAAGTGTTGGATCAGATTAAAATTCATTTAAATTTGAATTCAAATGATTTGAAGGTTGAAACAAGTTCAACCTCCCAGTCTTATCCATTCGCCATGCCATCCATAGTTTGTCACCCAATTTTGAATGGTTCAAAGTGTGGGCATGCTGATGAGAAGCTTCTCTATGAGTTTTTCAAGTGGCATTGGCATTGGAAGAGGATAAGCCACTTATTTGAATTAAAATTTGGTTAAGAGGTTGAAAGAAGTTCAACCACCATGCCTTATCTGCCCATGCACATTTCCCTTCTAATGTCGCCATTTAAGAAAGGATTTTTTGTGTGGACATGTGCAGAGATGTGTGAGAGTGTGTAGGAGAGTTTTTGAGAAAGAGAAAAGCTAGAGAGGGGTGCAAGTCTAGATATGGAAAAGTCTAGAGAAAGAGAAAGATTCTTGTTGGTGCAGAATCTAGTTGACGTCGGATTGAGATAGAGTTGGAAAAGAAGAGGTCACCGTCGATGACCTATAAAATAAAGTTTCATCTAAAGTTGGAGGTAGTGGCTCTGGTAGGATCCTCCGATGATCAAGTCAGCTCTTCTCGCCAATAGAAATGGAGTGCTCAAAAAACTATGGAGCAAAGTTATGAGAAGCAGAATAAGAGCTTAGAGAAAATGTATTTTGAGGGTCTCTTCTATAGATGGAGCTTATAATAAACTATTGGTGATAGTCATAACCATCTGATAGTGGGTCGTTCGGGATCATATGGAGTTTGTTATGAAGGATAGTGTCCATTGTTGCGACGTGCCAATCTATTGGAGAGCAATATCCTGAGTTTGGATGGAGTGTCTATTAGCGACGAAGAGCTTCATACCACAACAGCTCTGAAGAAGTTTGGACTTCTTCGAGGTTATCCGCATATTGATCAGTTTGCCTTGAGTTAGGAGCTAAATCTGCATAGAGGACGATGTCCTTCTAGGCGATCGTAAGGAATTCGGCTGGAGGGAGCCTGCTTAGGTGACTGGAAGGGGTTTGACTGGAAGGAGTTCTATTAGCATAAGACCATCATGGGAGGGGGTCAATTGGAAGAACATCGAATGGAAGGAGGTTGGCCGAAAGGAGCTTGCCTGTTGATTAGATGAAATTCGTTTATAATGAGTTTAGCTGGAGAAAATTATCTAGAAGAAATGCGACTAGAGGAGATCGTCCGAAAGTGGTGCGACTGGAGGAGATTGTTTGAGAGGAGACTGATGAAAAAGTCTGGTAGGTGTACATTGGAGGAGTCTGGTAGACCAAAGGCCAGAGGGAGTTCGGCTTCTAGGTAGTTATCTAGCAATTGAGAGAAGTTTGGCTGATGAGAAAACTCGATCGACAGTCACTAGGGGTGGACAATTAGGATACTTTTGCCACTCATCCATCTCTTTGAAGCTCGACTGTTCTCGGGATCATCCGAGGGCTAATAAAAGAGGAACAGGGCCTTTTTGCCAGCATATCCAAAATTCTTGATTACAAGAATTTAGAGATCCTCTACTCTTCATAATATGCCAAAGTTCGTCCAGGGAGAAGCTCTATCATCAAGCTAGGTTGTGTTGGATTTGAATACTTGATTGCTTAGAAGATCACCATCACCATTCAAGCTCGTCCAGGTGAAATCTGTAAGACCTTATAGATTTTGGGGTTATCTGAAAAAGTTGGTGATCGGAACATGGGAGGTTAGCCAATAAGTCCAAGTTTGAGGTCCATAATTTTAGCACTAAGTAGGAATTCCATACCAACTGGAGGCAGTCATGGTTATCATCGTCGGACAAGGTTACCCCAAGACTTGGCATCTCGTTGGACTTCGGTAGGTGAGGGTTTGCCCCTAACACAAGTCTCCCTACTCTCGAATTTGAAATTCGAAGGAAGGGAGTAAAGAGACCTGAATACCAAAATGCTAAAGTCCTTTTCCTCTTTTTGCACTCACTAGAAAGGAGGTCTTGGCATTTACCACACTGGCGCTGAAACTTCTTTACCACGAGGTGATCTGAAAAGATAAAATTTGAAACTTCAACCAAAGCACTACCGTAGGTACAGCATAATTAAGGTTTCGTCCGCTGCCAACCCTCTACCATGATGAGTGGGACATGCATCAAGCTAAGATTGGCCAAAGGAGACCTACAGTAATAACTGCCTTGGGCTCCTACAGTTATTTAAGCTCATCTCTTTCCTCTTGGGTTCCAGTTCACCCTGGTTGCTTCTCTTTTCCCTCCAATCTTCATCTTCTTTCTGCTCTCGAGTACCAATGTCAACCAACATCTTCTTCGACTTTCAGGGATTCTCTCGTTTGATTTTCATCAAACTCGCCATCTCTCCATTCTCCCCCATCAACTTAGGTCAATCCCTGAACTCTTCTTTTTGATTATTCTTATCTTTTAGCATCTTTGTCCATCTGGTTTCTTTGTGAGAGTCTCGAATCTTATTTTTCTTTATTTTTCATGAGAATTTCTCCATTTAGTTTGATCCACATGTCCTCTGAAGGATTCTGGTCAACTTGTTCTGGGATCTCAGCTCACTTGGTATTGATGGATCTTCTCCATAAGGATCCTGAACCTATAGAAGTACCTTGGCCATCCTTAATCCTTAATACTATCCCATATAAGCTTTGGCCTGAAGATATTTCATTCATTAGGATCTAATTTGGAATCCCTTCTAAGTATGAGCTTGAACTATTCGGATCTAGCAACCGAGCCTGCTCCCTTCCTCCTGGTCGGACTTGTTTGTATATTGAAACTCTTTGTGCAGGACTTCAACTATTGATATCTTCTATTGTAGTCCATCTGTTTAAGTTCTTAAACATTTTCTTTGCTACTACGGCATTGAATTCATTTAGATTCATCATAGGATTTCTCTCTTTGTGTACTATGGCTGACATCTGACCTTCCATCTTCTTATTTCGTAACTTCTTCATCTTTGAACACCATCCGACCACCAATGATTGATGGTACGTGTCTCCTCAAATCGACAAGAAGGGGTTGCTTTAGAGTGCCCCTTCTTCCATTCATAATTGGAAGGAGAGGTTCTTCTTCATCTCATGTTCTTCTTTAGAGCTAGGACTTCCTTCCTAGGAAGACATAATGAATTCAATCTACCAAGCTCACAGACTTGAAAAAGAGGATCAAGACTCAGTTGATAAACTAAAGAATTATCGAGCTCCCCCAATTTTTAGGCTACTAGATGATCAGACCTTATTCAACTTCAGTCTTAGTCCTTTTAATCCAGTAGGTAGTCCTCTATGACCTGCCAATTGTACATAGTCCTCTTTCTTTTTCTGACTTTAACTTCTTTTTTTTACCACAGCAATGACTCCTGAGGAGTGAAACTACCTATCGTAGGGGATCCAGTCACTGAAGAGAAAGGGCAGCGCCATCGGGGGCCATCGAAGAAGGCTCGTATTGAAGAGCTAATCCCGATCGTGCTGATCCAGACAGCACCCACACTAGAAACTATCATGATAGTACCGAGCCTAACCTTGCCCAATGAGGATGCCATCCCAGCATCTCTTGATTAAGGTGAGGTCGTCGAGAAGAAGAAGGGGAAGAAAAAGGCCGTCAGAAAGAGGACAAGGAGGACGATCGGGAACTCAGGTGGTGAAAGCTCTGGCCAGGAGCAAGCTTCTTTGGACGATCGAAAACTCAGGTGGTGAAGGCTCTGGCCAGGAGCAAGCTTCTTTGGATGATCAGGAGGTCATTCAAACTTTGATGAGCGGCAACGTCCTCCCACACATTATTGATTATACGGTTCGGATGATGGATATTGAGAGGTTTGATGAATCCTTCGTTGTCTACCTTGAGGTAACCATCTTACCCAAACTTATTCACACGAAGGATGCACTTTCGAAGTTTTGACTTAATTTTTTTTGTCCTATAGCTGGGGCATTACTTGTTTGCCCATTCGAAGGCAGTCGATCTGATCCAAGTCGAGGCTTCAAAAGCCCTTCAGGAGGCTCAAGTGGAGAATGAAAGGGCTCGAGCCAAGGTTGACTGTTTGAAGGTGATCTTAGGGATACAGACCATTGAAGTTGAGCACCTTCGGGAGGCACTGCAGAAAGAAGATGAAGTTTTTGTAGGGTTGAGGACAGGCTTGACCCATTCTGAGGACAAGAGGAGGAAGGCCAAAGAGGAGGTTAGCACCGAGAGGGAGCGAGCTATTGAGGTCTTCAAGTCCTCCAAAGCAATGGAGGACACTAAGATTGCTTTCGCCTTGGAAGCTTTCTTAGAGGAGTTCGAGATTTGCATGAGGGTTGCAAAATACTTTCCTGAAGTGGACCTCGACCTTCTAATAGACGAACCCCATGAAGAAGCTGGTCCCTCCAACGTCGGTGCTACCTCACCAGCCATCGAATCTACCTTGGGTGCTCCCAAACCTGCAGCTAGAGCTCTTGAGTTCGTTCATGAGCTTGAAGCTACAAAGAATACACTGACCTCGCCCACTTTTGAATCGATCGAGGTCTAAAAATTTTTGTCAACTTGCACCTCTTTTTTTTTTTTGATGTATGCTAAATGTCTTGAAAAATTAAATTGAACTACTTTTTCTTTACACTTATGTCATGGTGGATGTTGTTCAAAACCCTTCTAGTGATCGTAGTCAAGGCCAGTCATCTCTAAATGACGTCGAGCCATTACCTCAAGGCATCCCTCTGAAACCCATAATCAAAGTTTAAAGAGGAAGATTCATCACCTAAAGAAAATGGTGAAGAAGATGGAAGACAAACTTTAGAGATCCAGAAAGAATGCTTCAGAGGTGACGATTGAGGTCACTTGCCACTGCAAGCTATACATAAAAGATTTTGTGAGCTTCAACATTAAGAAAGGTAATTTTAAGAAAGAGCTGGCTGAGCTTAGAAAAAATACCAGTGACAAATCTTGGGCATTGACCACAAAGATTGGCTCCCTCGAAGTTGAGCTCAAGATGGCAAAAGAGAAGATTCAACTATTTGGAGGGAGTTCGCCATGGTCTTTTGACAAAGCTCGGTATAAATGGGATTGGTCTCAAAGGTTCTCTACACTCTAGAAGTAGCTGTTTGATGCTGAGTCTGCCTATGAGACTTATTGGTTAGGCTGATGCAAGATAATATCTAAGCTTGAGCAACAACTTCGAGCTGCTAATAGCGAGGTAGCTCGACTTCAACAATAGCTTGTCGATAGTTATAAATCTAGCACAAGTAGGGAGTTGGAAGAGATTTCCACCTTGAAGAGGATCACGGGCAAACTTTCAGAATCAATTGGGATTGAGAAAGCTGAAGTTCAACAATTGAAGCTTCAATTGGTTTGCGAATAGTAGGCCATCAATGATGCCGAGGTTGAATCTGAGGTTCTAAGGAAAAGGCTGCGGGTGTCAGAAGAAAACTACCAAAAGATTGACAAGATGTTTCATGATAACTTGATAAGGAGAAAGGAGCTCAAGAAAGAGATCATCAGTCTGAAAGAATTCTTGGTGATGGCCAGCAGTGCGAAGTTCGAGGAATCAAATCCCTTTTAGATCTTCGACTTTTTCTTTCTTTCTTTTGTAACCAATCTTGTAGATCTTTATTTTGTACTTGATTTTGACTTTAATGAAATGATATCTTTTCTCATTTTCATCCTATGTGAATCAAATATCTATTGATAGCTCTATTTTTTTTTTTTTTGTGATGGGGTTGGTCTTTACTCTGTTCCCCCATCTAGACAAGGTCTTCCTCCTATTCCTGGTGAGGTAGATTTTTACTTCTATCAATTCGAGGACTTCCTCCTATCTTAGGTGACCAGAGATCCTTATTCATATCAGGATGAGGTCTCTCTTCTAACTCGGAGGTCAGGATGAGGTTCTTCTCTTATTCCTAACATGGTTAGTATTCGCTTATGTTAGGATGAGGTTCTCTTCTTTTTCCTAATAGGACAATAGGGACATAGTAGGACCATTGAAAGGGCCTCTCTCCTTATCCCATCTTAGACAATAGGATCTTTGCCTCACTTAAGTTAGAACAAGGTTCTCCTCCTATTCCTAATAGGACGGTAAGAGCATAGAAGGACTGTTGGAAGGGCCTCTTCCCTCATCCCATCTTAGACAATGGGGTCTTCACCTTGCTTAAGTTAGGATGATGTTGTCCTTCTATTCCTAACAGGATAATAGGGGCACAGAAGGGTCATTGGAAGGGCCTCTCCCCTCATCCCATCTTAGACAACAAGGTCTTCACCTTGCATAAGTTAGCACGAGGTTCTCCTCCTTTTCCTAACAGGACAGTAGGAGCACAGAAGGACCATTGGAAGGGCCTCTCCTCTCATCCCATCTTAGACAATGGAGTCTTCATCTTCATTTAGGAATGAAGTTCGATTTAGTTGTTTCCAGTCATTATATAATTTTGCACCAAAAGATAGAGACATTGAAAAGAGAAAATTTTATTAAAGTAAAATTACTGGTGATACATCCATAAATTCTTCGAATTCTTGGGTCACGGGAGTGTTGCTCCTCCAAGCTTCTTCAAGTAATAAGTTTTAGATCGAACGACCTCTTTAACTTCATACGGACCTTCCTAATTTGGAGAGAGCTTTTCTTAGTTCTGAGATTGCGAAACAATCTTTCGTCGAAGTATTAGGTCTCTCACTTTGAATATTTTGCCTCTGACTCTTGAGTTATAGTAGCGAGCTACTTTTTGCTTGTAAGCCGCCATCCGAACTCGAGCTTCTTCCCTTTTTTCTTTCAAAAAGTCAAGGTTAGCCCTCAGATCTTATGAGTTCTTTTGCTCATTAAATGCCACAACTTGTGCTGATGGGAGTTTAAGCTCTATTGGGATGATAGCTCTCATCCCGAAGGCTAAGACTAATGGAGTCTCCCTAGTTGGTGATCTTTGGGTAGTTTGGTATGCCCAGAGTACATGATAGAGCTCATCTATCCAAGTCCCTTTTGCCTTCTCAAGTCTTGCTTTGATTCCTTGCAGCAGGATTCTGTTGGTTACGTTGGCCTTCCTATTTGCTTATGGATGAGCTACTAATGTAAAATTATAAGATATGTTCAGATCTTTATAGAACTTAGCAAATTTTGCTCTCGCAAACTGACACCCATTTTCTACTATGAGGGTCTAGGGTAAGCTAAACCTACAAATAATTGACTTCCAAATGAAGTCCGATACTTTTGCTTCAGTGATTTTCATCAAGTGTTCAACCTCAACCCATTTTATGAAGTAATCAATTGCTACCAAGAGAAACTTTCATGATCCGAATCCCATAGGAAAGGGCCGAGTATATCCATCCCCCATTATGTAAATGGCCAAGGAGTGCTCAAGGGGGTAAGCTCAGAGGCCGGCTGTCTCTAAATACTAGCATCTCTCTAACAACGATCACACTTTTTAACATAGTCTGGGAAATCCTGATATAAGGTCGGCTAGTAATAATCTTGCCGAAGTAGTTTGTGAGATAAAGATCTGGCTCCCAGATAGCTTCCACAAATTTCTTCATGTACCTCTCATAATGCAAAATCAGTCTCAGAGGGTTGAAGATATCTTAAAAGTGGTAGTGAATAAGGCCTTTTGTATAATTTGCCTTCATAGAGAACATACCAAAAGGCCTGATTTCTTATTTTTTGAGCTTTTCTCGGATCATGAGGTAGAACCCTATCTTTGAAGTAGATGACTAGTGGATGAAACTAGCTCGGCTCATGCTTAACCTGCATTACCGATTGTGGTTCCTCTAAACATGGGCATTTCAAGACTTCGAAAAATACTTCTTTAGGCGGTTTGGCTAGAGCTAGTGTGGCCAATTTAGAGAGAAGTTCGGCTTTGATATTTTTTTCTCTCAAAATCTATTAAATGCTGAATATTTTGAAGGCCAGAATCAAATTCTTCATTTTTCCGAAATATTTTATCATACTTTTCTCACAAGCTTCATAATTGCCACTAACTATCCGACCATCAATTGGAAATCACTGTACACCAAGAGCTTGTCTGCTTCCAACTCCTTAGCTATCCTTAGTTTTGCTATCAGAGCTTCATATTCGATCCCATTGTTTGTTGTGAAAAATTCAAAATGCAGCACGTATTCAATAATGACTCCGTCCGGGTTCACTAGGATCAATCCAGTGCCTGCACCCAAAGCATTGGATGAGCCATCAACATACAGGACCCAGAAGCCTTTAGGAAGATTGGCCATTTCTTTAGTAGAGCTCGGTTGGAACCATGGAATACTGACCTCATTCTATTTTAGTTTGGCCTCATTCGGGATAGTGCATTGTACTATGAAATCCACCAGTATTTGAGCCTTAATTGACGGTCGAGGTTGAAAATTGATGTCAAACTCGGTGAGTTCAATTATCCATTTTGTGATTCTTTTGGAGGTATCTGTTCGATGAAGAACTATCTTGATTGGTTGATCAGTGAGGAGAGTTACGGTGTGCCCTTGAAAATAAGATCAAAGTCTTCAAACTATAATCAGTAGAGCATAAGTTAGTTTTTCTAACTTAGTGTATCTAGTCTCAGCATTCGTCAAAACTCTGAAAGGAATATGCCCTCAAGCTAATTTATTTTTGGGATGTTCTTTGTCTTCCAGACTCATGTAATGACATTTTTAATAAATAAAGGCATTTATTTCGTCATATGCAGTATCTTATTATTTATTTAAGATTATGATGAACTCTATAAATTAGGTTTATGATTTTAGGATTATGATGAGATCATACTAGTGAGACCTAAAATCTTAAAATCCTAATTTAAATATTCCTAGTCGATGGGACATTAAGTTAGGGATCAATATTTTTCGGTAAGACTAGCACAGTCTTTGTATGCTCGATTAAGAGGGTGATTGATCGCACAATAATTTGTGTATGACACTAATACAAGAATGTGGGTGCTCATTAGAGAATGAGTTTACTGAATTGATCCAAATTGAGAATATCTAATGGAGTCTTATCTACATGTCAATAGATGGTTCTCATAGTGGAATTTGTGCATGTAATCCTTTGACCTGAAGCTACCATAGAATCTTATATATATAAATCCATATTTTGGTTCATACTCATTCATGACTTAGTTATGTATGGGATAATTTGGATATGGTAGATTGTATATATGAAGATTGTGTGTAGGTTAACAAGGAATCAATCACTCCTAGTAAGAGGAAATTGCATCCTACCTGCTTCAAATAAATAATGATTCTGGAAGACTTTAATCAAAGCATGATGAAAATTAGAAATGATTTCTAATATTTCATTAAATAAATCATTATCATAAGATTGTATGAGTAATGAATATGATATTTGGATTGACATATTTCCATACCTAGAGTCATTTTCAAGATGCAGGAAGATCGAAGGATCTAGTTGCATGGTAATTTTCACTGAATGATATTTTTGGTATTTCCATCAAAATTTCACATCTTTCGGGTAGTCATGATATGTTGCTAGACGTCAATCATGTTTTGTGGGTTTGATCAAATTAAAATTTTAATTTGATCATTAAATTAGAAAGTGTTCTAAATTAAGTCAAATTGGGTTGGCTAGTTTTGACCTAAATTGGTTTGGTTGAGTTTCAACCAGATTAGGTCAAATCACGCCCTGACTTACTGCTGGTTAGATGTGGAACCCAATGGGTCACACACATAGAGAATTGATTAAGGGTCTAATTAGATTAGACCATGTTTGCAAGATGAATATGCTAGCACATATAGCAAACCCTAGCACCTGGATTCGAATTGGATTCGAATCGACTTTCGATTTGGGCTAATTAAGATCCGATTTGAGCCAAATAAGATTTGATCTTAAGTTGGATTAACCTAGATTGATTGGGCTTTAGATTGGGTGCCACATACCTGCATCCCACATGCCAGAGAGTCTCTCTCTTGCACGTGGGAAGTCTTTCATGCGCAAAGGACTCTTTGGCGCATGGAATAAGATGGCGCCTTTCTTCTTTGACTTTTCTCATATGTTATATCATGTAAATATTTTTTAATTGGCATGGACATTTGATATGGGTCGTGAAAGAGTCCTTCTGTAGATGAAATACATCTTTTTCCTTTTAAATTTTTCATCCAGGATGTTTTGTCGCCCAAGACCCCTTGCCGCCCAAGACTCCATGCCGCCTACTCCTCCTTGACGTCTCTTAGACTAAGTCAAAGTCTCTTGGGACTTTGACTATTCAAAGTTTATCTCCATGTCTTCTTGCTAAATGGGCATCCCTTTTTAGAGCCATTGGATGTCTTTGTTTAATGATCTAATGGATGAAAAGTGTAGCGCCAAAGATGAAGCATCATGACTCTTCATAGGAAAACTGTATAGAATTAGTCCGAAGAGTCCTTCTGCTTTAAGGCACCTCTTGGGCTAAGCCTATATCTCATTTTTTACTGACGAGGCATGAGATTGGCTGATGGGGCATGAGAATTTGATGAGGAAGGGGTGTGAGATTTTTTGTTGACATCCCTACGTACATTATAAATAGGGGTGCGCACCAAAAGTCCAAGAGTTGTGAACATTATCTTTCTTTCTTACAAGGATTTCTTTTTGTTCAATTTTCTTTCTTTCTTTCTCTTGTCTAGACCTAATCATTTTAAGGACAAGAAGTCATCTTAAGACTAAGTGTTTAGGAAGGAAAATTAAGAAGATAAGAGAAAAAGAAAGATAGATAAGGAGAGGCAAGGAAGGTGACATAAGGGCTAAAGAAGGTCTAGCCCTTTTTTAATTAATGTTCTTATTATTAGAACTCTAATTATATAAATCAGAGGTGTTGGTGTTTTGATCAAGTCTCTGTGTGGATCAACATTGAAGGGTAAACACGTGGGCACCTGGTGGAAACCCTGACGGATTGCTACCGACGATCAAGGTCAATTTAGGGTTTAGCGATAAGAGGTATGTTCTAATACATTCTTTTATATTACAAATGCATGTTATATGATTTAATTACTAATGAGGTGGTCCTATGGTAATGGGTTTGGTTTATATGATTTCATGTTTTTGTTTTGAAATCCATGCTTTCGCCCTGTACACCAAACCCAACAATGGTATCAGAGCAAGCCTTATTAGGTTAAATCATATAATGCTTTGCTTACAGTATAATGGCATAAATGAAAAATATGATATAATATTTTTAGTATATTTTTATTTATATGATGAAGATCATATTCTTTTACTTAACATAATGAGATTATGTTGTATATATTATTCTATAATGGTTGCCCTGATATAGTGGAAAGTATTCACTATATAATGATGGTTGTCCTAGAATAATTATACATGAATTTTATCATAATTAATGCTATTAGGCATTTAGTTTGATTTAAATTAGTATGTGCATTGAGACCATTTAAATCCCTCTATAAAAATTATATTAAGTCGTAGTGTAATTAATCTTTAGCTGAATCAGTCAGGGTGTCTAATTGATCAATCGGTGTCTAGGAAAAATGGTTCTTGATTGATAAAGAGAACATATTTTCTTAATTGATTCCATTCTCTGATCTGGCCAATTAATTGATGTCTAAGGAAAGTAATGGGGGACTCCCATTTCTCTCCCATTTACCTGGCCAATTCAATTAATTTAATTCCAGATTGAAATGCTTAATATTATATTCACTACATTAAGGCCTTCCTTCATACAAGTTTCTTATTATGTCCAGAACCATACTAGTTCTATTGTGTAACCACAAGATCTATCATGGGAAAAGATGTAATATTAATCTAGTGCATTGGGATGCTTATAGCATTTTGAATATACTACTTTGTTATGTAACAACAAAAGTAGTTATATTTCATTTTTGACTGTATAGAAATGAAGGGTTCTACTTAAACTAAAACATTAATGTTTGTTGTGTTAACACAAGGCTATTAATGTTTTAGAGGCAAAAGTTTTTTGAGAATTGCATAAAATGCAATTGGAAAGAGTTTTCTACCTTTGAAGTTATAACAAGTTTGTTATGCAACCATAAGACTTTTTATAAGGAATTACGATCTTATTCTCATTAAGAAAATCAATAAGAGGATTATGATTTTTAGTAGGAGACATGATTAAATTAAAGTCCTAATTTAATTATGTTTGTCATCATGAATTATTTGCTTATGTATTGTTCTTTATTATGTAGATTAAATGGCTTCTTCACTTCCATTACGTTCAGTTTTGGATTCAAATAAATTGACTAGTCAAAATTATGTAGATTGGTTGAGAAATCTTAAAATAGTACTCAGTCAAGAAAAACTCTACTATATTCTTGACACCCCTGATCCTAAGCCATTAGGAAATGATGCCACAGATGAAGATAAGTTCACATACAAGATGTGGCAAAATGATTCACTTACTATCAAATGCATCTTACTTGCCTCTATGAATAATGAATTACAGAGGCAGCATGATAGCATGGACACTCAGTCCATATTGCTCAATCTAAAAGAGCTTTATGGAGAGCATAGTAGGACTGCTAGATATGAGATATGTAAGCAATTATTTCATGCAAGAATGATAGAAGGAACATCCATACAAAATCATGTTTTAATGGTAATTGACCTAATCACTCGATTAAGTCAATTAGGTTTTGTAATGGATGGAGAGTTAAGTTAGGATTTGATTCTGCAATCACTCCTAGAATCATTTTCTCGGTCTATCATAAACTATCACATAAACAAACTGAATTTTTCATTGTCTGAGTTGTTAAATATGCTCAAGACAGCAGAAAGCCATATCAAGAAAGATAAGGCTCCTCTTTTTCTTGTGGAAGGGATCTCCAAGAAGAAGGCAGGCCAAAAGGATTCAAAGAGAAGGTTGAATCCTAAAAGTGGTATAAATAAGAAGAAAAAGGGGAAGAAGGTCTCCGAACAAATGACCTATTTTTACTATGGTAAAGTAGATCATTAGAAGAGGAATTCCAAGGCTTACCTTGCAACCGTGAAGTCTGGTGCAAATAATGCACCAAAAGGTATGTATGAGATACATACTATATTATCATTAAATTCTTTCATTTTAAATTTTTGGGTATTAGATACCTGCCGTGATTTTCATATCTACAAATCTTTGCAGGGGCTGCAAAAAATTAAGAGTTTGAAGAAAGATGACTTCAAGCTTCATGGCGCTGGAGGAGAATCTATCCAGACAGAAGCTGTAGGGACAAATATATTGAAGTTACCTTATGAAAACATCTTAGAGCTTATAAATTATTATTATATGCCTAAGATCATTAAAAATATTATATCTATACCCTTGTTATTAAAACAAGATTATAGTCTTAATGTAACGAGCGAAGGTTGCTCGATCAAATATTCTAATGAAATTATTTGTTTTGGCATATTTAGCAATGATTTGTTAACTCTATGTTTGGATAATAATATATTTCATATTGATGAAAATAGAAAATGTAAGAGAGATGACATAAATAATACTTTACTCTGGCATTGTCGATTAGGTCATATTAGTGAGGCTAGGATTAACAAGTTATACAAAGAAAAGTTCTTTGATCCTTTTGATTATGAATCATTGGAAACTTGTGAATCATGCCTCATGGGTAAAATGACCAAGATTCCATTTAGTGGACATAGAGAAAGGACAAATGAGTTATTAGGACTTGTACATACAGATGTATGTGGTCCTATGACAACTCAAGCTAGAGGAGGATACTCTTATTTTATTACATTCACTGATGATTTATCTAGGTTTGCATATGTGTATCTTATGAAACATAAATCAGAAGCCTTTGATAAATTTAAAGAGTATCAAAGTATGATCGAAAAATAAATTGGAGAATGTATAAAAATCCATAATCTGATTGGGGATGAGAATACTTATCTAGTGAGCTTCTTGACTATCCTAAATTTAAAGGGATTCTCTCTGAATGGACACCTCCTTATCCACCACAATTAAATGGTGTAGCTGAAAAGAAAAATCGTACCTTATTAGATATGGTACGGTCCATGATGTGCTTCACCAATTTATCTATTTCCTTCTGGGATCATGCTCTAGAGACTGCAATTTACATCTTGAATAGAGTACCTTCTAAATCTATATCTAGTACTCCATATGACATATGGAGAAGTAAAAAATCTAATCTTAAGTATCTTAAGATATGGGGTTGTCCAGCTTATGTCAAAAAAAATTTTGGACATAAACTTGATGCTAGATCAGATAGATGTCTATTTATAGAATATCCTAGAAATAGTATAGGATATTTATTCTACCATCCTACTGAATAAAAGGTATTTGTAAGTAGGCATGCCATTTTCATAGAAAAAAAAATTATCCTAGAAAAGGGCAGTGGCAAAAATATTGAACTTAGTGAAGTTCAAGAAAATCAAATAGAAATTTCTCAACCATATAATCACATAAAAGAACTAGAACACATAACTCCTATTTGTAGGTCTAAAAGAGTAAGAAATTCACCTGTAAGGTATGGGTTCATTATTAAGAACAATGAAACCTAAGTCATTGAGAATGACGAACCTCTGACCTATACGAAAGCAATCAAAAGTAAGGACTCTTACAAATGGCTGGCTGCCATGCAATCCAAAATAGAATCCATGCACACCAACAAAGTATGGACTTTGGTGGATGCACCAGAGGATATAAATCCTATTGGATGCAAATGGATTTTTAAGAAAAAAGATTGGAGCTGATGGTCAAATTGAAACCTATAAGGCCAGATTGGTGGCTAAGGGTTTTAGGCAAAAATAGGGGATTGATTATGATGAAACATTTTCACCTGTTGCCATGCTCAAATCTATTTGGATTATGCTTGCTATAGCAGCATACCACAACTATGAAATATGGCAAATGGATGTAAAGACTGCCTTCCTTAATGGTTTCCTTGAGGAGAAAGTCTATATGTCATAGCCAAAAGGATTTGAGTCAAATGAGAGATCAAATTAGGTATGCAAACTTAAGAGATCAATTTATGGATTAAAGCAAGCATCAAGGAGTTAGAACATCCATTTTGATGAAATAATGAAAGAGTTTGGTTTTATCAAGAATGTGGATGAACCATGTGTGTACAAGAAAACTAGTGGGAGAACAATAGTATTCTTAGTTCTGTATGTAGATGACATACTTCTCATTGGGAATGATATCCCAATGTTACAATCAGTCAAATTATGGCTATCAAATAAGTTTTCCATGAATGATTTGGGAGAAGCATCCTATATACTAGGAATAAAGATCTATAGAGATAGATCTAAGAGGATGCTAGGCTTGTCCCAATCAAGGTACATTGACTTAATACTGAAGAGATTCAGTATGGATGGGAGTAAAGGAGGTTATTTACCCATGAGTCAAGACATACATCTCTCTAAAAAAAATATCTCCAAATACACCAGAAGAGAGAAATAGAATGTGTTCTATTCCTTATGCTTCGGCTGTAGGATCAATAATGTATGCCATGTTATGTACAAGGACAGATTTTGCTTATGCTCTAGGCATTGCAAGTAGATTTCAAGCTGATCTAGGAGAGGATCATTGAAAAGCTGTGAAAAATATTCTTAAGCACTTAAGAAGGACTAAAGATATTTTTCTTGTATATGGTGGTTCTGATCTTAAACTAGAAGCATATTCTGACTCTAGTTTTCAATCAGACCCAGATGATGGCAAATCCATTTCAGGGTATATTTTTACTCTGAACGATGGAGCAATGAGTTGGAAGAGTACTAAGCAGCCAACTGTAGCTGACTCAACCATTGGAGCAGAATACATAGTTGTAAGTGAAGCCACCTAGGAAGCTGTCTGGATGAAGAAGTTCATCACTGAATTAGGTGTTATTCCTGAAATTGAGAATTCAGTACCATTTTACTGTGATAATACTGGAGCTGTAGCTCAAGCAAAGGATCCAAGGTCTCATCATAAATCCAAACAAATTCTGAGATGCTTCCATCTCGTTCGAAAAATTATTGAAAGACAAGATGTGGTCATAGAATGAGTGGATACAAAGAACAACATAGCAGACCCATTCACTAAGGCTTTACCACTGCAACCGTTTGATCGCCACCTTGATTGTATGGGATTAAAATATAAGGGCAATTGACTTTAGTGCAAGTGGGAGATTGAAAGGAATATGCCCTCAAGCCAATTTATTTTTGGGATGTTCTTTGTCTTTCCAGACTCATGTAATGACATTTTTAATAAATAAAGGCATTTATTTCATCATATGCAGTGTCTTATTATTTATTTAAGATTATGATGAACTCTATAAATTAGGATTATGATTTTAGGATTATGATGAGATCATACTAGTGAGACCTAAAATCTTAAAACCCTAATTTAAATATTCCTAGTCGATGGGACATTGAGTTAGGGATCAATATTTTTTGGTAAGACTAGCACATTCTTTGTATGCTCGATTAAGAGGATGATTGATCTCACAATAACTTGTGTATGACACTAATACAAGAATGTGGGTGCTCATTAGAGAATGAGTTCACTGAATTGATCTAAATTGAGAATATATGATGAAGTCTTATCTACATATCAATAGATGGTTCTCATAGTGGAATTTATGCATGTAATCCTTTGACCTGAAACTACCATAGAATCATATATATATATATCCATATTTTGGTTCATACTCATTCATGACTTAGTTATGTACGGGATGATCCAGATATGGTAGATTATATATATGAAGATTGTGAGTAGGTTAACAAGGAATCGATCACTCCTGGTAAGAGAAAATAGCGTCCTACCTGCTTCAAACAAATAATATTTCAGAAAGACTTCGATCAAAGTATGATGAAAATTAGAAATGGTTTCTAATGTTTCATTAAATGAATCATTATCATAAGATTATATGAGTAATGAATATGATATTGGGATTGACATATTTCCATACCCAGAGTCATATTCAGGATCTAGGAAGATCGAAGGATCTAGTTGCATGGTAATTTTTACTGAAGGGTATTTTTGATATTTCCATCAAAATTTCACATCTTTTGGCTAGTCATGATACGTTGCTAGATGTCAATCATGTCTTATGGGTTTGATCAAATTAAAATTTTAATTTGATCACTAAATTAGAAAGTGTTCTAAATTAAGTCAAATTGGGTTGGCTAGTTTTGACCTAAATCAGTTTGGTTGAGTTCTAACTAGATTGGGTCAAATCTTCCTTGGATTCATGCAAACATCTGTACTGAATCCTCTAGCTTTTTCCCTGATTTTCTGCTAGCTCTTTTTGCCCTATGTGCTTCTCTTTCTCCCCTTCTGGGGCACATGGATCATCATTAAGCACTCTCCCATCCAAGTTGTAGCTCCCATCCAATAAGAAATAGGATAAAATTCACCACTAGAAGGTTTTTAAGGAAAAAAAAAATCACTTGTCAAAGCTTAATTAAGGTTGAGTACTGGTCCCCCCTTCTTATTAACGACACATTCGAGGGGCAGTGCAAATAAGAAAATGATACTTGCTGTTTGATGCCTCAGTAGAATTTTGTGATGTCGTGCGGATGATGCAAGTGTGAGCGAGCTGGTTCCTTGTAATCGCACGAGAATTACGTAGTATAGAGTTGACTTAGAACTCCTCTACATTTGAGACCCCAAAACCTAAATAGCCACGGTTAAAAAATTGATGAAATCCACTTCAATTGGCCAAACTTAAGCATATAGATGCATTTGCATTGTGCATTGGTATATAAGTCACATTGCACCATAGCCCTCTTGAATATAAAAGATCATGATAGGTTATAATATATATACATATAACTTTTCTCATATGTTATGTCGCATAAATATTTTTTAATTGGTGTGGATATTTGATATGGGGCACAGAAGAGTCCTTCTATAGATGAAATACTTCTTTTTCCTTTTAAATTTTTTGTCCAGGATGTTTTGTCACCCAAGACCCCTTGCCGCCCAAGACTCCATGCCGCCTACTCCTCCTTGACATCTCTTGGACAAAGTCAAAGTCTTTTGGGACTTTGTGTTAGATATATGTGCCCTAGAAGCCAGAATTGGCTGATACTTGTAATACACTTCGAGGGGCAAAATTATAATTTTGACTAATATCAATAAAATGAGTTATTTTCTATCACATATGTGTATTTAGTGTCTGTGATACATCCTTTGAGTTAATGGTAATAATAATTCATATTTTCAAGAGTTGAAAATTTAAGACATGAATAATCATTATTAACTCATAAAATGCTCCCGACCATAGGATCATCATGAGGATGGTGATTGATCCAGAAGATTGGTGTACAATCGCTTCTCTTTAGTAGATGAGTCTTGAGTCTACGGTGTGGAGACACCGGAGCGAGAGTATAGGTACTCGTTAGAGAACGAGGGCACTGAGCGTGACCACCTCGAGTAGTCATTAGGGAGTCTACCTTCTCGTCAATGACTGACTCGATGCTGCAGTAGTGTGTCTGGTTCTTTGACCTGAGGTGCATCGACAGTTCATCCTTGAGGGTGTTATAGTTTGACTACACCATTACTCGGTCTCCTAGCCATATGGAATCCTGAGGTGTATGTTGGCTATAGCATGTTCATTGTAGGAACTGGATTGCATCAAGATGGAATCTATCTACCTCGGTGGTAGAGGAGCAGCCCTATGATGATCATGAGAATCAAGTCCAGAAGTCCATGGCCATGGTAGAGTGAAATAATAGAAAGAGTTTCTATTTAGGTTTTCACATTGGACTTGAATCGAATGATTACATCATATGACAGAGACTAGGGTTTGACGAGTTCACCTTAACCCTAATCTGATCGGGGCTCAAGATAGAAGAACTTAATCACACAGGTAGCTGCACCAAGAGGTTCGCATTCAGCTCTGATGGGTTGCCACCATATACTGCTAGGTGTCACTGGTGGATTTTGGGAGCAATTAGAATGATTTAGATGATCGATCATTCTAGCTGTTCGAATCAGAAGAGTTCTGATCCATCGAAAGGAGTTTCGATGATGTCGATGATAGAGATCATGACATATCCCATTACCATACAGAACTGAACCTAACTGGGTCACACAAACAAGGGTTTGAATCTGGTGATCATCAATTGAACTGATCCAGTTCAATTGATCTGAATGAGATTCAATTAGGTTCAAGGAAATCGTGCTAGCACTCGATTGAACCTAACATTCTTCTTTTACTATCATAAATAGTTGTCCTGACTAGGCCAAAGAAGTTTGTGCTCATTTAGAGGCCTTCACTTTGTCTAACTAGAGCTTGTCCAAGTCAAAAAAAGGTTGTCTTATTTTGTAAGATATTACCTACCATTTTTGGTCACCTGCCATTTCTCGTCCTTTGACTTTGGTCAAAAGTTGACCTTTGACTGGTCAAATGTTGACCATTGATACATTGACTTTTGTCTATATGTCACACATCTATTGGAGGGCTGGTGGGGGCTCGTCCCCTTGCCAGAACCTAGCAAGGAGGAGGGTGCATGCCAAGCCCAAGCTGGAGGCGCCCAGGAGTCCCTGTTGGACAGGGACTCCATCTCCTTTTTGGATTCCAATTAGAGTTCTCCTAAGAACCATCTTTGACTTATCTTAGGCGCCCTCCAAAGAGGAATCCAGGGGACTCTATTCCCACCACTCAGATTTAGATCTAATTTCACAAAGGGTTGTGATTGGTAAGGAAGAAGAGGAGTTGGATCACGCTTAGTCTATAAATAAGACCCTGCGCCCAACTCAAAGATTGGAATAATAATTCTCCATACCCCAAGGCTGCTTCTCCTCTCCTCCTCCATGCCAAACCCACCTTCTCCCTCTCCTCTCCATGTCCAAAAGGAGTTTTGGACTTTGGTTGGTGCAATCCAGATGAGAGAAAGGTGACTGAAAGCTAGAAGGCTGCGCTGCTGTAAAGGACAACAGCTGATCTTCAAAAGGAGTTTTGAAGATCCTCTAAATTTGATTTTTGGAGATGTGATAGAGAAGAAGAGGATCTCTAGATCCAGCCTGAGTGGATATCAGTAGAGGCCAGGCACTTGCATGTTTAGATCCAGAACCTTCCACTGCTTACAGGATCATCAACGGGTAATAGGATTACCCACTTCAAGATAAATTAAATTTGATTTAATTTATCTAAATTTATTTTAATTTTTAAAATAATAATAATTAGATCTAAAATATCTCAGATCTAATATGGATCTAAGAGTAAAAATTTTTAAAATATATCTCTTGATCTGATCAGATCTGAACGAACCTGGACCGAAAAATCAGGATTTTCCTTCAACTGGTATCAGAGCCAAGGTTCTAAAAGTGTTTAGATCTAATTTTAAATTTATTTTAATTAAAAATAAGTAATTTCAGATGTCACATGAGATGTGATCAGATCTGAAATCAGAAAAAATTAAAATTAAATAATTTGGATCTAAGATTAGAAAATATGCATGACTAGTTCTAAAATAGAATAGTTCTATAGAATAGTCTTGTATGTTTTTAATTTAATTTGATTAAATCATATTTTAGATCAATTTATTTACTATTTTTTGATATTATAATGGTTATAATAATATCTAAAAAATAGCAAATAAAAATTATTTAATTTTAAATATCATATGAGATATGATTGATGCATGTCTAGACTAGTTGTAGAATAGTTCTACATAATTATCTAGATTAGAATTTATTTTGATTAGATCAATTTAAATCTAATTTTTTAGATTATTATGAGATAATTTAGATCTGAAAATATGCATGATTCGATACATGAGATGTATGCAAAATATGCCATGATTAGATCTAATTTGTATATGAGATATATGATATAGATCTAAAACTATTTTGTAGTATTGCATGTTCCTGATTAAGGCGTTCCTCTTGGCCGTCCGGTCATAAGAATGAAGAAGGGTTTAAAGGCCCTCTCCTCCCATTCGATGGGGCATGTTCTTATGATGTGTAGGGGTGCTGCGCGTTCGTCCTTAATCAGAAATCCAAAACTTACTTTCTGCAAAACCCTAGATCCTGAAACCCTAGGATTTATTATGCATATTTTATTTATGAACCCTACTTAATTAAAAATTAAGATTATGAAATATTAATTAGATCTAAAATTGAGAATTTCAGATCTAAGACATATTCATAATACTGGGTTCGGGCTTGGGTAGCTTAATTAGGTCTAAGCAGTTGATCAAACCGAATCAAGAGTTGGTTAGAGGGGGATCAACAATGCTTAAATTGACCAACCTAATAGGATTAAGTCTGGGTCAAGATCGAGTCACGATCAAGCAAGACCTAATTAGGCTCAGAGGTTAGAGTCTGGATCGTAGGCATTGGATGCTATGGGTTGGAGGATGAGTTGGGCTCAATATTCCAGATATGGTGAGAGACTCAATTAGGAATCCAGTCTGTGCAAATGGTGGATCTGACTTAACTAAGGAGTGGATCAATATTTCGGATATGGTGAGATTCATGAATTAGAG
This sequence comes from Cocos nucifera, assembly GCA_006176705.1. Classification (NCBI taxonomy): domain Eukaryota; kingdom Viridiplantae; phylum Streptophyta; class Magnoliopsida; order Arecales; family Arecaceae; genus Cocos; species Cocos nucifera. The sequence goes on along the minus strand of QRFJ01000396.1, from coordinate 428,175 downwards.
ATCAAGTTTGGGTGCACCATGATTAGAGAATCATTGAACAAGAGTTGTTCACTCATTGGCTAACCCATCACCAATAACTGTTAGGTAGGTGATGAGTCAGTTGGTGAGACCGCACCACCCACTATAAATCATTAATCATGGAGATTTTCGCATCTCTATAGAGAGAGTGTAGGGATCCGAGAAAATAGTGGAAGCTAATTTGTTTAAAAATAAAATCTCTAAATAAATTGGTCAAGTCATAATTATAGTATCTAACTAGAATCTTTGACTCTCTATAGAAAAATGTCTGCATCCAACCCATTAGCACGTATCCTGGACACACATAGACTGACCGGACCCAATTATAAAGATTGGCTCAGAAACTACAAAATCATTTTGGGTTTCGAGAAATTAACCCATGTATTGGATTAGAACCCTCCCATCTTACTAGCCCGTCCATCCATTGAACAGAGAGCATCTCTGGAAAAATGGATAGACGAAGATAATAAGGCTAGATATTACATGTTGGGCTCGATGTTTGATGAGCTCCAGCGCCAACATGAAGATATTGGAACTGCTCGCCAAATGTTGGCTCACCTGTAGGAGATGTTTAGTGAACAGAGTCGCGCAGCTAAGTATCAAGTCACGAAACGACTTTTTAAGGCTAAGATGCGTGATGGGCAGTCAGTCCATGATCACTGTCTGATGATGATCAAGGACATGGAAGAGCTTAAGAAGCTCGGTGTGAAGTTGGACTTGGATCTGCAGAATGATGTTATTCTACAATCCTCGACTGATGCATATGGGTAATTCATCATGAATTATCACATGCATAAACTTCAAAATTCTTTGACCGAATTAATGAATATGCTGGTCACTGCTGAGCTTTCTATGAAAGGTTCTAAAGGCTCAGTTCTTGCTATGGAACGAACTTCTTCCAAAAGAAAGTCTTGTGGAAAGAAAAAGAAGTCTACGAAAAAGCAGAAGGTGGAAGGAGCAAAGAAGAAGAAGGCAGAACCGAAAAAAAAGGCCGAAGTCAAAGGAAAGTGTTTCCATTGCAACAGCGATGGCCATTGGAAGTGGAACTGCCCTACTTACCTGGCCATCCTGAAGAACAAGAAGGAAGGTCCTTCTGGTGGTATGCTCGTTATTGAGTCTAACCTTACGATTTCTTCTACATCCAGTTGGGTGCTTGACTCTAGATCTAGTGCTCATCTGTGCACTTCCATGCACGATCTTGAGGATAGCAGAAGGCTGAGGGATGGAGACATGATCCTATGCATCGATAATGGAGCAAGAGTTGCTGCAGCAGTCGTGGAAACATACCCTCTTCGATTATCATCTAGTTTAGACTTAGTTTTGAAAGACTGTTATTATGTGCCTGCAGCTAGCAGGAATTTGATTTCTATTTCATGCTTAGCACTAGAAGGCTATATGATTACCTTCTTTAAGGACCATTGTAATATTCTTTATGAAAGAAATAAAATTGTAAATAATTTCCTTATTAACGATCTTTATCAGCTACATATTGATGAACCTATTCTAACTATCGAGCAAAATGTGAATGCCAAACGACCTAGGGATAGTCCAAATGACAGATATCTATGGCACCTAAGATTAGGTCATATAGCAGAAGATAGGATCAACAAATCAAAGAAAAATGGGCTATTGAGTCCATTGACTTTCAAGTCATATCCAACTTGCGAATCTTGTCTCCAAGGCAAAATGACTAAACTCCCTTTTGTTGGACATGGGGAGAGGGCCACAGATCTCCTTGCCCTAGTACATACAGATGTGTGTGGCCCATTTGATGTGCCAGCTAGAGGTAATTTTGTCTACTTCATTACCTTTATCGATGATCTATTTAGGTATGGGTATGTGTATCTTATTAGACATAAGTCTGAAGCTTTTGAAAAGTTCAAAGAATTCAGACATGAAGTAGAAAAACAAATTGAAAAATTCATTAAGGTTCTTCGATCGGATCAAGGAGGTGAATACCTTAGCTGAAAATTCTTAGACTATCTCAAGGATAATGGCGTAGTCTCTCAATGGACTCCACCAAGAACACCTTAACTCAACGGAGTTTCAGAATGGAGAAATCAGACTGTATTCGATATGGTCCGATCCATGATGAGCTTCACAGACCTCCCTGATTTTCTTTGGGGACATTCATTATTAACATCAATTTATCTACTGAATAGGGTTCTCTCTAAGACCATTCCTACCACACCGTATGAGATATGGTACGGTAAGAAACCAAGTCTGAGTCATCTCAGAATTTGGGATTGTCCACTCATGTCAAAAGACAACAAATGGACAAGTTAGAGTTTAGTTCCTTTAGAGCTTGATTCATAGGATATCCTAAAGAGTCATTAGGATACTATTTCTACATTCCAGAAGACCATAATGTGATTGTGAGTCGACATGCCATCTTTCTTGAAAAATAGTTTATTCAAGATAGCTGCATTGGAAAGCAGATTAAGCTTGATGAGAAAGTCTCACAAGTAGAACGAGCTAAGGACCAATTGGAACCAAATCAGGTTAAGCCAATAAAAATACTACCTCCTCCACCTCGTAGATCGGAAAGAGTTTTCCATCCCCCTGAAAGATACTTAGGTATTATTTCAGAGGAAGTAAAGGAAATGTTCCTCATAGGTAATGGTGCTCATGGTGATGATCCCAAAACCTATAATGAGGCAATATCAGATATCGACTCCGAGAAATGGCTAGAGATAATGCAGTCAGAAATTGACTCGATGCACTCAAACCAAGTTTGGACCTTGGTAGATCCACCAAAAGGTATAGTACCTATTGGGTGTAAATGGATCTTCAAGAAAGATTGGTGCAGATGGAAATGTGGAGACATTCAAGGCTAGACTAGTGGCAAAAGGTTATAGTCAACCGCGAAGGCATTGACTATCAGGATACCTTTTCCCCAGTGGCTATGCTAAAATCCATCCGCACATTGCCATCGTAGTCTATTTCGATTTATGAAAATATGGCAAATGGATGTGAAAATGGCATTCTTAAATTGGATATTTGAGGAAGATATCTATAACGGAACAGCCGCTAGGTTTTCACATCCAGTGATATTGATCACAAGGTTTCAAGCTGCCAAAGGTCCATATATGGACTTAAGCAAGCATCTCGGAGCTGGAAACACTCATTTCAATGATGTGATCAAAAATTTGGTTTCATCAAAAACGAAGAGGAACCATGTGTTTTCAAAAAGGTTCAGTGGGAGTGCTGTTGTCTTCCTCGTATTGTACGTGAATGACATCCTCCTTATTGGGAATGATATTCCCAATGTTGACGATAGTCAAAATGTGGTTGTCCAAGGAATTCTCCATGAAGACCTAGGTGAAGCATCCTTTATTCTAGGAATTAAGGTCTATAGGGATAGACCGAATAGGATGCTAGGACTTTCCATAGAAGATGTACATAGAGAAGTATTAAGAGGTTTTAGTATGGAAAACTCTAAGAGGGGATTAATACCTTCAGACATGGTATTCAACTTTCCAAGAAGATGTGCCCTAAGCACACCTGAGGAAATAGAACGCATGAGCAAGATCCCTTATGCTTCTGCAATAGGGAGCCTCATGTATGCCATGCTATGTACATGACCTATATAGCCCATGCTGTGAGTGTCACAAACAGATATCAGTCAAATCCAGGTGAAGAACACTGGACTTCTGTGAAATGTATCCTTAAGTACTTAAGAAGAACTAAGGTATGATGTTGGTCTTTGTAATGAGAACTCCAAGTAAAGGGATACACAGACTCGATTCATGTCCGATATAGATGATCGAAAGTAGACATTGGGAGTCTATTGTGAATGATGGTGCTCAGCTGAAGAGTTCCAAGCAAAATATAGCAGATTCCACCATGGAAGCAGAATATATCGCTGCATATGAAGGCTGCGAAGGAACATTCTGGTACAAGAAGTTTGCTATAAAATTGGAGTAATCCATCAGATGCATTCCTCTATACTACGACAACAATGGTGCCATATTGCTAAGGAGCCAGGTCTCACCAAAAATTAAGCTGGGAGCGATACCACCTTCCTTGATTACTCGAGAAGGTTATGTCAAGGTCAAGAGAGTCACTCACAGATAATGTGGGACCCACTTACAAAGCCGTTGGCAGCCAGAGATCGAAGCCCACCTTGAAAAGATGGGACTTAGACTTGTAGCAATTGGCTTTAGAAAAGTGAAGATTGTTAGATATATGTGCCCTAGAAGCCAGAATTGGCTGACACTTGTAATACACTTCTAGGGGCAAAATTATAATTTTGAACTAATATCAATAAAATGGATTATTTTTATCACATATGTGTATTTAGTGTCTGTGATACATCCTTTGAGTTAATGGTAATGATAATTCATATTTTCAAGAGTTGAAAATTTAAGACATGAATAATCATTATTAACTCATAAAAGCTTCCGACCATAGGATCATCATGAGATGGTGATTGATCCGAAAGGTTGGTGTACAATCGCTTCTCTTTAGTAGATGAGTCTTGAGTCTATGGTGTGGAGAACTGGAGCGAGAGTAACAATCAAGGAACCCTCAACTGGTATCCAGAGCCTATGTTTCTGAAACTGTTTAGATCTGATTTTAATTTTATTTTAATTAGTAAATAACGTATTTCCAGATGTCACATGAGATGTGATCAATCTGAAATATAAAAAATTAAAAATTAAGATATTTTGGATCTAAGAAATTAAGTACAAATGCTGACAGTTTCATAAAATAGAATAGTTTCTATGATAAGTCCCTTGTATCGTTTGATTTAATTAATTCTGATTAAATCATATATTTAGTATCATTTATTTTTACTATTTTCTTGATATTATAATGTTTATAATAACTATCTAATAAATACAAATAATAAATTATTTAATTTTAAATATACATTGAGATATGATAGATTGCATGCTAGACTGAGTTGTAAAGAAGTTTCACATAATTGTCTAGATTAGAATTTATTTGTATTAGATCAAATTTTAAATCAATTTTTAGATTATTTATGAGATAATTTAGATCTGAAAAATAAGCATGATTGATATCCATGAGAAATTAACAAAATATGCCAATGATTAGATCTATTTAGTATATGAGATATATGAATCATAGATCTGATATGTTTTGTAGTATTGCCATGTTGCCTGATTTAGGCGTTCCTATCTTGGCGTCTCTGGTCATAAGAAGAAGAAAGGGTTTAAAGCCTCTCTCTCCATTGTCGTGGGATTTCTTATGATGTTAGGGTGCTGCGCGTTCGTCCTTAATCAGAACAACCAAAACTTTACTTTCGCAAACCCTAGATCCTGAAACCCCTAGGATTTATTGGCACATATTTTTATTTATGAACCCACTTAATTAAAATCATAGATTATGAAATATTTAATTAGCTCTAAAATTGAGAGGATTTCAGAATCTAGACATTATTTCCATAATACTGGGTTGGGCTTGGGTACATTAATTAGGTCTAATAGCGTTGATCAACCGAATCAGAGTTGGTTAGAGGGATTCAACATGCTTAAATGACCAACGCTAATAGGATTAAGTCTGGGTCAAGATCGAGTCACGACAAAGCAAGACCTAATTTAGGCTCAGAGGTTAGAGTCTGATTCGTAGGCTAAACCCAATTGGTTCTGACTCAACAATTTTGGTGTCTAAGTAAGTTTGCATAAGACGACCGATGGTTTTTTTATATTGGAAGCTACTCACCTGACTGCATTCTTTGTGCAGTTTAACGGCATATCCTTCCCACCGGTCCTTGACTACCTGCCATATCTATTTGACCACAGTTCTGATCTAAGTGGTCATTTATCCGAGCTGACTCATTGCCACTAGGTTAGTCATAATTGTTATGACTTAAGGCCAGTCTAGTTAATGAACCTGAATCAATTCTCCCTAAGTAAAAGATTAAGTTCCGAGGGTCTATCCACCATTGTGACGTCGGCCCTTCCCGGGGCTGATTGTTTCTCGCGAACAGTTGGCTCAGTTGACGCTAACGGGAAGACGCAACCATGTCTTTAGGCATGGATGCTATGGGCTGGAGGATGAGTTTTTGAGCTCAATATTTTCGGATACGGTTGAGAGACTCAATCTTATGGAACCCAGTCTATGCAAATGGTGATGCTGACTTAACTAAGGAGTGGATCAATATTCTGGATACGGTGAGATTCCATGATTAAGAGACAAGTTTGGTGCACATGATTAGAGAATCATTGAACAAGAGTCCTGTTCCACTCGTTGGGTAACCATCCACCATAATCGTAGGTGAGGTGATAGTCAGTGGTGAGACCGCACACCCACCTAGAAATCATAATCGCGTGAGTTTTTCGCATAATCTATAGAGGAGTGGGTAGGGATCCAAAAAATATGTGGAAGCTAATTTGTTTATAAAATAAAATCTCTAATAAATTGGTCAAGTCAAAATATAGTAACTAACTAGAATCTTTATCTCTACGGAATATGTCTGCGATCCAACCCATATGCACGTACCTGGACACACTATATAGACTGACTGCGACCCAATTATAAAGATTGCTCAGAACTACAAATATTTTGGTTCAGAGAAATTAACACAGTATTGATTAGGAACCTCCCATCTACTAGCCGTCCATCCACCTGAACAGAGAGCGCTCCTGTGAAAAAATGGTTGACGAAGAATAATAAGGCCAATACTTACACTGTTGGGCTCAGATGTTTGGTAGCTCGCAGCCCAACATGAGAATATCGGGACTGCCGCCAATTTGCCATTCAACCTGAGGAAGATGTTTATGAACAGAGTCGACGCAGCCTAATATCAAGTCAAAGAAATGACTTTTTAAGGCTAGAATGCAGTATGGGCAGTCAGTCCATGATACTGTCTAAATGATGACAAGGACAATGGGAAGAGCTTAAAAGCTCGGTGAAGTTGACTTGATCTGCAGAACTATGTATTCTGACAATCCTGACTGATGCATATGGGCTAATTCATCATGAATACCACATGCTAAACTCAAAATTCCTTGACCGAGATTGAATGAATATGCTGGTTCACAGCTGAGCTTTTCTATTGAAATGTTCTAAGCTCATTCTTAGCTATAGGAAGCACTTCTTCAAAAGAAAGTCTCTTGTGGAAAGAAAAAGAAGTCTGTACGAAAAAGCAGAAAGGTGGAAGGAGCAAAGAAGAAGGAAGCATGAGATCCGAAGAAAAAGGCCCGAAGCAAAGTGAAAGATGTTTTCATTGCAACAGCGAGGCATTGGAAGTGGAAACTGCCCTATTACCTGCCATGCCTGAGAACAAGAGGAGAGGTCCTTCTGGCGTATGCCGTCTATTGGAGTCTAAAACCTTACGATTTCTTCTGACATCGCAGTTGGTGCTTGACTCTAGATCTAGTGCTCATCTATGTCACTCTCATGCGCGATCTTGAGGATAAGCAGAGGCTGAGGGATGGAGACATATCCTATGCATCGAATGAGCAAGAGTTGCTGCAGACAGCGTGGGAAACATACCTTCTCTCGATTATCATCTGGTTTTAGGACTTAGTTTGAAAGACTTGTTATTGATGCCTGCAGCTACATGGAATTATGATTTCTTTTCATGCTTAGTCACTAGAATGGCTTATATACGCTTCTTTAAGGACCATTTTACATATCTTTATGAAAGAAATAAAATTGCAAATTATTCCTTAATTAACGTCTTAGTGATCAGCAACATCAATTGATGTAAACCTATTTCAATATCGAGCAAAAGATGATGCACAACGACCTAGGGATAGTCCAAAGAGCAGATATCTAGTGCACCTGAAGATTAGTCATATAGCGAGAATTAGGATTCAACAAATTGGACCAAGAAATGGCTACTTGAGTCCATTAGACGTTTAGAGTCAATCCAACTTGCCGAATCTTGTCTCCAAGGCCAGAAATGAACTAAAACTCCCTTTTGTTGGACATGGGAAGGGCCACAAGATCTCCTTGCCGACTAGTACATACCAGTGTGTGGTGCAACATTCTGATGTGCCTGCTAGAGGCAATTTTGTCTACTATTAGCTTATAATGATACTGTTACGTATGGGTATGTGTATCTATAGACATAAGTGAAGCCCTTTGAAAAGTTCAAAAGAATTCAAGACATGAAGTAAGAAGAAACAAATTGAAAAATCAATTAAGTTTTTCGATCGATCAGAGGTGATACCTTAGCGTAACAATTCCTACGACTATCTTCAAGGAAAACTGGCAGTAGTCTATCAATGGACCTCACCCAAGGCTGCTTCTCCTCTCCTCCTCCATGCCAAACCCACCTTCTCCCTATCCTCTCCACATCCAAAAAGAGTTTTGAACCTTGGTTGGTGTGATCCAGATGAGAGAAAGGCGACTGAAAGCTAGAATGCTGCGTTGCTGCAAAGGACAACTGCTGATCTTCAAAAAAAGTTTTGAAGATCCTCCAGATCAAATTCAGATCTGATTTTTGGAGACGTGATAGAGAAAAAGAGAATCTCCAAGTCCATCCTGAGCGGATACTGGTAGAGGCCAGGCACTTGCGTGGCTAGATCCAGAACCTTCCGCTGCATATAGGATCATCAATGGATAATAGGATTATCCACTTCAAGATAAATTTAATCTAATTTAATTTATCTAAATTTATTTTAATTTCTAAAATAATAATAATCAAATTTGAAACATCCCAGATCTGATATGGATCCAAGAGTAAAAATTTTTGAAATATATCTCTTGATCTGATCAGATCTGAACGAACCTGGACCGAGAAATCAGGATTTCTCTTCACTTTGACTATTCAAAGTTTATCTCCATGCCTTCTTACTGAATGGGCATCCCTTTTTAGAGCCATTGGATGGCTTTGTTTCATGATCTAATGGATGAAAAGGGTGGCGCTAATGATGAAGCATTGTGACTCTTCATAGAAAAACTACGTAGAATTAGTCTGAAGAGTCCTTCTGCTTTAAGGCACCTCTTGGACTAAGTCTATATCTCATTTTTTACTGATGAGGTGTGAGATTGGCTGATGGGGTGTGAGAATTTGATGAGGAAGGGGCGTGAGATTTTTTGTTGACACTCCTACGTACATTATAAATAGGGGTGCACACCAAGAGTCCAAGAATTGTGAACATTATCTTTCTTTCTTACAAGGGTTTCTTTTTGTGCAATTTTCTTTCTTCCTTCCTCTTGTCTAGACCTTGTCATTATATGGACAAGAAGTCATCTTAAGACTAAGAGATTAGGAAGAAAAATTAAGAAGACAAAAGAAAAAGAAAGATAGATAAGGAGGGGCAAGGAAGGTGACATAAAGGCTAAAGAAGGTCTAGCCCTTTTTTAATTAAAGTTCTTATTATTAGAACTCTAATTATATAAATCAGAGGTGCTGGTGTCTTGATCAAATCTCTATGTGGATCAACGTTGGAGGGTGAACACGTGGGCACCTGGTAGAAACCCTAACGGACTACTACCGACGATCAAGATCAATTTAGGGTTTAGCGATAAGAGGTATGTTCTAATACTTCCTTTTTATGTTATAAATGCATGTTATATGATTTAATTACTAATGAGGTGGTCCTAGGGTTTGGATTTGGTTTATATGATTTCATGTTTTTGTTTTGAAATCCATGCTTCCGCCCTATACACCAAACCCAACAAACTCGACTTATGTAGTAGATCGGTCGCTGCAGTTTCGCCTCTTTCTTGACTAGGACTACTGCAAGAAATGCTGGGGAGACCGCCAAGTATAAGAACTGAAGGAGAAATTCTGATTTTTTGGATCAGATTTGTTCAAATTTGATTAGATCAAAAGGGATATTTTAAAAATTTTCTCTTAGATCTAAATCAAATCTAATATTTTTCAGATCTAATTTTATGATCTGATAAATAAGAAAATTAAATTAAATTAAATCTAAATTAGTTTTACATTGATATGGATAATCCGATTATCCGTTGATGATCCTGCTGATTTTTTGAGGTCTAGATCAAGCCACACAAGTGCCTGGCCTATACCAGTATCCACTCGAGCTGGATCTGAAGAACTTCTCCTTCTTTATCACATCTCCAAAAATCAAATTTGGTCTAATTTGGAGGATCTTCAAAACTCCTTCTGAAGATTAGCAGTCGCCTCTACAGCAGTGCTGCCTTCTTCCTTTCTCGTCAGCATTTTCTTACCTGGATTGCACCAAATAGAAGGCCCAACTTCCTTCGGCATGGAGAGGAGAGAGATGATTAGAAGATGGCATGGAAGAGGGAGAGAGGCTGCCTTGAGGCATGGGCTAAGAGGAACTCATAAAAAGTTGGGCGTAGATAAGATTTATTTATAGATCCTACTGTGCCATGCAGTGCTGCATCATCCCGATTAATCGCATTGCTTCACGCAATCAGATCTAAATCTGATTGGTGGGATGGCATTACCTGATCCAATCAGATGAGAGCCCTACAGATTCATCCTTAGATGGTGCCTAAGATTGATCAAATTTTATAGGTAAGGGTCACCTAGTTTGAACCCAAGAAGCAATCTGGAGTCCCATCCGTAGGGGACTCCAGTGTTTATCCACATGAGGCGCACACCATCCTAGGCGTGCGCCCTCCATTTGCCTACCAAATGGTAGGTGGACTTGGTCAAAATGTCTCTCCTATGGATGCATGACACATGGGCAGATGTCCAAGGGTCAAAGGTCAATGTTTGACCAAAGTCAAAGGACAAGAATTAGCAGGTGATGAAAAATGGCAGGTGTTGTCTCAAATTTATCTCATAAATTAAGACAATCCTTTTTCTGACCTAGACAAGCTCCAGTCAGACCAGGTAAAGGTACCTGAGTGAGCACAAAAATATTTGGCTCAGTCGAGACAACTTTTAATGATAGAAAAAGGAAGAATGTTAGGCTCAATCGTGTGCTAGCACGATTTTCTTGAACCTAATTGAATCTAATTCAAATCAATTGAACTGGATTAGTCCAATTGATGATATCCAGATCCAAATCCTTATTTGTGTGATCCAGTTAGGTTCAGTTCTATATGGTAATGGGATATGTCGTGATCTCCTATCATCGACATCATCGAAACTCCTTTCGATGGATCAGAACTCTTCTGATTCAGACAACTAGAATGATCGATCATCTAAATCATTCTAATTGCTCCCAAAATCCACCAGTGACACCTAGCAGTATATGGTGGCAACCCATCAAAACTGAAAAATGAACCTCTTGGTGCAGCTACTTGTGTGATTAAGTTCTTCTATCTTGAGCCCCGATCAGATTAGGGTTAAGGTGAACTCGTCAAACCCTAATTTCTATCATATGATTTAATCATTCGATTCAAGTCCGATGTGAAAATCTTAATAGAAACTCTTTCTATTATTTCACTCTCTGCCATGGCCATGGGCTTATGGACTTGATTCTCATGATCATCATAGGGCTGCTCCTCATCTACCGAGGTAGATAGATTCCATCTTGGTGCAATCCAATTCCTACAATGAACATGCTATAGCCAACATACACCTCAGGATTCTGAATGGCTAGGAGATCGAGTCATGGTGTAGTCAAACTATAACACCCTCAAGGTGAACTGCCGATGCACCTCAGGTCAAAGAACCAGACACACCACTGCAGCTTCGAGTCAGTCATCGATGAGAAGGTAGACTTCCTTATGACTACTCGAGGTGGTCACGCTCAGTGCCCTCGTTCTCTAACGAGTATCTGTACTCTCGCTCCGGTGTCTCTACACCATAGACTCAAGACTCATCTACTATAAAGAAGTGATTGTACACTAACCTTCTGGATCAATCACCATCCTCATGATGATCCTACGGTCAGGAGCATTTTATGAGTTAATAATGAAAATTCTTGTCTTAAATTTTCAACTCTTGAAAATAAGAATTATCATTACCATTAACTCAAGGGATGTATCACAGACACTAAATACACATATGTGATAGAAAATAATCCATTTTATTATTTATAGTCAAAATTATAATTTTGCCCCTTAGAAGTGTATTACAAGTGTCAGCCAATTCTGGCTTCTAGGGCACACATATCTAACAAACTCCCACTTGACCTAAAGCCAATTGGCTATAAATCTAAGTCCCATCTTCTCAAGGTGGGCTTCGATCTTCTGCTGGCCCAACGACTTTGTAAGCTGGTCCACCGCATTATCTATGAAGTCGACTCTCTTGACCTCAACGTAACCCTTCTCGAGGTAATCATGGATGAGGTGGTATCACCGCTCGATGTGCTTGAGATTTTTGGTGAGACCTTGGCTCCTTAGCAAGGGCTATGGCACCATTGTTGTCGCAGTACAGAGGAATGGCATCTGATGGCATCACTCCGATCTCTATGGCAAACTTTTTGTACCAGAATGCCTCCTTTGCAGCTTCTGACGCAGCGATGTATTCTGCTTCCATGGTGGAATCTGCTATCACTATCTGCTTGAAACTTTTCAACTGACAGCTCCATCATTGCACACAAACAGACTTTCCAGATGTCGACTTTCGATCATCTACATCGGACATAAAATCCGAGTCTGTATACCTTTTGGACTTGGAGTTCTCCATTACCAAAGACCAACAACATATCCTTAGTTCTTCTCAAGTACTTAAGGATACATTTCACAGAAGTCCAGTGTTCTTCACCTGGATTCGACTGATATCTGCTCGTGACACTCACAGCATGGGCTATATCAGGTCGTGTACATAACATGGCATACATGAGGCTCCCTATTGCTGAAGCATAAGGGATCTTGCTCATGCATTCTATTTCCTCAGGTGTGCTAGGGCACATCTTCTTGGAAAGATGAATGCCATGTCTGAAGGGTACTAAACCCCTCTTAGAGTTTTCCATGCTAAACCTCTTTAGCACTTCCTCTATGTACATCTTCTGTGAAAGTCCTAGCATCCTATTCGGTCTATCTCTATAGACCTTAATTCCTAGAATAAAGGATGCTTCTCCTAGGTCTTTCATGGAGAATTCTTTAGATAACCATATTTTAACTGTGGTCAACATGGGAATATCATTTTCAATAAGGAGGATGTCATCCACGTACAATACGAGGAAGACAACAGCGCTCCCACTGATCTTTTTGAAGACACATGGCTCCTCTCATTTTTGATGAAACCAAATAATTTGATCACATCATTAAAATGAGTATTCCAGCTCCGAGATGCTTGCTTAAGTCCATATATGGACCTTTGCAGCTTGCATACCTTGTGATCATCATCACTGGATGTGAAACCTAGCGGCTGTTCCATATAGATATCTTCCTCAAGATATCCATTTAAGAATGCCATTTTTCATGTCCATTTGCCATATTTCATAATCGAAATAGGCTGCAATAGCAAGCAATGTGTGAATGGATTTTAGCATAGCTACTGACGAAAAGGTATCCTGATAGTCAATGCCTTCGCATTGACTATAACCTTTTGCCACTAATCTAGCCTTAAATGTCTCCACATTTCCATCTGCACCAATCTTTCTCTTGTAGATCCATTTACATCCAATAGGTACTATACCTTCTGGTGGATCTACCAAGGTCCAGACTTGGTTTGAATGCATTGAGTCAATTTCTGACTTTATTACCTCTAACCATTTCTCGGATTTGATATCTGATATCGTCTTGTTATAGATTTTGGGATCATCACCATGAACCCCAGTTCCTATGACAAACATTTCCTCTACATCCTCTGAAACAGTATTAAGTTCCTCTTAGGGGGACGGGAAATTCTTTTCGATCTACGAGGTGGAGGAGGTAGTGTATGGATTGGCTCAACCTGATTTGGTTTCATTTGGTCCTTAGCTCGTTGCTCTTATGAGACTTTCTCTTCAAACTTGATCTACTTTCTAATGCGGTTATCTTGCATAAACTATTTTTCAAAAAAAATGGCAGGTCGACTCACAATCACATTGTGATCTTCTAGAATGTAGAAATAATATTCTAATGACTCTTTAGAATATCCTATGATTCAAACTCTAAAGGACCTAAAGTCTAACTTGTTCGCTTGTTGTCTTTTAACATGAGCCAGACAACCACAAATTCTGAGATGACTCAGACTTGGTTTCTTACCATGTCATATTTCATATGGTGTGGTACGAACGATTTTAGAGAAAATCCTACTTAGTAATTATATTGCAGTTAACAAACAGTATCCCTCAAGAAAATCAGGAAGGTCTGTAAAGCTCATCATGGATCAGACCTTATCTAATAGGATCCAGTTCCTCTGTTCTGAAATCCCATTGAGTTGAGGTATTCCAAGTGGAGTTCATTGAGAGTCTATGCCACTTTCCTTGAGATAGTTCAGGAATTTTCGACTAAGGTATTCGCCTCCTCGATCTGATTGAAGAACCTTAATGGGTTTTCCAATTTGCTTTTCTACTTCATGTCTGAATTCTTTGAACTTTTCAAAAGCTTCAGACTTATGTCTCATAAGATACACATACCCATACCTAGATAAATCATTGGTAAAGATTATGAAGTAGACAAAGTTGCCTCTAGTCCGCACATCAAATGGGCTGCACACATCAGTATGTACTAGGACAAGAAGATCCGTGGCCCTTTCCCCATGTCCTACAAAAGGGAGCTTAGTTATTTTGCCATGAAGACATGATTCATAAATTGGATATGACTCGAAACTCAACGAACTCAATAGCCCAATTTTCTTCAATTTGTTGACCCTATCTTCTACTATATGACCTAGTCTTAGGTGCCATAGATATCTATCATTTGGACTATCCCTGGGTTGTTTTGATTTTATGGCATTTACATTTTTTTCAAAATTAAAAATAGATACATCAACATGTAACTGATAAAGACTATTAATAAGAAAACCACTTGCAATTTTATTTCTTTCATAAAGAATATTACAATGGTTCCTTAAGAAAACTAATTACATAGCCTTCTAATGCAAGACAAGAAACAGAAATCAAATTTCTGCTTGCTGCAGGCACATAACAAAAGTCTTTTAATACTAAGTCTAAGCCAGATGGTAGTCGAAGAGGGTATGTTCCCACGACCATGGCAGCAACTCTTGCTCCATTTTCGACGTGCAGGATCATCTCACCATCCCTCAGCCTCCTACTATCCTCAAGATCCTGCATAGAAGTGCATAAGTGAGCACTAGAACTTGAGTCAAGCACCCAACTAGATGTAGAAGAAACCATAAGGTTAGACTCAATAACGAGCATACCTCCAGAAGGACCTGCCTCCTTCTTCTTTAGGATGGCCAGGTAAGTAGGATAGTTCCACTTCTAGTGGCCATCATTATTGCAATGGAAATACTTTTCTTTGTCAGCAGTCTTCTTCTTCAACTCTGCCTTTTTCTTCTTTCCTCCTTCCACCTTCTGCTTTTTCACAAACTTATTCTTCTTTCCAAAAAACTTTCTCTTGAAAGAAGTCCATTCCATAGCAAGTACTGAGCCTTTAGAACCTTTCATGG
Organism: Cocos nucifera; assembly: GCA_006176705.1. Classification (NCBI taxonomy): domain Eukaryota; kingdom Viridiplantae; phylum Streptophyta; class Magnoliopsida; order Arecales; family Arecaceae; genus Cocos; species Cocos nucifera. The sequence continues at coordinate 412,781 of QRFJ01000396.1, read as the reverse complement.
AAAGCTCAGTGGTAACCAGCATGTTCATCAGTTCGGCCAAGGAGTTTTAATATTTATGCATATGGTAGTTCATGATGAACAACCCATTTGCATCAGTTAAAGATTACAGAATTATATCATTCTGTAGATCCAAGTCCAACCTCACTTCGAGCTTGTCAAGCTCTTCCAAGTCCTTGATCATCATCAGACAATGATCTTGGACTGACTGCTCGTCACACATCTTAACCTTGAATAGTCATTTAGAGACTTGATACTTGGATGCGTGACTCTATTCACCAAACATCTCTTGTAGGTGAGCCAACATTTGGTGAGCAATCCTGATATCTTCATGTTGGTGCTAAAGTTCATCAAACATCGAGCCCAATATGTGGTATCTGCCCTTGTTATCATCATTTGTCCACTTATCCAGAGATGCTCTTTGCTCAGTTGATGGACGAGTTGGTAAGGTGGGAGGATCCTGGTCCAGTATATGAGTTAACTTCTCAGAACCCAAAATGATCTTGAAGTTTCGAAGCCAATCCTTGTAATTTGGTCTGGTCAGTCTATGGGTGTGCAAGATTCGTGCTAATGGATTTGATGCAGACATTTTTCTATAGAGAGTCAAAGTTTCTAGTTAGATATTGTAATTAAGACTTAACCAATTTATTTAAAAATTTTACTTTTAAATTAATTAGCTCCCACTATTTTCTTGGATCCCTACACTTCCTCTGTAGAGATGTGAAAATCTCCATGATTGCTAATTTCTAGTAGGTGGTGCGGTCCCACTAACTGACTCATCACCTCACCTAACAGTTATTGGTGATGGGTTAGCCAATGAGTGAATAACTCTTGTTCAAAGATTCTCTAATCATGATGCACCCAAACTTGATCTCTAATTCATGAATCTCATCGTGTCCAGAATATTGATCCACTCCTTAGTTAAGTCAGACCCACCATTTGCATAGATTGGATTTCTAATTAAGTCTCTCACCATATCTGAAATATTGAGGCTAATTCATCCTCCAGCCTGTAGCATCCAATGCCTAATAGATATGGTTATGTCTTCCCGATGTAACTGAGCTAATGTAACCAGCTGAGAACAATCAACCCCGGGAAGGGTCCACACATCTACAATGGTGGAAGACCTTAGACTTAATCTTTTCTTATGGAGATTTGATTTAGGTCTCATTAAACTAGACTTGACATAGTCATAACTATTTTGACTAACCTAGTGACATGGGTTAGCGGATTATTGACCACCTCAGATCAGAACTGAGTCAATAAACAAGGCCAGATAAGTGAGACCGGTGGAAGGGATATGCCATTAACTCGATAAGAACACATTCGAGTCGAGTAGCTTCCAATTAAAAATCAGTCAATCATATCTACCAAACTTACCTTAGACACCAAATTATTGAGCCAGAATCAATTAGGTTAGCCTATAATCTAGATTCTAACCGTTGAGCCTAATTAGGTTTTAGCTCGATCGATCACTCACATGACTCGATCTTGATCCAGACTTAATCCTATTAGGCTGGTCAATTTAAGCATTATTGATCCCATCTAACCAACTCTTGATTCGGTTTGATCAACCGCTAGACCTAATTGAGCTATCCAAGCCCAAACCCAATTTTATGAACATGTCTTAGATCTAAAAATTTTTAATTTTAGACCTAATATATTTCATAATCTTAATTCTTAATTAAGTTTAGGATTCATAAATAAAACATGCAAATAAGATCCTAGGATTTCAGGATCTAGGATTTTGGAGAAAGTAAGTTTTCAATTTCTGATTAAGGACGAACGTGCAGCATCCCTATACATCATAAGAACACCTCATCGAATGGAAGGAGAGGGTCTTTAAATCCTACTTTATTCTTATGACCTAACGGCCAAGGAAAATGTCGTAATCAGAAATACAACTAATCTACAAAACTAATTAGATCTAAGCATATATCTCATATAAGAAAATTGATCTAATTAAAATATATTTTGTATGCATCATATCATGCATGTCTTTTAGATCTAAATTATCTCATAATCATCTAAAAAATTAAATTTAAATTTGATCACATCAAATAAAATTTAATCTAGACCCTTTTGTAAGACTATTCTAGAACTAATCTAAATATGCAAGTATCATATCTCATATGAAAAAATTAAATTAAATTTATTTTTTATTTTTAGATGTGATTATAATATTTATAAGATCAAAAAATATTAAATAAATAAATATTAAAATTCTATTTAATCAAATAAAAATTATGATTATATTAGACTACACATAGATCCTAGTCTAGTTATGTACCTCATACATATTAGATCTAGATTAATTAATTTTGATTTTCTAATTTTAGATCTAATCATATCTTATGTGATATCTAAAATCACTAATTTATTAGATTAAATTTGATCTAAATAAATTTTAATGCAACCTGGCTCTGATACCAGTTGAAGAAAAAATCCTGATTTTCTAGGTCAGGTTCGTTCAAATCTGATTGGATCAAGAGGCATATTTCAAAAATTTTTTCTTAGATCCAAATTAGATCTAACATTTTTTAGATCTAATTTAGTGATCTGATAAATAAAAAATTAAATTAAATTAAATCTAAATTAGTTTTACCTTGATATGGGTAATCCGATTATCCATTGATGATCCTGCTGATTGCCTGAGATTCTAGATCTAGCCATGCAAGCGCCTGGCCTCTACTGATATTCACTTAAGCTGGATCTAGAGATCTTCTCTTTCTTTATTTTAGCTCCAAAAATTAAATCTAGATCTGATTTGGAGGATTTTCAAAACTCCTTCTGAAGATCAGCAGTCGTCTCTGCAGCAGTGCTGCCTTCTTCCTTTCTCGTCAGCCTTTTCTTGCCTGCATCACAGCAAACTGAAGGCCCAACTTTCTTAGGTGTGGAGAGGAGAGACATGATCAGAAGATGGCATGGAGGAGGGAGATAGGCAGCCTTGGGGCATGGGCTAAGAGGAACTCACAAAAATTTGGGCATAGATAGGGTTTATTTATAGACCCTACTGCGCCATGCAGTACTGCATCATCCCGGCCAATCGCATTGCTTCATGCAATTAGATCTAAATCTGATTGGTGGGATGACATCACCTTATCCAATCAGATGAGAGCCCCATAGATTCATCCTTAGATGGTGCCTAAGACTGATCAAAGTCTATAGGTAAGGGTCACCTAGTTTGAATCTAAGAAGCAACCAGAGTCCCATCCGTATGAGACTCCACATGGGGCGCATGCCATCCTAGGCATGTACCCTCCATCTGCCTGCCAAATGGTAGGTGGACTTGGTCAAAAAGTCTCTCTTATGGGTGCATGACACATGGGCAGATGTCCAAGGGTCAAAGGTCAACGTTTGACCTAAGTCAAAGGATAAGAATTAGCAGGTGATGAAAAATGGTAGGTGTTGTCTCAAATTTATCTCATAAATTAAGACAACCCTTTTCTGATCTAGACAGACTCTCATCAGACTAGGTAGAGGTACCTGAGTGAGCACAAACACATTTGGCTCAGTCGAGATAATTTTTAATGATAGAAAAAGGAGAATGTTAGGCTCAATCGTGTGCTAGCATGATTTTCGTGAACCTAATTGAATTTAATTTAAATTAATTGAACTAAATTAGTCCAATTGATGATATCCAAATCCAAACTCTTGTTTATGTGACCCAGTTAGATTCAGTTCTGTATGGTAATTGGATATGTCGTGATTTCTATCATCGACATCATCGAAACTCCTTTCGATGGATCAAAACTCTTCTGATTCAGACAACTAGAATGATCGATCATCTAAATCATTTTAATTACTCCCAAAATTCACTAGTGATATCTAGCAGTATATGGTCGCAACCTATCAAAATTGAAAATGAACCTCTCGGTGTAGCTACTTGTGTGATTAAGTTCTTCTATCTTGAGCCTCGATCCAATTAGGGTTAAGGTGAACTTGTCAAACCCTAATTTCTATCATATGATTTAATCATTTGATTCAAGTTTGACATAAAATCTTTAATAGAAACTCTTTCTATTATTGCACTCTCTGCCATGGCCATGGGCTTATGGACTTGATTCTCATGATGATCATGATGGGTTTGGTGTACAGGGCGGAAGCATGGATTTCAAAGCAAAAATATGAAATCATATAAACCAAACGCAAACCCTAGGACCACCTCATTAGCAATTATATCATATAATATGCAATTGTAACATAAAAGAAAGTATTAGAACATACCTCTTATCGCTAAACCCTAAATTGACCCTGATTGCCGGTAGCAGTCCGTCAGGGGTTCCACCAGGTACCCATCTGTTCACCCTCCAACATTGATCCACACAGAGACTTGATCAAGATACCAGCACCTCTAATTTATATAATTAAAGTTCTAATAATAAGAACTTTAATTAAAAATGGCAAGACCATCTTTAGCCTTTATGTTACCTTCCTTGCCTCTCCTTATCTCTCTTTCTTTTTCTTTTGTCTTCTTAATTTTTCTTCCTAATCTCTTAGTCTTAAGATGACTTCTTATCCTTATAAGCACAAGATCTAGACAAGAGAAAGCAAGAAAAAAAATTGGACAAAAAGAAACTATTGTAAGAAAGAAAGATATTTTACACACACTCAGACTCTTGGTGTGCACCCCTATTTACAATGTACGTAGGGGTGCCAACAAAAAATCTCACACCCTTTGCTCATCAATTTCTCATGCCCCATCAGCCAATCATATAACTCATCAGTAAAAATGGGATGTAGACTTAGTCCAAGAGGTGCCTTAAAGCAGAAGGACTCTTGGACTAATTCTATGTAAGTTTTTTACGACGAGTCGCAATATTTCATCTTTGGCGCCACCCTTTTCATCCATTAGATCATGAAAAAAGGCCATCCAATGGCTCTAAAAAGGGACACCCACTCAGCAAGAAGGTGTGGAGATAATCTTTGAATAGTCAAAGTCCCAAGAGACTTTGACTTGGTCCAAGAGACATCAAGGAGGAGTAGGCAGCATGGAGTCTTAGGCGGCAAGGGGTCTTGGGTCACAAAACATCCTGGACAAAAAAATTAAAAAGAAAAAAGGAGTATTTCATCTACAGAAGGACTCTTCTGCACCCCATATTTGATGTCCATGTCAATATAAAAATTTACATGATATAACAAAATTGAAAAAGTCAAAGAAGGTAAGTGCCAACAAATTTCATGCACCAAAGAGTTCTTTGCGAATGAAAGACTTTCCACGCGCAAGAGAGAGACTCGCTGGCTCATGGGATGTAGGTATGTGGCACCCAATCTGAAGCTCAATCAGTCTAGGTTAATCCAATTCAAGAGTAAATCCTATTTGGCTCAAATTGGATCTAAATTAGCCCAAATCGGAAGCTGATTCGAATCCAATTCGAAACCAGGTGCTAGGTTTTGCTACATGTGCTAGCATGTTCATCTTGCAAACATGGTCTAATCCAATTAGACCCTTAATCAATTCTCTTTGTATGTGACCCATTAGATTTCACATCTAAGCAGCAGTGAGTCTAGGTGTGATTTGACCTAATCTAGTTAGAACTCAACCAAACCGATTTAGGTCAAAACTAGCCAACCCAATTTGACTTAATTTAGAACACTTTCTAATTTAATAATTAAATTAAAATTTTAATTTAATCAAACCCACAAGACATGATTGACGTCTAGCAATGTATCATGACTATTCGAAAGATGTAAAATTTTGATGAAAATACCAAAAATATCCTTCAGTGAAAATTACCATGCAACTAGATCCTTCGATCTCCCTGCATCCTGAATATGACTCTGGGTATGGAAATATGTCAATCCCAATATCATATTCATTTCTCTTTCAATCTTATGATGATGATTCATTTAATGAAATATTAGAAACCATTTCTAATTTTTTCATCATGCTTTGATCAAAGTCTTCCTGAATCATCATTTGTTTGAAGCAAGTAGGATGCTATTTCCTCTTACCAGGAGAGATCGATTCCATGTTAACCTACTCACAACCTTCATATATATAATCTACCATATCCAGATCATCCCATACATAACTGAGTCATGAATGAGTATGAACCAAAATATGGATTTATATATATAAGATTCTATGGTAGTTTCAGGTCAAAGGATTACATGCACAAATTCCACTATGAGAACCATCTATTGACATGTAGATAAGACTCCATTAGATATTCTCGATTTGGATCAATTCAGTGAACTCATTCTCTAATGAGCACCCACATTCTTGTATTAGTGTCATACACAAGTTATTGTGAGATCAATCATCCTCTCAATCGAGCATACAAAGAATGTGCTAGTCTTACCGAAAAACATTGATCCCTAACTCAATGTCCCATCGACTAGGAATATTTAAATTAGGATTTTAAGATTTTAGGTCTCACTGGTATGATCTCATCATAATCCTAAAACCATAGCCCTAATTTATAGGGTTCATCATAATCTTAAATAAATAATAAGACACTGCATATGATGAAATAAATGCCTTTATTTATTAAAAATGTCATTACATGAGTCTGGAAGACAAAGAACATCCCAAAAATTAATTGGCTTGAGGGCATATTCCTTTCAATCTCCCACTTGCACTAAAGCCAATCGCCCTTATATTTTAATCCCATACAATCAAGGTGGCGATCAAACAGTTGCAGTGGTAAAGCCTTAGTGAATGGGTCTGCTATGTTGTTCTTTGTGTCCACTCGTTCTATGACTACATCTTGTCTTTCAATAATTTCTCGAAAGAGATGGAAGCATCTCAGAATGTGTTTGGATTTATGATGAGACCTTGGTTCCTTTGCTTGAGCATACAGCTCCAGTATTATCACTAGTAAAGTGGTACTGGATTCTTAATTTCAGGAATAACTCCCAATTCAGTGATGAACTTCTTCATCCAGACAGCTTCCTTGGCGGCTTCACTTACAGCTATGTATTCTGCTTCAGTGGTTGAGTCAGCTACAGTTGGCTGCTTAGTACTTTTCCAACTTACTGCTCCACTGTTCAGAGTAAAGACATACCCTGAAATGGATTTGCTATCATCTGGGTCTGATTGAAAACTAGAATCAGAATATGCTTCTAATTTAAGATCAGAACCACCATATACTAGAAAAATATCTTTAGTCCTTCTCAAGTACTTAAGAATATTTTTCACAGCTTTCCAATGATCCTCTCCTGGATCAGCTTGAAATCTACTTGCAATGCCTAAAGCATAAGCAACATCAGGCCTTGTACATAACATGGCATACATTATTGATCCAACAGTCGAAGCATAAGGAATAGAACTCATTCTATTTCTCTCTTCAGGTGTCTTAGGAGACATCTTTTTAGAGAGATGTATGCCTTGACTCATGGGTAAATAACCTCTTTTACTCCCATCCATACTGAATCTTTTCAGTATTAAGTCAATGTACCTTGATTGGGACAAGCCTAGCATCCTCTTAGATCTATCTCTATAGATCTTTATTCCTAGTATATAGGATGCTTCTCCCAAATCTTTCATGGAAAACTTATTTGATAGCCATAATTTGACTGATTGTAACATTGGGATATCATTCCCAATGAGGAGTATGTCATCTACATACAGAACCAAGAAGACTATGGTTCTCCCACTAGTTTTCTTGTACACACATGGTTCATCAACATTCTTGATAAAACCAAACTCTTTTACTGTTTCATCAAAATGGATGTTCCAACTCCTTGATGCTTGCTTTAATCCATAAATGGATCTCTTAAGCTTGCATACCTGATTTGGTTCTCTCATTTGACTCAAATCCCTCTGGCTGTGACATATAGACCTCCTCCTCAAGGAAACCATTAAGGAAGGCAGTCTTTACATCCATTTGCCATATTTCATAATCGTGGTATGCTGCTATAGCAAGCATAATCCGAATAGATTTGAGCATGGCAACAGGTGAAAATGTTTCATCATAATCAATCCCCTATTTTTGCCTAAAACCCTTAGCCACCAATCTGGCCTTATAGGTTTCAATTTGACCATCAGCTCCAATCTTTTTCTTAAAAATCCATTTGCATCCAATAGGATTTATATCCTCTGGTGCATCCACCAAAGTCCATACTTTGTTGGTGTGCATGGATTCCATTTCGGATTGCATGGCAGCCAGCCATTTGTAAGAGTCCTTACTTTTGACTGCTTCCGTATAGGTCAGAGGTTCATCATTTTCAATGACTTGGGCTTCATTGTTCTCAATAATGAAACCATACCTCATAGGTGTATTTCGTACTCTTTTAGACCTATGGATAGGAGTTATGTGTTCTGGTTCTTTTATGTGATTATATTGGTTGAGAAATTTCTATTTGTTTTTCTTGAACTTCACTAAGTTCAATATTTCTGCCACTGCCCTTTTCTAGGATAAATTCTTTTTCCATGAAAATGGCATGCCTACTTACAAATACCTTTTGTTCAGTAGGATGGTAGAATAAATATCCTATACTATTTCTAGGATATCCTATAAATAGACATCTGTCTGATCTAGCATCAAGTTTATGTCCAAAATTTCTTTTGACATAAGCTGGACAACCCCATATCTTAAGATACTTAAGATTAGGTTTCTTACTTCTCCATATGTCATATGGAGTACTAGATACAGATTTAGAAGGAACTCTATTCAAGATGTAAATTGCAGTCTCCAGAGCATGACCCCAGAAGGAAATAGGTAATTCAGTGAAGCACATCATGGACCGTACCATATCTAATAAGGTATGATTTTTTCTTTCGGCTACACCATTTAATTATGGTGTATAAGGAGGTGTCCATTCAGAGAGAATCCCTTTAACTTTAAGATAGTCTAGAAACTCACTAGATAAGTATTCTCCTCTTCGATCAGATCGAAGGATTTTTATACATTGTCCAGTTTGTTTTTCGACCATACTTTGATACTCTTTAAATTTATCAAAGGCTTCTGATTTGTGTTTCATAAGATACACATATCCAAACCTAGATAAATCATCAGTGAATGTTAATAAAATAAGAGTATCCTCCTCTGGCTTGAGTTGTCATAGGACCACATACATCCGTATGTACAAGTCCTAATAACTCATTTGTCCTTTCTCCTATGTCCACTAAATGGAATCTTGGTCATTTTACCCATGAGGCATGATTCACAAGTTCCCAATGATTCATAATCAAAAGGATCAAAGAACTTTTCTTTGTATAACTTGTTAATCCTAGCCTCACTAATATGACCTAATCGACAATGCCAAAGTAAAGTATTATTTATGTCATCTCTCTTACGTTTTCTATTTTCATCAATATGAAATATATTGTCATCCAAACATAGAGTCAACAAACCATTGCTAAATATGCCAAAACAAATATTTTCATTAGAATATTTGATCGAGCAACCTTCGCTCGTTACATTAAGACTATAACCTTGTTTTAATAACAAGGGTATAGATATAATATTTCTAATGATCTTAGGCATATAATAATAATTTGTAAGCTCTAAGATCTTTCCATAAGGTAACTTCAATATATTTGTCCCTACAGCTTCTGCTTGGATAGACTCTCCTCCAGCACCATAGAGCTTGAAGTCACCTTTCTTCAAACTCTTAATTTTCTACAGCCCCTGCAAAGATTTGCAGATATGAAAACCACAACCGGTATCTAATACCCAAGAATTTAAAATGAAAGAATTTAATGATAATATAGTATGTATCTCATACATACCTTTTGGTGCATTATTTGCACCAGACTTCATGGTTGCAAGGTAAGCCTTGCAATTCCTCTTCCAATGGCCTGCTTTGTAGCAGTGAAAATAGATCGTCTGTCTGTAGACCTTCTTCTCCTTTTTCTTCTTATTTATACCACTTTTAGGATTCAACCTTCTCTTTGAACCCTTTTTGCCTGCCTTATTCTTGGAGATCCCTTCCACAAGAAGAAGAGGAGCCTTATCTTTCTTGATATGGCTTTCTGCTGTCTTGAGCATATTTAATAGCTCAGACAATAAAGAATTCAGTTTGTTCATGTGATAGTTCACGATAAACTGAGAAAATAATTTTGGGAGTGATTGTAGGATCAAATCCTGACTTAACTCTCCATCCATTACAAAACCTAATTGACTTAAATCGAGTGATTAGGTCAATTACCATCAAAACATGATTTTGTATGGATGTTCCTTCTATCATTCTTGCATGAAATAATTGCTTAGATATCTCATATCTAGCAGTCCTACTATGCTCTCCATAAAGCTCTTTTAGATTGAGCAATATGGACTGAGTGTCCATGCTATCATGCTGCCTCTGTAATTCATTATTCATAGAGGCAAGTATGATGCATTTGACAGTAAGAAAATTATTTTGCCACATCTTGTATGTGGACTTATCTTCATCTATGGCATCATTTTCCTAATGGCTTAGGATCAGGGGCATCAAGAATATAGGAGAGTTTTTCTTGACTGAGTACTATTTTTAGGTTTCTCAACTAGTCAACATAATTTTGACCAGTCAATTTATTTGAATCCAAAATTGAACGTAATGAAAGTGAAGAAGCCATTTAATCTACATAATAAAGAATAATATATAAGCAAATAATTCATGATGACAAAACATAATTAAATTAGGACTTTAATTTAATTATGTCTCCCACTAAAAATCATAACCCTCTTATTGATTTTCTTAGTGAGAATAAGATCCTAATTCCTTATAAAAAATCTTGTGGTTGCACAACAAACCTATTATAAGTTCAAAGGTAGGAAACTCTTTCCAATTGCATTTTATGCAACTCTCAAAAACTTTTGCCTCTAAAATATTAATAGCCTTGTGTTAGCACAACAAACTTTAATGTTTTAGTTTAAGTAGAACCCTTCATTTCTATACAGTCAAAATTGAAATATAACTACTTTTGTGGTTACACAACAAAGTAGTATATTCAAAATGCTGTAAGCATCTCAATGCACTAGATTAATATTACATCTTTCCCCATGATAGATCTTGTGGTTACACAATAGAACTAATATGGTTCTGGACATAATAAGAAACTAGTATGAAGGAAGGCCTTAATGTAGTGAATATAATATTAAGCATTTCAATCTAGAATTAAATTAATCGAATCGGCCAGGTAAATGGGAGAGAAATGGGAGGCCCCCCTTGCTTTCCTTAGACACCAATAAATTGGCCAGATCAGACAACGAAACCAATTAAAAAATCATGTTCTCTTTACCAATCAAGAATCATTTTTTCTAGATATCGATTGATCAATTAGACATCCTGACTGATTCCATTATAGATTAATTACACTACAACTTAATATAATTTTTTATAGAGGGATTTAAATGGTCTCACTGCACATATTGATTTAAAACAAACTAAATGCATAATAGCATTAATTATGATAAAATTTATATATGTCAATTAACATATATAATTATTCTAGGACAACCATCATTATATAGTGAATATTTTTCACTATATCAGGGCAACCTTTACAGAATAATATATACAACATAATCTCATTATGATAAGAAAAAGAATATAATCTCATCATATAAATTAAAACATGCTAAAAATATTATGTCATATTTTTTATTTATGCCATCATACTATAAGCAAAACATTATATGATTTAACCTAATAAGGCATGCTCTGATACCACTGATGGGTTTGGTGTACAGGGCGAAAGCATGGATTTTAAAGTAAAAATATGAAATCATATAAACCAAACCCGAACCCTAGGACCACCTTATTAGCAATTAAATCATATAACATACATTTGTAACATAATAGAAAGTATTAGAACATACCTCTTATCGCTAAACCCTAAATTGACCCTGATCGTTGGTAGCAGTCCGTTAGGGGTTCCACCAGGTGCCCACGTGTTCACCCTCCAATGTTGATCCACACAGAGACTTGATCAAGATACCAGCACCTTTGATTTATATAATTAGAGTTCTAATAATAGAAACTTTAATTAAAAAGGGCAAGACCTTCTTTAGCCTTTATGTTACCTTCCTTGCCTCTCCTTATCTCTCTTTCTGTTTCTTTTGTCTTCTTAATTTTTCTTCCTAATCTCTTAGTCTTAAGATGACTTCTTGTCCTTATAAGAACAATGTCTAGACAAGAAAAAGGAAGAAAGAAAATTAGACAAAAAGAAACTATAGTAAGAAAGAAAGATATTTTACACACACTCGAACTCTTGGTGTGCACCCCTATTTATAATGTACGTAGGGGTGCCAACAAAAAATCTCACACCCTTTCCTCATCAATTTCTCATGCTCCATCAGCAAATCTCACATCTCATTAGTAGAAATAAGATGTAGACTTAGTCCAAGAGGTGCCTTAAAGTAGAAGGACTCTTAGACTAATTCTACATAAATTTTTTATGAAGAGTCACAATATTTCGTTTCACTTTTCATTCATTAGATCATGAAAAAAGGCCATCCAATGGCTCTAAAAAGGGATGCCCATTCAGCAAGAAGGCGTGGAGATAATCTTTGAATAGTCAAAGTCCCAAGAGACTTTGACTTGGTCCAAGAGACATCAAGGAGGAGTAGGCGGCATGGAGTCTTAGGCGGCAAGGGATCTTGGGCGACAAAACATCCTAGGCAAAAAAATTAAAAAGAAAAAAAAAGTATTTCATCTACAGAAGGACTCTTCTGCACCCCATATCTGATGTCCACACCAATATAAAAATTTATGTGACATAACAAAATGGGAGAAGTCAAAGAAGATAGGCGCCAACAAATTCCATGCACCAAAGAGTTCTTTGCGGATGAAAGACTTCCCACGTGCAAGAGAGAGACTCTCTAGCACATGGGATGAAGATATGTGGCACCCAATATAAAGTCCAATCAATCTAGGTTAATCCAACTCAAGACCAAATCCTATTTGACTCAAATCGGATCTAAATTAGCCCAAATTGGAAGCTGATTTGAATCCAATTCAAAATCAGGTGCTAGGGTTTGCAACATGTGCTAGCATATTCATCTTGCAAACATGGTCTAATCCAATTAGACCCTTAATCAATTCTCTTTGTGTGTGACCCATTGGGTTTCACATTTAACCAGCAATGAGTCTGGGTGTGATTTGACCTAATCTGGTTAGAACTCAACCAAATCGATTTAGGTCAAAACTAGCCAACCCAATTTGACTTAATTTAGAACACTTTCTAATTTAATAATCAAATTAAAATTTTAATTTAATCAAACCCACAAGACATGATCGACGTCTAGCAATGTATTATGACTACTCAAAAGATATAAAATTTTGATGGAAATACCAAAAATACCCTTTAGTGAAAATTACCATGCAACTAGATCCTTCGATCTCTCTACATCCTGAATATAACTCTGGGTATGGAAATATGTCAACCTCAATATCATATTCATTTCTCTTTTAATCTTATGATGATGATTCATTTAATAAAATATTAGAAACCATTTCTAATTTTTTCATCATGCTTTGATCAAAGTCTTCCTGAATCATCATTTGTTTGAAGCAAGTAGGATGCAATTTTCTCTTACCAGGAGAGATCGATTCCATGTTAACCTACTCACAACCTTCATATATATAATCTACAATATCCTGATCATCCTGTACATAACTGAGTCATGAATGAGTATGAACCAAAATATGAATTTAGATATATAAGATTCTATGGTAGTTTCAGGTCAAAGGATTACATACATAAATTCCACTATGAGAACCATCTATTGACATGTAGATAAGACTCCATTAGATATTCTCGATTTGAATCAATTTAATGAACTCATTCTCTATTGAGAACCCACATTCTTGTATTAGTGTCATACACAAGTTATTGTGAGATAAATCACCCTCTCAATCGAGAATACAAAGAATGTGCTAGTCTTATCAAAAAATATTGATCCCTAACTCAATGTCCCATCAACTAGCAATATTTAAATTAGGGTTTTAAGATTTTAGGTCTCACTGGTATGATCTCATCATAATCCTAAAACCATAGCCCTAATTTGTTGGATTCATCATAATCTTAAATAAATAATAAGATACTACATATGATAAAATAGATGCCTTTATTTTTTAAAAATGTCATTACATGAGTTTGGAAGACAAAGAACATCCCAAAAATTAATTAGCTTGAGGGCATATTTCTTTCACATCATAGTGCTACTCCTCATCTATCGAGGTAGATAGATTCTAGCTTGGTACAATCTAATTCCTATAATGAACATGCTATAGCCAAAATACACCTCAGGGTTTCGAATGGCTAGGACACCGAGTCATGGTGTAGTCAAACTATATCACCCTCAAGGTGAACTGCCGATGCACCTAAGGTCAAAGAACCAGACACACCACTACAACTTTGAGTCAGTCATCGATGAGAAGGTAGACTTTCTTATGATTACTCGAGGTGGTTACGCTTGGTGCCTCGTTCTCTAACGAATATCTGTACTCTCGTTTCGGTGTCTCTACATCATAGACTCAAGACTCATCTACTATGAAGAAGTGATTGTACACTAACCTTTTGGATCAATCACAATCCTAATGATGATCCTACGTTCAGGAGCATTTTATGAGTTAATAATGAAAATTCTTCTCTTAAATTTTCAACTCTTGAAAATAAGAATTATTGTTACCATTAACTTAAGGGATGTATCACAGACACTAAATACACATATGTGATAGAAAATATTTCATTTTATTATTTATAATCAAAATTATAATTTTGCCCTTAGAAGTGTATTACAAGTGTCAGCCAATTCTGGCTTCTAGGGCACACATATCTAACAAACTTTCACTTGACCTAAAGCCAATTGGCTATAAATCTAAGTCCCATCTTCTCAAGGTGTGCTTCGATCTTCTGTTGGCCCAACAGCTTTGTAAGCGGGTTCACCGCATTGTCTACGGAGTCGACTCTGTTGACCTCAATGTAATCCTTCTTGAGATAATTGCGGATAAGGTGGTATCACTGCTCGATGTATTTGAATTTCTGGTGAGACCTTGGCTCTTTAGCAAGGACTATGGGACCATTCTTATCACAGTACAGTGGAATGGCATCTGATGACATTACTCCAATCTCTATGATAAACTTTTTGTACCACAATGCCTCCTTTTCAGCTTCTGATGCAACGATGTATTTTGCTTGAAACTTTTTCAACTAATAGCTCCACCATTACACATAAACAGACTTCCAAATATCTATCATCTACATTGGACATGAAATCCGAGTCTATATACCCCTGGGCTTGGAGTTCTCCATTACTAAAAACCAACAACATATCCTTAGTTCTTCTCAAGTACTTAAGGATACATTTCATAGAAGTCTAATGTTCTTCACCTGGATTCGACAGATATCTGCTCATGACACTCACAGCATGGGCTATATTAGGTCGTGGACATAACATGGCATACATGAGGCTCCCTATTGCTGAAGCATAAGGGATCTTGCTCATGCGTTCTATTTCCTCAGGTGTGCTAGGGCACATCTTCTTGGAAAGATGAATGCCATGTCTGGAGGGTACTAAACCCTTCTTAGAGTTTTTTATGCTAAACCTCTTTAGCACTTCCTCTATATACATTTTCTGTGAAAGTCCTAACATCCTATTCGATCTATCTCTATAGATCTTAATTCCTAGAATAAAGGATGCTTCTCCTAGATCTTTCATGGAGAATTCTTTAGATAACTACATTTTAACTATAGTCAACATAGGAATATCATTCTCGATAAGGAGCATATCGTCCATGTACAATATGAGGAAGACAATAGTGCTCCCACTGATCTTTTTGAAGACACATGGTTTCTCTTCATTTTTGATGAAACCAAATAATTTGATCACATCATTAAAATGAGTATTCCAGCTTCGAGATGCTTACTTAAGTCCATATATGGACCTTTGCAGCTTGCAAACCTTGTGATCATCATCACCGGATATAAAACCTAGTGGTTGTTCCATATAGATATCTTTCTCAAGATATCCATTTAAGAATGCCGTTTTCACGTCCATTTGCTATATTTCATAATTGAAATAGGCTGCAACAGCAAGCAATGTGCGAATGAATTTTAGCATAGCTACTGATAAAAAGATATCCTGATAGTCAATGCCTTCGTGTTGACTATAATCTCTTGCCACTAATCTAGCCTTGAATGTCTCCACATTCTCATCTGCACCAATCTTTCTCTTGTAGATCTATTTACATCCAATAGGTACTATACCTTCTGGTGGATCTACCAAGGTCCAGACTTGGTTTGTGTGCATCGAGTCAATTTCTACTTCATTGCCTCTAACCATTTCTCGAAGTCGATATCTAATATCGCCTCGTTATAGGTTTTGGGATCATCACCATGAACCCCATTTTCTATGAGGAACATTTTCTCTACATCCTCTAAAATAGTACCTAAGTACCTCTCAGGAGGATGGAAAATCCTTTTTGATCTATGAGGTGGAGGAGGTAGTGTATAGATTGGCTCAACCTAATTTGGTTCCATTTGGTCCTTAGCTTGTTTCTCTTGTGAGACTTTCTCTTCGAGCTTGATCTGCTTTCCAATGCCGCTATCTTGAATAAACTATTTTTCAAAAAAAATGGCATGTCGACTCACAATCACATTGTGATCTTCTAAAATATAGAAATAATATCCTAATGATTCTTTAGGATATTCTATGAATCAAGCTCTAAAGGACCTAAAGTCTAACTTGTCTGCTTGTTGTCTTTTGACATGAGCCGAACAATCCCAAATTCTGAGATGACTCAGACTTGGTTTTTTATCATGCCATATTTCATACGGTGTGGTAAGAACGGTTTTAGAGAGAATCCTATTCAGTAAGTATATTGCAGTTAACAAATAGTATCTCCAAAGAAAATCAAGGAGGTATGTGAAGCTCATCATGGATCGGACCATATCTAATAAGGTCTGGTTCCTCCATTCTAAAACTTCGTTGAGTTAAGGTGTTCCAGGTGGAGTGCATTGAGAGACTATGCCACTTTCCTTGACATAGTCCAAGAATTCTTGACTAAGGTATTCACCTTCTCGATCTGATCGAAGAACCTTAATGAATTTTCTAGTTTGCTTTTCTACTTCATGTCTAAATTTTTAGAACTTTTCAAAAGCTTCAAACTTATGTCTCATAAGATACACATACCCATACCTAGATAAATCATCGGTAAAGATTATGAAGTAGACAAAGTTGCCTCTAGCCAGCACATCAAATGAGCCGCACACATCAGTATGTACTAGGGCAAGAAGATCCATGGCCCTTTCTCCAAGTCCTGCAAAAGGGAGCTTAGTCATTTTGCCATGAAGACATGATTCATAAATTGAATATGACTCGAAAGTCAATGGACTCAATAGTCCGATTTTCTTTAATTTGTTAACCCTATCTTCTACTATATGACCTAGTCTTAGGTGCCATAGATGTCTATCATTTGGACTATCTCGGGTTCATTTTGATTTTATGGCATTCACATTTTGCTCGAAATTAAAAATAGATACATCAACATGTATCTAATAAAGACCATTAATAAGGAAATCACTTGCAATTTTATTTCTTTCATAAAGAATGTTACAATGGTTCTTAAGAAAACTAATTACATAGCCTTCTAATGCAAGGCAAGAAACAGAAATCAAATTTTTGCTTGCTACAGGCATATAATAACAGTCTTTTAATACTATGTCTAAACCAGATGGTAGTTGAAGGGGGTATGTTCCCTCGGCCATGGCAGCAACTCTTGCTCCATTTTCAATGCACAGGATCATCTCACCATCCCTCAACCTCCTGCTATCCTCAAGTCCTGCATAGAAGTACATAAGTGAGCACTAGAATCAGAGTCAAGCACCCAACTGGATGCAAAAGAAATCGTAAGGTTAGACTCAATAACGAGCATGCCTCCAGAAGGACCTTTCTCCTTCTTTAGGGTGGCCAAGTAAGTAGGGCAGTTTCGCTTCTAGTTTTGCCTCCTTCTTCTTCAGCTCTGCCTTTCTCTTCTTTCCTCCTTCCACCTTCTACTTTTTCACAGACTTCTTCTTCTTTTCAGAAGACTTTCTCTTGGAAGAAGTCCATTCCATAGCAAGTACTAAGCCTTTAAAACCTTTCATGGAAAGCTCAGCAGTAACCAGCATGTTCATAAGTGCGGCCAACAAATTTTAAAGCTTATGCATATGGTAGTTCATGATGAACTGCCCATACGCATCAGTCAAAGATTGCAAAATTATATCATTCTACAGATCCAAGTCCAACCTCACTTCGAGCTTGTCAAGCTCTTCCAAGTCCTAGATCATCATCAAATAATGATCTTAGACTGACTGCCCATCACGCATCTTAGCCTTAAACAGTCATTTAGCGACTTGATACTTGGCTGCATGACTTTGTTCACCAAACACCTCCTATAGGTGAGCTAACATTTGGCGAGCAGTCGTGATATCTTCATGTTGGCATTGAAATTCATCAGACATCGAGCCCAACATATAGTATCTGGCCTTGTTATCATCATCTGTCCACTTATCCAGAGATGCTCTCTACTCAGCAGATGGACGAGCTGGTAAGGTGGGACGGTCCTGATCCAGTATATGAGTTAACTTCTTGGAATCCAAAATGATTTTGATGTTTCGGAGCCAATCCTTGTAATTTGGTTCGATCAGTCTATGGGTGACTAGGATTCATGCTAGTGGGTTGGATGCAGACATTTTCCTGTAGAGAGTTAAAGTTTCTAGTTAGATATTGTAATTAAGACTTAACCAATTTATTTAGAAATTTTATTTTTAAATAAATTAGTACTCACTATTTTCTTAGATTCCTACACTTTTTTTGTAGAGATGCAAAAATCTTCACGATTACTGATTTCTAGTGGGTGGTGCAGTCCCACCAACTGACTCATCACCTCACCTAATAGTTATTGGTGATGGGTTAGCCAATGAGTGAACAACTCTTGTTCAATGATTCTCCAATCATGATGCACCCAAACTTGGTCTCTAATTCATGAATTTCATCGTGTCCAAAATATTGATCCACTCCTTAGTTAAGTCAGACCCATCATTTGCATAGATTAGATTCCTAATTGAGTCTCTCACCGTATCCAAAATATTGAGCTCAATTGATCCTCCAGCCCATAGCATCCAATGCCTAATAGACATGGTTGTGTCTTTTCGATGCAACTGAGCCACTGTAACCAACCGAGAACAATCAATCCCGAAAAGGACCTGCACATCTACAATGGTGGAAGACCTTAGACTTAATCTTTTCTTAGGAAAGATTTGATTTAGGTCTCATTAAACTAGACTTGACATAGTCATAACCATTATGACTAACCTAGTGGCATGGGTTAGCTCGGATTATTGACCACCTTAGATCAGAACTGAGTCAACAAACATGGCCAGGTAAGTGAGATTGATGGAAGGGATATGCCATTAACTCGATAAGAATGCATTCAAGTCGAGTAGCTCCCAATTAAAAACCAATCGATCGTATCTGCCAAACTTATCTTAAATACCAAATTATTCAGCCAGAACCAATCGGGTTAGCCTACGATCCAGACTCTAACCACTGAGCCTAATTAGGTCTTAGCTTGATCGATCACTCACATGACTCAATCTTGATCTAGATTTAATCCTATTAGGCTGGTCAATTTAAGCATTGTTGATCCTATCTAACCAACTCTTGATTTGATTTGATCAACCGCTAGACCTAATTGAGCTACCCAAGTTGAACCCAATTTTATGAACATGTCTTAGATTTGAAAATTCTCAATTTTGGACCTAATATATTTCATAATCTTAATTCTTAATTAAGTTTAGGGTTCATAAATAAAACATGCCAATAAGATCCTAGGATCTAGGGTTTTGTAGAAAGTAAGTTTTTAAAATTTGATTAAGGACGAATGTGCAGCACCCCTACGCATCATAAGAACACCCCATCGAATGAAAAGAGAGGATCTTTAAACCCTACTTTATTCTTATGACCGGACGGCCAAGGGGAACACCTTAATCAAAAATACAACTAATCTACAAAACTAATTAGATCTAAGCATATATCTCAGATAAAAAAATTGATCTAATTAAAATATATTTTGTATACATCATATCATGCATGTTTTTCAGATCTAAATTATCTCATAATCATCAAAACAATTAAATTTAAATTTAATCACATCAAATAAAATTTAATCTAGACCCTTTTGTAGGACTATTCTACAACTAGTCGAAACATGCAACTATCATATCTCATATGAACAAATTAAATTTAATTTATTTTTTATTTTTAGATCTGATTATAATATTTATAAGATAAAAAAATAGTAAATAAAAAAATATTAAAATTATATTTAATTAAATAAAAATTATGATTATACTAGACTACACATAGAACAATTCTATTCCTAGTCTAGTTATATATCTCATACATATTAGATCTAGATTAATTAATTTTAATTTTTTAATTTTTTAATTTTAGATCTAATCACATATCATGTGATATCTAAAATATCTAATTTATTAGATTAAATTAGATCTAAATAAATTTTAATGCAACCTGACTCTAATACCAGTTGAAGGGAAAATTCTGATTTCTTGGGTCAGGTTCTTTCAAATCTAATTGGATCAGGAGGCATATTTCAAAAATTTTTTCTTAGATCCAAATCAGGTCTAATATTTTTTAGATCTAATTTTAAGATTTAATAAATAAAAAAATTAAATTAAATTAAATTCAAACTAGTTTTACCTTGATATGGGTAATCCGATTATCCATTGATGATCCTGCTGATTGCCTGAGGTTCTGGATCTAGCCATGCAAGCGCCTGGCCTCTACCGGTATCTACCTAGGCTAGATCTAGAGATCTTATCCTTCTTTATCATGTCTCTAAAAATTAGATCTGGATCTGATTTGGAGGATTTTCAAAACTCCTTCTAAAAATCAGAAGTTGCCTCTGCAGCAGTGCTGCCTTCTTCCTTTCTCGTCAACCTTTTCTTGCCTGGATTGCACCAAACTGAAGGCCCAACTTCCTTAGGCATGGAGGGAGAGAGATGATCAAAAGATGGCATGGAGGAGGAAGAGAGACAGCCTTAGGGTGTGGGATGACATCACCTAATCCAATCAGATGAGAGTCCCATAGATTCATCCTTAGATGGTGCCTAGGTCTGATCGAAGTCTATAGGTAAGGGTCACCTAGTTTGAATCCAAGAAGCAACCTGGAGTCCAATCCGTATGGGACTCCAATGTTTATCCACATGGGATGCACGCCATCCTAGGCATGAACCCTCCATCTACCAACCAAATGGTAGGAGGACTTGGTCAAAAAGTCTCTCCTATGGGTGCATGACACATGGGCAGACGTCCAAGGGTCAAAGGTCAATGTTTGACCAAAGTCAAAGGACAAGAATTAGCAGGTGATGAAAAATGATAGGTGCTGTCTCAAATTTATCTCATAAATTAAGACAATCCTTTTCTGACCTAGACAAGCTTTAGTTAGACCAGGTAAAGGTACCTGAGTGAGCATAAATACATTTGGCTCAGTTGAGACAACTTTTAATGATAGAAAAAGGAGAATGTTAGGTTTAATCGTGTGCTAGCATGATTTTCTTGAACCTAATTGAATCTAATTCAAATCAATTAAACTAGATTAGTCTAATTGATGATATCCATATCCAAACCCTTATTTATATGACCCAGTTAGATTCAATTCTGTATGATAATGGGATATGTCGTGATCCCTATCATCAACATTATCGAAACTTCTTTCGATGGATCAGAACTCTTCTGATTCAGACAACTGGAATGATCGATCATCTAAATCATTTTAATTACTTCCAAAATCAATCAGTGACACCTAGCAGTATATGGTGGCAACCTATCAAAACTAAAAATGAATCTCTCGGTGCAGCTACTTGTGTGATTAAGTTCTTCTATCTTGAACTCCGATCAGATTTGGGTTAAGGTGAACTCATCAAACCCTAATTTCTATCATATGATTTAATCATTTGATTCAAGTCCGATGTGAAAACCTTAATAGAAACTCTTTCTATTATTTCACTCTCTGCCATGGCCTCGAGCTTATGGACTTGATTTTCATGATCATCATAGGGCTGTTCCTCATCCACCGAGGTAGATAGATTCCATCTTGGTGCAATCCAATTCCTACAATGAACATGCTATAGCCAACATACACCTCAGGGTTCCGAATGGCTAGGAGATCGAGTCATGGTGTAGTCAAACTATAACACCCTCAAGGTGAACTACTGATGCACCTTAGGTCAAAGAACCAGACACACCACTTCAGCTTTGAGTCAGTCATCGATGAGAACGTAGACTTCCTTATGACCACTCGAGGTGGTCACGCTTGGTGCCCTCATTTTCTAATAAGTACCTGTACTCTCAGTTTGGTGTCTCTACATCATAGACTCAAGACTCATCTACTATAAAGAAGTGATTGTACACTAACCTTCCAGATCAATCACTATCCTAATGATGATCCTACGGTCAGGAGCATTTTATAAGTTAATAATGAAAATTCTTGTCTTAAATTTTCAACTCTTGAAAATAAGAATTATTATTATCATTAACTCAAGAGATGTATCACAGACACTAAATACACATATATGAAAAAAAATAATCCATTTTATTATTTATAGTCAAAATTATAATTTTTCCCTTAGAAGTGTATTACAAGTGTCAACCAATTCTGGCTTCTAGGGCACACATATCTAACAAGAACAACTCTTCTTCAGGCTCAGGTTTAGCTAGCAGGAGAGGCGAGCCGAGGTAGCTTTTGAGCTCTTCGTATGCTTGCTGACACTTTGCAGTCTAGCAAAAATTCCTTGGCTATTTGAGAACTTGGAAGAAGGGCATACGTCGCTCTACCGATCTCAAGACAAAGTGGTTGAGGGCTGCTACCTTTTCGGTTAGGTGCTGAACTTCTTTTACTAATTTTGGGATAGTCATCTTCTGGATGGCCCAAATCTTCTCTGGATCTACCTTAATTTCGTGCCTCAACACCATGAATCCTAAGAACTTTTCCAAAGTCACACCAAAGGCATACTTGGTTGGATTCAATTTCATCTTATAATTTTGGAGGGCACCGAAGGTCTCCTTGAGATCAGCTATGTGATTTATCAAATTTTGGCTCTTGACAAGCATGTCATCTATGTAAACCTCAATGTTGTGATCGATCTGCTCCTTGAAGATCTTATTGATAAGGTAGTGGCATGTTGCTCCTGCATTTTTGAGCCCAAAGGGCATATTCCTGTAACAATAAAGATCATGGTCAATAATAAAAGTAATTTTTTTCTCGTTCTCTGGTACCATCTAGATTTGGTTGTAGTCGGAGAAGGCATCCATGAAGGTGAGGAGCTCATGGCCCAAGGTTGCGTCCATTAATTGATCAATTCTGGATAGGAGGTAGCTGTCTTCAGGGCAGGCCTTGTTCAACTTTTTGAAGTCTATGCATATCCTCCACTTGCCATTCGCCTTCTTGACAAGGATCACATTTGAAATTTAGTTCGAAAAGGAGACATCTTGGATGAATCCAACCTTGAGAAACTTGTCGACTTCTTCAGTAATTGCCTTCTATCTCTCTGGGATATGGCTGTGTACCTTTTCTTTCATTGGTCAATGCTTGGGATCAATAGTTAAACGATGCTTCATAACTTCAGCATCAATTTCTAGCTTGTCCATGGGGATCCAAGTAAAAACATCAACATTTTTTTATGAGAATTTGATGAGTTGCCCTCGCACCTCCTCTCCTAGATTGGAGCCGATCTGCACTATGCGGTCCTTATTTCCATCATTCAAAGAGACAGAGACAAGATCTTTCATGGGTTCTCTCCGTTCTTCTATAAGATCATCCTAGACATTCAACCCATCAACTGAGCAAGGGTCAGACTGCTTACCCCTTTGCAGGATAATTGAGTAGCAATATCTCACCAAAGCTTGGTCTCCCCTGACTTCTTCGATCCCATAATTTATTAAAAACTTCATCCTTAAATAGTAGGTCTACACTACTGCCCGAAGTGCATTTAGGTCAGGTCGAACAAGAATTACGTTGTAAGTGGATGGAGCTCGTACTACCAAAAAATCCACTTGCACCCTAGACTGCCTCAA
This sequence comes from Cocos nucifera, assembly GCA_006176705.1. Lineage (NCBI taxonomy): Eukaryota > Viridiplantae > Streptophyta > Magnoliopsida > Arecales > Arecaceae > Cocos > Cocos nucifera. Next base: position 388,773 of record QRFJ01000396.1, on the reverse strand, counting down.
ATATCGTCTTGCAGTCATAGTTAAAGTTATTATTCCTTCAACTAGTATAGCATCGCTAATGAAGCCCACCAATAGGAAATTCATTGGTCCCAGGTGATTATTAGGTATAGACATTTTAGAGAAAGCATCATAAAATAAGATATCAGCCAAACTTCCATTATCCATAAGAATACAGCGTACATCATAATCTATTATATTTAAAGTTACTACAACCATATCATTATGTAGAAATTGAACTTCTTGAGCATCTTCTTTAGTGAAAGCGATGGGTTCCTTAGTCCTCCATCTTTTAGCCAACCCCTTGAATCCACTGGCCTCCTCTCACTAAAATCCTCTGGAGATGGTATTGATGATGCCGAGGGGTGGTAGATCTTCTTGCTACTCCTCTCTCTTTGGTAGTTCTGGTTGTGGCTGTGCCCTCAATCGATCTTCTCTTATCTCAAGCCGATATCATAGGAATCGACTGAGCCAGCCTCACCTAATGAGCTCTTCAATCTCATCTTGGAGCTAAATATATTCTTCAATATCATGATCGTGATCATAATGGTAGAGATAGTACTTGTTAGGATTGCGCTTGCTAGGATGTGTGCACATCCTTTCCGACCTCGATAGCTGCTCTTTGATTTCCATCAGCACTTGAGTCTTCAGAGCATTGAGGGGGGCATAGTTATGGAACCTTCTAGAGGAAGAGCTCCTTCGTGCCCTTCTATCAGGGCTTCTTTGATGGTGAGCTCGAGGAGAAGTTTGGGCTTGCTTGTACTCAGGGGGAGTCCGAGAGCACTGTCAAACTTCATTCAGCTTCTCTTCAATTATGGGCTTGCTAGACTCGCTCGCCTACCGCTCCCTTGTGGCTTCCTCATCCTTTAGTTTGAAGGCTTCTTCAGCTCGGGCATAACCTTTAGCCCGAGCTAGTGGATCAGTAAAATTCCTGGGATACTTTTTCTCTAAGAAAAGTAGCAAGTCATTCTTCTGAAGGCCGCCTTTTAGTGCTGCCATGGCAATGGACTGATCTAAATTTTGGACCTCCAGTGCAGCGGTGTTAAAGCAGTTAACATAAACTTAGATGGACTCCCCTTCTTGTCGCTTGTTGTTGATGAGGAACTCTGAGCCTTGCTTTGGACATCGACTGTAGACAAACTGAGCCACAAACTAATGGCTTATTTGCTCGAAGGAGAAGATCATATCCAACTTCAGCATCGACTACTAGTTTCTCACTGCTTCCTTCAGAGTGGATGGAAAAGCTCAGCATAAGATGACGTCTAGTATGCTATGGAGCAGCATCATTATCTGAAAGGCCTCTAGATGGTCAATTGGATCAGTGGTATCATTGTATCTCTCGAATTGAGAGAGCTTGAAGTTTGGTGGGATCGACTACTGCATGATTTTTTGAAAGAAAGGAGGGTCAGTGTAGATATTATCGTGGTTGGCCAGGACAGCATGACGAAGCTCCTCAATCCATCAATCCATCTCCTAAAGTTTTTGATTGAGGGCTCTATCTCGATCATGGATCTCAAAAGATTTTTGGCTATAGATGGGGAAGGTCTCCTCTTGAGAAGAATCATGATCAAAATAGGGGCTTTTTGCTCTCTGCTTTCCCTTCCTAGAGGCGACGGATCTGCTGACCCAAGTATGCCTTCTTAGGACTGGCTCTTGACATCTTGATGGGTGGTTTTTCGATTGGACTGCCGTCGGGGGTTGTTGCATGGCCTGCACTATTTTGGTGAGGCCCCAGACCTACTGTACTAGTAGGTTAAACTTCTCTAGATCCACCATTGCTGCCGATGGAAGAGGTTGCAATGCTGGTGATGGTATTGAAGCAGGTAGATTTGGCTTAGATCTGATGGCAAAAGTGGTGGATCTCTCAGTGGTTGTCTTTTCTGGAGGTATTTCTGAAGAAAAAGTGATCAAACAAAGATGGATTTTGATTGATCAAAAGGAGAAGATAAACCAAATTGACTGAACACTTCTATTAGAACAAGGGCTTAGGAATCCTTCCTCTAGCACCAATCTTATTGGTGCAAAATCTGGTTGACGTTAGATTGAGCTAGAGTTGGAAAAGAAGAGGTCACCATCGGTGACCTATAAAATAAAATCCCATCCAAAGTTGGGGGTGGTGGCTCCGACAGAATTCTCCAACGATGAAGTCAACTCTTCTGGCCAATAGAAATGGAGTGCTCAGAAAATTGAGTAGAGTAATGAGAAGGAGAATAAGAGCTTAGAGAAAATATATCTGAAGGATCCTTTTTATAGATGAAGCTTGTAATAAATTGATGATGATAGCCATAAACATCTGGTAGTGGGCCGTTCGGGGTCATATAGAGTTTGTTACGAAGGATAGTGTCCGTTGTCACAACATGCTAGCCTATTGGAGAGCAATACCCAAAGCTCAGATGGAGTATTTATTGACGACGAAGAGCTTCATACCTCAATAGCTCTGAAGAAGATCAGACTTCTTCGAGATTATCCGCATATTGATCGATTTGTCTTGAACCGAGAGCTGAATCTACATAGAGGATGAGGTCCTTCTGGGCAATAGTAAAAAATTTGGCTGGAGCAAGCCTGCTTGGATGACTTGAAGGGGTTTGACTAGAAGGAGTTCTATTGGCGTAAGGCCATTTTAGGAGGGGGTTGACTAGAAGAACGTCGAATAGAAGTAGGTCGATCAAAAGGAGCTTGCCTATTGATCTGATGGAATTCATTTATAATGAGTTTAGCTAGAGAAAATCATTCGAAAGGAATGCGATTGGAGGAGATCGTCTAAAAGGGGTGCGACTGGAGGAGATTATCCGAAAGGAGACTAGTGGAAAAGTCTAGTAGGTGTACACTGGAGGAGTCTAGTAGACTGGAGGTCGGAGGGAGTTCAGCTTCTTGATGGTTGTTTGGAAATCGAGAGGAGTTTGGTTGATGAGAGAACTTGATCGACGATCGCTAGGGGTGGACAATTAGGATACTTTTGCCACTTATGTGTTCCTTTGAAGCTCGACCATTCTCGAGTTCTTCTGAGGGATAATAAAAGAGGGACAAGGCCCTTTTGCCAGCATATCTAAAATTCTCGATTATAGAAATTTAGAGGTCCTCTACTCTTCATAGGTTGTCAAAGTTCATCCAGGGAGAGGCTTTGTCATCTAGCCAGGTTGTGTCGGGTTCGAATACTTGATTGCTTGAAGACCGCCATCACCATTCGAGCTTGTCTAGATGAAATTTGTAAGACCTTGTAGGTTCTAGGGTTATCTGAGAAAGTTGGTGATCGAAACATGGTAGGTCGGCCAACAAGTCCAAATTGGAGGTCTGTGATCTTAGTGCTAAGTAGGAATTCCACACTAGTCGGAGTTAGCCATGGTTATCATCGTCAGATGAGGTCACCCCAAGACTTGGCATCCCGTTGGACTTTAGCAGGTGAGGATTTGCCCCTAATTATTCTCTAGCACTAATCCTTTTCCTCTCACCCATTTTTTTATTTTTCTTTTGTGACCCATTTGAAAAATGTTTTGAGATTGGGTGTTGGATAGAGGGAGAGTCCATCTATCTATGAAAATTTGTTTCATGAAAAAATTAATTCGAGAGTGGGTCTGAGAGTTTTCCAGGCATCAGGATTTTTTGGGTGTGTAAAACCCTAAAGTTGGGACTTAGGGTTTGGGTGGAGAGATCGAGTGCTATGAGCATCGGATCATCACCAAATTTTCTACACCATCTCATCAACCTCCATAGATTATTTTCAAGCCTTCTAGAGTTTCGAAAGATCAGGAGAAAGGTCATCGATCAGATCGATGAAGATCAATCGTTGATGGCCCCAACGAGGAGCTAGCACTTTGGTCGAGCTAATCGGGACTAGGAGCTCCATGTGGACTCACCATAGAGGCCGGATGAGTATTCGACTATAGCACAACATCATGTACTTCTTCCTACAAATTCAGATCATGAGATCATCTACCTGGGTACACGTATTGTGTTCTGAACACAAGTCAATTAGCAAATACGATTTGCTGATTGATCACATTAAAATTTTGAATAATATATCAGCATGTCTAGATCCTAGTATAGGGTCATTGATTAGATCAATGTATGCCTAAATGAATACTAGATTAATTTTTCTACTTTTGCTGCAATAAAATTCAAAAAAAAATTTGAAAAGCATGCCCAAAACCATGCACTATTTCCAACAAGTTTAATTTTTTGATTGTGGTATTCCCCTTGGCCATCTGGTCATAAGAGTAAGAAGGATTTAAAGGCCCTTGCTTCTCATTCAATAGGGTGCTCTTTTGGCGTGTAGCAATGCTGTGCATTTGTCCTCAATCAAAAAAGCAAAACTTACTTTTTTGCAAAATCCTAGATAAAAAAACCCTAGGATCTTTGTAACATGTTTTTTTTTTTAAACCCTATTGGACTTAATTAAGAATTAAGTTATGAAATAAATTAGGTCTAAAAATTGAGAATTTTAGATCTAAGATACTTTTCATGAAACATGGGTTCACGGTATGAGTAGCTTGATTAGGTCTAGCGGTTGATCAAACTGAATCAAGAGTTGATTAGGTAAGATCAAGAGAGCTTAAATTGACCAGTCCATTGGATAAAAGTTTGGTCAAGGTTGATACATAGCCACATGTGGTCGACCACCTCAAGACCTAACAGAATCCATGGTTCAATCTTGGATTGTAGGCTAACCCGATCGATTTTGGTTCGATAATTTAGTATTTAAGGTAAGCTCGGTAGACATAACTGATGATTTTTAATTGGAAGCTACTCGACCTGGATGCATCAACGGTGAGTTAATGGCATATCCCTCTCATCAATTTTACTTGGCCATTTGGGTCAACTCAGTTCTGATTGAGGTGGCTAACGATTAAATCTAACACATGCCACTAGGTTAGTCATAATTATTATGACTAGTTGAATCTAAGAGACCTAAATTAATTTTTTTCTAAAAAAATATTAAATCATAGGTCTTCCACCATTATAGTTATGCGGGCCCTTCTTGAGGTTGATTATTCTCGACTGGATTCAGTGGTTCAGTTGCACCTAAAAGATGCAACCAAATCTATTAGGCGTAGGTTGCTATAGATTGGAGGATGGGTTGGGCTCAACATTTTGAATATGATAAGGGTCCTAATCATGAATCTAGTTCATGCAAACAGTGGGCTTGACTTAACTAAGGAGTGAGCAATATTTCAGGTATGGTGAGCTTCATGAATTAGAGACTATGTTGTGTGCACCATGTTTAGAGAAACATTGGACAAGAGTTATCCACTCGTCGGCTGATCCATCATCAATAATTGTTAGGTGAGATGCTAAGCCAATAAGTTGGACTGCACCATCCACTAAAAATCTTTGATCGCAGAGATTTTCGTATCTTGCCAAGTGTAAGGATTCAAAAAAAATAGTGGATGCCTAAAATTTGTTTAAAAATAAAATTTCTAAATAAATTGGTTAAGTCAATTATAAGTCTAACTAGAAACTTTCACTCTGTACAGAAAAATATCTACATCAAATCCCCAAACCAGAATTCTAGACACCATCGATTGACTGGACCAAATTATAAGGATTGGCTCCAGAACTTGAAAAATATTTTGAGTTCCAAGAAGTTGACCTATGTTTTGGATCAAAAACTTTCCACTCTTCTAGCCCATTTGACTGCCGATCAGAAAGTGTCACATGAGAAGTGGATAGATGATGACAACAAAATTTGGTACTACATGTTGGGCTCGATGTCTGATAAATTATAGGGCCAACACAAAGATATAAAGACTACATGCCAAATGTTGGTTCATCTACAAGAGTTGTATGGTGAGTAGAGTCGCACAGTGCACTATCAAGTCTCAAGGAGACTCTTCAAAGCACAAATGCATGATGGATAGTCGATCCAAGATCATTGCTTATCAATGATCAAGGACATAGAGGAGCTTAAGAAGCTTGGAGTGCTGATGAACAAAGATCTATATATTGATGTGATCCTACAGTCCTTGACTGATTCATTTGAATGGTTCATGATGAACTTCGATACGAATAAGCTCTAGTACATCTTGGCTGAGTTGATGAATATGCTGATTACTACTAAGTACTTTTGAAGAGTTCAAAGGGCTCAATTCTTACTATGGAGCAGACTTCTTTTAAGAGAAAGTCTTTTGGAAAGAAGAAGTCTGTGAAGAAGCAAAAGACTAAGGGGAAGAAGAAGAAGGATGAGCGAAAGAAGAAGATCGTGGAGAAGGAAAAATGCTTCCACTGTAACTCTGATGGCCATTGGAAGCAGAACTATCTTGCATACTTGGCCAGTCTGAAGAACAAGCAGGAAGGTAGCCCTTTTAAAGGTATGCTCTATTAGAAAATATATCATAAAGCCAATCATCTAAATTGTAGATGATTGAAATTAGTATATAAATTATTAAATAATAATTATTATTTAACTTATTCATCATAAAAGTTCTATCTTTCTTAAATGAACTCCTAAGTTATGATGAAGTTTTTAGAACTATACTTAATTGATAAAGAAAGATTTATCAGATAGTTTTTAAATCATTCTCGATCAAATAATAAGTTATTAATAAGGACGATAACTTATCAAGTATAGGTCGTTGTATGTTATCTGCATTGGTTGTCCTCATAACCAAGTGGTGTGGAGATATTGGCATGGTATGTAGATGAGATGTAGGAGTACATCTACAGTAAATGTAACTAATCTAGTACTCTACTATCAAGAATAGCTAGCTAAGGCCAATGGATATAAGTATCCCTCTGACTTGAGATCATCATGGTGACTTGCAAGAAATTCACTGTATTTTGATGCCATACTACCTATATTTTTAATATAGGATCAAAAGATTTCTAGGTACAATCAGGTACTTCTAAAGTCGGTGTGTGAGTCAAGATAAGATTGACCACTCCTAATTAACTTCAAGAAGCGAATGTCTCGCTATTTTTTAATTTAGCAAAACCTAGGCCTAGGTAATCCTCGTGAGGAGTAATGATATTTATAAAATTTTGAAACATAATATGGATGACTTGTATGAATGTTGACAGCTAACTCGATGTCATCCTGAGCATTATTGGTTAATGGGATGAATTATATGATAACCATGGATCAGGGTTCTAAAAATATTGCTTTGCATACATTCGACCTATCCGTATCCGGACGTCGGATACCATTGCTAGATGATTATTTTGATTGGTACAGGAATTGGATCCTATGCTACTGGCTTAGGTTCAAACCTATGGGGTCACACACATAAGATGTTATTACCTGATCAGATAGTTGATGGATGATTGAGAATCGTTTAGTGACCGAATCATCAATGCGATTAATGATCGATCAAGTGTTAGATATATGTGCCCTAGAAGCCAGAATTGGCTGACACTTGTAATACACTTCTAGGGGCAAAATTGTAATTTTGACTATAATTAATGAAATGGGTTATTTTCTATCACACATGTGTATTTAGTGTCTGTGATACATCCTTTGAGTTAATGGTAATGATAATTCATATTTTCAAGAGTTGAAAATTTAAGACATGAATAATCATTATTAACTCATAAACATGCTCCCGACCATAGGATCATCACAAGGATGGTGATTGATCCGGAAGGTTGGTGTACGATCGCTTCTCTTTAGTAGATGAGTCTTGAGTCTACGGTGTGGAGACACCGGAGCGAGAGTACAGGTACTCGTTAGAGAACGAGGGCACTGAGCGTGACCACCTCGAGTAGTCATTAGGGAGTCTACCTTCTCGTCAATGACTGACTCGATGCTGCAGTAGTGTGTCTGGTTCTTTGACCTGAGGTGCATCGGCAGTTCACCTTGAGGGTGTTATAGTTTGACTACACCATTACTCATCTCCTAGCCATATGGAACCCTGAGGTGTATGTTGGCTATAGCATGTTCATTGTAGGAACTGGATTGCATCAAGATGGAATCTATCTACCTCGGTGGTAGAGGAGTAGCCCTATGATGATCATGAGAATCAAGTCCAGAAATCCATGGCCATGGTAGAGTGAAATAATAGAAAGAGTTTCTATTTAGATTTTCACATTGGACTCGAATCGAATGATTACATCATATGACAGAGACTAGGGTTTGACGAGTTCACCTTAACCCTAATCTGATCGGGGCTCAAGATAGAAGAACTTAATCACACAGGTAGCTGCACCAAGAGGTTCGCATTCAGCTCTGATGGGTTGCCACCATATACTGCTAGGTGTCACTGGTGGATTTTGGGAGCAATTAGAATGATTTAGATGATCGATCATTCTAGCTGTTCGAATCAGAAGAGTTCTGATCCATCGAAAGGAGTTTCGATGATGTCGATGATAGAGATCATGACATATCCCATTACCATACAGAACTGAACCTAACTGGGTCACACAAACAAGGGTTTGAATCTGGTGATCATCAATTGAACTGATCTAGTTCAATTGATCTGAATGAGATTCAATTAGGTTCAAGGAAATCGTGCTAGCACTCGATTGAACCTAACGTTCTTCTTTTACTATCATAAATAAGTTGTCCTGACTGAGCCAAAGGAGTTTGTGCTCAATCAGAGGCCTTCATATGGTCTGACTGGAGGTTGTCCAAGTCAGAATAGGTTGTCTTATTTGTAAGACATTACCTGCCATTTTTGGTCACCTGCCATTTCTTGTTCTTTGACTTTGGTCAAAAGTCTACCTTTGACTGGTCAAACGTTGACCATTGACCCTTTGACTTTTGACCACATGTCATGCACCTATTGGAGAGCTGGTGGGGGCCTGTCCCCCTGCCAGAACCTGGCAAGGAGAAGGGCGCACGCCAAGGGTGGCGTGAGCCCAAGTAGGAGGCGCCTAGGAGTCCTTGTTGGACAAGGACTCCACCTCCCTTTTGGATTCCAATCAGAGTTCTACTAAGAATCCAAGTTTGACTGGTCTTAGGCGCCCTCTAAGGAGGAATCCAGGGGTCTCTATTCCAACCAATCAGATTTAGATCTGATTTCACAAAGGGTTGTGATTGGTTGAGAGGAAGAGGAGTTGGATCACAAGAGGTCTATAAATAAGACCCTGCGCCCAACCCTAATTCTAATGAGAATTTCCCATGCCCCAAGGCTGCCTCTCCCCTCCTTCTCCATGCCATAGTCTCTTCTCCCCTTGCTCTCCACGTCCAAAAGGTGTTTTGGACTTAGGTTGGTGCGATTCAGATCAAAGAAAGGCGATCAAAAGCAAGAAGGCTGCGCTGCTGCAAAAGGACGACTGCAGATCTTCAAAAGAGTTTTGAAGATCCTCCAGATCAGATCCAGATCTGATTTTTGGAGGTGTGATAGAGAAGAAGAGGATCTCCTAGATCCAACCCGAGTGGATACCGGTAGAGGCCAGGCGCTTGCGTGGCTAAGATCCAGAACCTTCCGCTGCAATCAGGATCATCTACAGGGTAATAGGATTACCCAAATCAGGTAAATTAAATTTGATTTAATTTATCTTATTTTATTTTATTTATTAAAATAATAAGAATCAGATCTGAAATATATCAAGATCTGATTAAGATCAAGAGAAAAATTTTTGAAATATATCTCTTGATCTAATCAGATCTGGACGAACCTGGACCGGGAAATCAGGATTTCCCTTCAACTGGTATCAGAGCCATGGTTCTAAATTGTTTAGATCTGATTTTAATTTTATTTTAATTAAAAAATAAAGTGATTTCAGATGTCACATGAGATGTGATCAGATCTGAAATCAGAAAAATTAAAATTAAATGATTTGGATCTAAGAATTATGAAGATATGCATGACTAGTTCTAGAATAGAATAGTTCTATAGAATAGTTTTGCATGTCTTTGATTTAATCTGATTAAATCATATTTTAGATCTTCTTATTTACTATTTTTTGATATTATAAGTGTTATAATAACATCTGATAAACAGCAAATAAAAATTATTTAATTTTAAATATCATATGAGATATGATAGATGCATGACTAGACTAGTTGTAGAATAGTTCTACATAATTGTCTAGATTAGAATTTATTTTGATTAGATCAATTTAAATCTAATTTTTTAGATTATTATGAGATAATTTAGATCTGAAAACATGCATGATTTGATACATGAGATGTATGCAAAATATGCCTTGATTAGATCTAAATTTGTATATGAGATATATGATATAGATCTATAATTGTTTTGTAGATTTACATGTTCCTGATTAAGGCGTTCCTCTTGGCCGTCCGGTCATAAGAACGAAGAAGGGTTTAAAGGCCCTCTCTTTCCATTCGATGGGGTGTTCTTATGACGTGTAGGGGTGCTGCGTGTTCGTCCTTAATCAGAAACCCAAAACTTACTTTCTGCAAAACCCTAGATCCTGAAACCCTAGGATTTATTGTGCATATTTTGTTTATGAACCCAACTTAATTAAGAATTAAGTTTATGGAATATTAATTAGGTCTAAAATTGAGAATTTCAGATCTAAGACATATTCATAATACTGGGTTCGGGCTTGGGTAGCTCAATTAGGTCTAAGCGGTTGATCAAACCGAATCAAGAGTTGGTTAGATGGGATCAACAATGCTTAAATTGACCAGCCTAATAGGATTAAGTCTGGGTCAAGATCGAGTCACGATCAAGCAAGACCTAATTAGGCTCAGAGGTTAGAGTCTGGATTGTAGGCTAACCCAATTGGTTCTGACTCAACAATTTGGTGTCTAAGGTAAGTTTGGCACAGACGACCGACTGGTTTTTAATTGGAAGCTACTCGACCTGAATGCATTCTTGTGCGAGTTAATGGCATATTCCTTCCACCGGTCTCACTTACCTGGCCATATCTGTTGACACAGTTCTGATCTGAGGTGGTCAATAATCCGAGCTAACCCATGCCACTAGGTTAGTCATAATTGTTATGACTAATGCCAAGTCTAGTTTAATGAGACCTGAATCAATTCTCCCTAAGAAAAGATTAAGTCCTGAGGTCTTCCACCATTGTAGACGTGCGGGCCCTTCCCGGGGTTGATTGTTCTCGACTGGATACAGTGGCTCAGTTGCACCGGGAAGATGCAACCATGTCTATTAGGCATTGGATGCTATGGGCTGGAGGATGAGTTGGGCTCAATATTTTGGATACGGTGAGAGACCTCAATTAGGAACCCAGTCTATGCAAATGGTGGGTCTGACTTAACTAAGGAGTGGATCAATATTCTGGATACGGTGAGATTCATGAATTAGAGACCAAGTTTGGGTGCACCATGATTAGAGAATCATTGAACAAGAGTTGTTCACTCATTGGCTAACCCATCACCAATAACTGTTAGGTGAGGTGATGAGTCAGTTGGTGAGACCGCACCACCCACTAGAAATCATCAATCGTGGAGATTTTCGCATCTCTACAGAGGGAGTGTAGGGATCCGAGAAAATAGTGGGAGCTAATTTGTTTAAAAATAAAATCCCTAAACAAATTGGTCAAGTCAAAATTACAGTATCTAACTAGAATCTTTGACTCTCTACAGGAAAATGTCTGCGTCCAACCCACTGGCACGTATCCTAGACACACATAGACTGACTGGACCCAATTATAAAGATTGGCTCAGGAACTACAAAATTGTTTTGGGTTCAAAGAAGTTAACACATGTTTTGGACCAGGACCCTCCCACCTTACCAGCTCGTCCATCCACTGAACAGAGAGCGTCTCTGAAAAAATGGATTGACGAAGAAAATAAGGCCAGATACTACATGTTGGGCTCGATGTCTGGTGGATTTTGGGAGCAATTAGAATGATTTAGATGATCGATCATTCTAGCTGTTCGAATCAGAAGAGTTCTGATCCATCGAAAGGAGTTTCGATGATGTCTATGATAGAGATCATGACATATCCCATTACCATACAGAACTGAACCTAACTGGGTCACACAAACAAGGGTTTGAATCTGGTGATCATCAATTGAACTGATCTAGTTCAATTGATCTGAATGAGATTCAATTAGGTTCAAGGAAATCGTGCTAGCACTCGATTGAACCTAACGTTCTTCTTTTACTATCACAAATAAGTTGTCCTGACTGAGCCAAAGGAGTTTGTGCTCAATCAGAGGCCTTCATATGGTCTGACTGGAGGTTGTCCAAGTCAGAATAGGTTATCTTATTTGTAAGACATTACCTGCCATTTTTGGTCACCTGCCATTTCTTGTTCTTTGACTTTGGTCAAAAGTCTACCTTTGACTGGTCAAACGTTGACCATTGACCCTTTGACTTTTGACCACATGTCATGCACCTATTGGAGAGCTGGTGGGGGCCTTGTCCCCCTGCCAGAACCTGGCAAGGAGAAGGGCGCACGCCAAGGGTGGCGTGAGCCCAAGTAGGAGGCGCCTAGGAGTCCTTGTTGGACAAGGACTCCACCTCCCTTTTGGATTCCAATCAGAGTTCTACTAAGAATCAAGTTTGACTGGTCTTAGGCACCCTCTAAGGAGGAATCCAGAGGTCTCTATTCCAACCAATCAGATTTAGATCTGATTTCACAAAGGGTTGTGATTGGTTGAGAGGAAGAGGAGTTGGATCACAAGAGGTCTATAAATAAGACCCTGCGCCCAACCCTAATTCTAATGAGATTTCCCACGCCCCAAGGCTGCCTCTCCCCTCCTTCTCCACGCCATAGTCTCTTCTCCCCTTGCTCTCCACGTCCAAAAGTGTTTTGGATTTAGTTTGGTGCGATTCAGATCAAGGAAAGGCGATCAAAAGCAAGAAGGCTGCGCTGCTGCAAAAGGACGACTGCAGATCTTCAAAAGAGTTTTGAAGATCCTCCAGATCAGATCCAGATCTGATTTTTGGAGGTGTGATAGAGAAGAAGAGGTTCTCCAGATCCAACCTGAGTGGATACCGGTAGAGGCCAGGCGCTTGCGTGGCTAAGATCCAGAACCTTCCGCTGCAATCAGGATCATCTACAGGGTAATAGGATTACCCAAATCAGGTAAATTAAATTTGATTTAATTTATCTTGTTTTATTTTATTTATTAAAATAATAAGAATCAGATCTGAAACATATCAAGATCTGATTGAGATCAAGAGAAAATTTTTGAAATATATCTCTTGATCTAATCAGATCTGGACGAACCTGGACCGGGAAATCAGGATTTCCCTTCATCAAGTGCAAGTGTTATAGGAGAATCGATTAGCAATTGGATCACTATTTGGCTCAATTTAATTGAGCAATTAGGCTGATATCAAGTTTAATTGAATTAAATTTAATTAGAATTGATTTGAATTTAATTAGGTTAAGTCCAATTGGTTTATTGGATAAGCCAATTCTAAGGAAAAAACTATTCCTTGCTAGACTTGGACTAGAATGCATCTTTTTCCTAATTGACTTAGGATTTAATCCAGATTTAAATTTGATTAAATTTAATTTAATTAAGCTCCTAGTTAGACTAGGATCACCCTTAATTGGGTTGCATTTAATGTGATTTAAATAATATTTAAACTAGGTTTGACCTAATCTACAATGGAGAGTCCTAGTCTATACAATGGAGAGTCCTAGTTAGATTAGGACTCCTACTCCCTTGCACCTAAGAAAAGCCCATGCCCCTTATTTTTATTTTTAGATGTTTATATGAATTTTTCCATGCCTAGGAAAAGTATCCACACACCCTATCTAGAGTTTTTGGAATTAAATGTGACTTGGTCAAATTTGCAAATTGGTTTTGAATTGGATTCTACTTGATAGAGTCCATGAAATCCAATACTCCTCCTCTTCTCTTTAAGATATTTTTCCCATGCCTCCTTATATTTTTGCACCCCTATTTTCTTTTATTTGTGTGATACTTTTCTCATCCCCATGCCAGGAAAATAGGGGAGGTGTCCAAGAGTTGGATGCCCCCCAAACTCCTTGGTTTTTTGACTTGGTCAACTAGGTATTTGACCTAGTTTCAACTTCCTATCTGATGCCTCCTATAAGATAGCTTGTTGGCATGAAATACATAAATTTTTCTATGTAAAATTAGAAGAGAGAGAGGTAGAAGGGCATGGAGGAGGGGCACTCAAAGGGTTGGGCATTGATGGTTTCTTTTGGACATGATGTGATCATGTCCTGATGAGAGAAGAATAAAAGAAAAAAGTCTTCTTTTAGGGTTTCTTTAAGAGATCTTTTCTTCTATATGCTTGAGGGATTTTTTCAAGAGAAAAATTAGAGAGAAAGACATCTAGAGCATGGCAAAATTCTAGAGGAGAAGGTCTACTCTTATCTAGGTTTAAAAATCTGTTTAAGACATCAAGGGTTGATATCCTGAATAGAAGATGGGTCGTCTCTTAATGGTCTTTTTCAAGCCTATTCTTCTCTTATTTTTAGGAGATCTAAGGATTAGTCTTCTCCCTTAATCCTTCTCCTAAGCTTCATCTCTTGGAGTATCTAAGAGTTCTGAAGATAATTTTTTAGGTTAACCATCATGAGGGATCCATAAAAAAGTAGCACTTCGAGCAAATCTTCATTCGACAAACCTCCGATTGGCGTAGCGATCTCGTGTGGACAACTTGTAGAGGCTGAATGCACTATTTAGGTCCAAGCAATAAGAATAACTTTATTTTTCAGTTGTGGTGTTCTCGACCCATGTAAAGATGTGAGATTTTATCTCTTATCTGACCTAGATGCGATCTAGGTTTTCTAGAACTATTCTAGATCTAAAGTATTGATGTGATCAATACCAATCTATATTTTTATTTTTAGATTTATATATGCATCATGACATGTCATAAGTCCTAGATGTAGGATTTAAAGATTAGATCACATGCATAAATAGGCTAAATAATTTAATTCATGTCTTCTACTGCATCTAATTTTGGAAAAATTTTGAAATCTGTGCATGAAATCCTGTATGTTTTCCAACATGCTCATCATTGGGATGAACCTAATGATTTCTTCTATATCTAGTTGGGTGCTTGACTCTAATTCTAGTGCTCATTCATGTACTTCTATGTAGGATCTTAAAAGTACCGGAGGCTGAGGGTAGGTGAGATGTGATGGGAAACATGCAGGGTTTCATGCATAGATTTCAAAACTTTTTTGAAATTAAGGTAGCGAAAGACATAGATTAAATAGTTTAATCTATAATATGTATATAATCAGATTACAAAATCCTACATCAAGGATTTATAACATGTCATGATGCAAATATAAATCTAAAAATAAATTAATTAAAAGTGGTATTGATCATATCAATACCTAAATCTAGAACAATTCTAGATCTAATCCTAGATCATATCTAGGTTACCAAGAGATCAAATCTCTTATCTTTATGCAGATCGAGAACTTCATAATTGATTTTCATTATTACTTTTATAGCTGCATATGCATCTGGCCTCTACAGATGATCCACATGAACCTGCAACACAGATCGGAGGTTCGTCAAATGAAGATCCACTCGAAGTGCTAGCTTCTCATGAATCCCCCTGATGGTCAATCAAATAAATGTTCTTCGGATCTCTTGGACACTCCAAAAAATGAAAAACATGAGAATGAATAAGAAAGAAATCCAATCCTTGGATCTTCCATAAATTAGAAAATAAAACAAGAAAAAATAAATCCTAAGAGAAGATAAATCTTCTCCTTCAGGACATCAACGGTTGATGTCCTGAAAACATCTCTATGCTAAGACAAGAGGAGACCTTCTCCTCAAGATTTTTTCTATGTTTCTAGATCTAACATCTCTGATTTTTACTCTAAAATATTCCCATAAAAATAAGAAGAAAAATGGTTCTCAAAGAAACCCTAAGAGAAGACCTTCCTTCTCTTCTCCTTCTCTCACCAAGACATGATCAGATCATGTCCAAAGATGATCACTATGCTCCAATACCTTGAAGCACAGATCCCCATGCCATCTCACTTCCTCTCTCTCTTAAATTTTTATCACATAAAAATTATAAAGAATAAACAAGAGAAAAAATACATAAAAGAAAAGTAAAAAGAAGACAATCTTCTCTTACCTTATCTTCATCAAGACATCATCGTTTGATGTCCAAAAGAAAGGTCCTCCTCCAAGAGTCTTCGCATCCCAAAACAACCATGCCTTCTCCTCCTTTTCCTTAGGTTTTTAATGATTTTTTTGGAATTTATAACATCCTCAAACCATCTCATAGGAGGTGGCCCAATTTTATAAGGATGACTAGGTCAAACCTAGTCTTTTATGGACTCCTATGGGACGTCCAACTCTTGGATGCCCCTTCCTTGATTTTAGGCATGAGAACAGGAAAACCAATGCACAAAATCCTAGGGAGAAGGGTAGATAAAAGGTTGGGTGGCATGGGAAAAAATTGAAAAGAAGGAGGGAAGAAGCATTGGTCAAAGGGGACTCTATCAAATAGAAAACTAATCCAAACCACTTTCTAGTTTTGACCAAGTCAAAACAAATTCCAAAAAATTAGATTAATGGAGCATGGAGAAGCCTCTTAGGTGTGGGAAAGCTCATGTAAAACATCAAAGAATTAATAAGGTGTGGCATGGGCCTTTATTAGGTGCAAGAGAAAGAGAGAGAGTCCCAGTCCAACTGGGACTCCCCTTGTTTGACTAAGTCAAAATAGGTTTGAATCTAATTTAAATTCTATTTAAATTAGATTAAATATAACCCAATTATGAATGATTTTAATCCAACTAAAAGCCTAATTAAATTAGATTAAATCAAGATTTATATCTAATTTAAATCCTAAGTCAATTAGGTGCACCCAAGTCTTAGTCAAACAAAAAATTATTCTTTCTTGCTATTGGCTTATCCAATAAATCAATTAAACTTAATCTAATTAAGTCAAAACTAATTTTAATTAAATTTAATTTAATTAGACTTGATCTCAACCTGATTGCTCAATCAAATTGAGCAATTAGCAATCCAATTGCTAATCGATCCTCCTACAACACTTGCATTAGGTCAAACATCAATCGTATTAATGGACTGACCCTAGAACGATTCTCAATCATCGATTAACCATCTGATCAAATTACAATCTCTAATGTGTGACCCCATAGGTTTGAACCTAAGTCAGTAGCATAGGAACCAATTTCTATACCAATCGATGTTACCATCTAGCAATGGTTCCTGACGTTCGGATACGTTAAATATATGCAAAGCAACATTCTTTGAATCCTGGCCCATGGTTATCATATAATTCATCTCTTTGATTAGTAATGCTCAAGATGACTTTTAGTATCCTATCAAACACTCATACAAGTCATCTCTATTGTATCTCAAATTTTTGGAAATCCCATGACACCTCATGAGGATTACCCAGGCCTAGGTTTTGCTAAATTGAAACACAGTGAGTCATTCTCTTTCTGAAGTTAATCAGGAGTGGTCAATCCCATCTTGACTCATACACCAACTTCATAAGTACTTGACTATATCCAAAAATCTTTCAAATCTATATTAAAAATACAGACAGTCCGACATCAAAGTACAGTGAGTTGCTTGCAAGTCATCCTAATGATCTCAGATCGAAGGGACACTTATATCCATTAGCCTTAGCTAGTTATTCTTGATAGTAGAGTGCTACATTGATCATGTTCAATGTAGATGTACTCCTACATCTCATCTGGATGCTATACCAGTGTCTTCATACCACTTGGTTATGAGGGCAACCAATGCAAATGTCATACAGTGACCTACACTCGATAAGTTATCATCCTTATTAATAGCTTATCATTTGATCATGAACAATTTAAGAAACATCCGATAAATCCTTTTTTATCAATTAATTATGGTTCTAAGGACTTCATCATAATTTAGGAGTTCATTTAAGGAAGATAGAATTTTTATAATGAATCAGCCAAATAACTATTATTATTAGATAATTCATATACTAATTCTAATCATCTACCACTTAGATGATTGGCTTTAGAACACATTTCGCAATAACTTCCACTTGGACTAAAGCCAATCAGAATGATATCAAATATCGTATCTTCTATTTGAGTTCATAGAACTTCTTAGTTCTAAGGCCTTAGCAAATAGGTCAGTCAACTTCTCCTTTTACATCGATCTTCTAAAGATCGACGTCACCAAGATCTAATATCTAAGATGAAAGCGATGCAAAATATGCTGGTCCTTGGATTCTTTAGTCTGATCTATGGCTCCAGTGCTATGATAGGACTGGACCATTGGTAGAGGCTGCCAGTTCTAACCAGCTAATGAATCTCAGCAACTATGCAACTTATATGGTAGCATCATATGCCATAATATACTCTACATCACTAATAAAATAGGCTAAAGTATAATGCTCGGAACCATTCTAGTAGATTGCTCCTATAATTAGGGTATGACCCGACATTCTCTTATTGTCATCTTGTTTTGACTGAAATTAAAACATCCATATGTTTTAAGTCAGTACTTTCATATTTGAGTCACTGAATCTTAGTATTTTCTAAAAACTTAAGGATTGTCTATACAATCTTTCAGTAGCTCTTACTTGGATCAGACTAGTATTTACTCACTACCTCTAGTGAGTATACCAAGTCTGGTCTCGTACATAGAGAAATAAGATGACAGCTAAACCTTTATTTCTTGCAATGCTGGAATGCCATTTTCGATTAAGAGAATTTTATCCTCAATCGGTACAAGGAATAACACTATAGAATATTTTGCCCAATTACAAATATAGGGTTTGTTCATAACAAAGACATACGTTCAAAACGTATGCTCAAAAACTGAGATAGTAGCCAAACAGGCCTTATAGGTCTTCACCTTTCCGTTTATGCTACTCTGATGCTATTAAAAATCCATGCACACCCAATGGGTTTTATCCCTTTAGGTGAATCAACTAGTGTTCATACAATATTGATTTTCATAGACTTCAATTTGGATCATATGGCTCCATGCCACTTCTTTCAGTCAGCCCACTGCATTGTATCCCTATAGGTGATCAGATCCTTATTGTTCTCATCGAGCTTAGCAGGATCACCTTCCCGAACATCAATACTGAAGTATCTGTCTGGCTAACATGGTACTCTACTGGATCTTCTTAAAGGTGATACTTTAATGGGCTCCGAAGTTGATCTGATCAAATTTGGTTCTATAGGTTTATCAGATAACGTCGGTTCTTTTCTACTAGTCAAACTTTTACAAGTTCAACTTGACAAGCATCAGTTCCTTCTCTAAGAAACTCCTTTTGAAAAAGAATGTCCTTCTACTGATGAATATCTCATATTCTTCAGCATAGTAGATTTAATAACCCATAAACACTTATTAGACTAGGATCCAAGTTTATCAATGTGCAAATCTTTGACATAGTCCGATCAATCCCAAAATCAAAGGTGAGAGAGTTTAGGTCTAAGTCCGATCCATATCCAATATAGAGTCTATGCGATAGATTTACTCAGAACCTTTTTCCGAGTAAAACAAGTAGTCAGTAAAGCATAACCCTAAAATATGCAGACTAGTGAATCATATCGTAGATTGAATCATGTCTAATAAAATTTAATTTCTTCTTTTAGATACACTATGTTCTGAAAAAAAAATCACTGAGAGAGAATCCAATTCTCTCCTAAATATGTCACAAACTTCACTGGATAAGTATTCGCCTCCTCGATCTGATTAAAGAGTTTTAATACCTTATCTAGTTTGTTTTTCTATTTCATTATTGAATCATTTGAATAGTTCAAATGATTCAGGCTAGATGCACCCATGACCAGATGGTCATCTGTATAGGTCCACATACATCACTATGTATGAGACTTAGAACTTTATCGGCTCCTTCATCTTTTTCAGTAAAAGATAACTTTATCATCTTTCTAAGAAGACAAGATTCATAGGCTATCAATGATTCATAATCATTGATATTGAGGTTTTCCCCTCAAGCTAACCCATTTATCTTGTTCTTGTCAAGATGACTATGCCTATAATGCCAAAGATAGAAATCCATGACATAATCTAACTTGGGTATGTACATTATACTTTAATAGATTGTATAAATATTAAATGTCATTTCTTTATTATCCATGTATTACTATAATATTATTCATAATAATATTATAATAATTTTTTTTTTTGATAAATAATAACAATCTCTGACCAAAAGATCAATAAAGATCACATTTATCATAAATAATGGACAATAGTGACAATCACTCAAAATGACATCTGTTGAAAATAAGTATGATAATTTTTAAAGCTAGGATTGGAACAAGACTTCCATCCCCAACGTTTAGATATTTCTCACCATTTTCAAATATCCTACTTACTTGTAGTCTTTGCAACAAATTGCATAAGACTACTATCATCTAATACCCATGTAGTAGAATTATATACAGAGAAATTTTAAGATGTCATCATATAACATTCTTAATAAGCAACTCTTGCTCATTTCTCATGTTCAGCCAATTATGGTCAAGGGAAGCAAGACAATTCTTCCTATGACCTTGCTTCTAACAGTAGAAGCACCATGCTTGATTTGGGTCAACTTTGGACTAATTATTTTTACTGGGCTAAGAGGCCTAAATATGAACCTTTGCTTACTACTGAATCAAATTCATCTTTCGATACTAATTATCGAAGTTGGATCCCATAAGTTATCACTATCTAACAGTGATAGGAATGTTAGATATGTGCCCTAAAAGCTAGATTGGCTGTCACTTGTAATACACTTCTGAAGGTAAATTTATAATTTTGACTATAAATTAATAAATAGATTATTTTTTTATCACAGTGTATATTTAAAAGTGTCTATGATACATCCTTTGAGTTAATGGTAATGATAATTTATATTTTTAAGAGTTGAAAATTTAAGACATGAATTTTCATAATTAACTCATAAACAGCTCCCAACCATAGGATCATCACGAGGATGGTGATCGATCTGAAAGGTTGGTGTATGATCACTTTTTTAGGATAGATGTATCTTGAGTCTATGGTGTAAAGATACTAGAGCGAGAGTATAGGTACTTATTAGATAACGAGGGCACTGAGCATGATCACCTCGAGTAGTCATAACGAAGTCTACCTTCTCATCGATGATTGACTCAATGCTGCAATGGTGTGTATGGATCTTTGACTTGAGGAGCATTGGTAGTTCACCTTGAGGGTGTTATAGTTTGACTACACCATAACTCAGTCTCCTAGATATTTAGAATCCTGAGATGTATGTTGGCTATAGCATGTTCATTGTAGGAATTAGATTGCACCAATAAGGGGATCTATCTACCTTGGTAGATGAGGAGTAGACCTATGATGATTTTAAGATTGAGTCCTTAAGCCCATGGCCATGGTAGAGTGAAGATGATAGAAAGAGTTTCTATTAGGATTTCACATTGAACTCAAATCGAATGATTAATTCATATGACAGACATTGGGTCAGATGAGTTCACCTTAACCCTAATCCTATCGAGGCTCAAGATAAAAGAACCTAATCACACAGGTAACTACACTGAGAGGTTCACTTTCAGTTCTGATAGATTACCACCATATACTGCTAGGTACCACTGGTGGATTTTGAGAGCAATTAGAATAATTTTGATGATCAATCACTCTAATTGTATGAATCAAAAAAGTTCTAGTCCATCGAAAGATGTTTCGATGATATCGATGATGGAGATTGCCACATATCTCATTACCATATAGAATTGAACCTAACTACATCACACAAATAAGTGTTTGGGTCTAGATATCATCAATTAAGCTAACCCAGTTTGATTGATTTGGATTAGATCCAATCAGGTTCAAGGTAATCATGCTAGCACACGATTCAGCCTGACTTTCTCCTTCTGAAATCTTTCTGATTCATCACAATCAAGTCAAATTTGATTTGACTCATTCTTATATTCTGAATGAGTTTATTTTCATCTAACTGGAATAAGTCCAACTTAGATTAATTATAGAAATTAAATTCATTCATAGTCAAATTGGACTAGGGTCAAATGTTGACCTATTTGAGATAATTGAGGGTTACTTTATCAGATACTTCTAAAAATTTTTTAGAAATTATTTTGATCTAGTTTTTGGATATATCATATATTATGAATTATACATTGAGTGTACCAAATTTTATGATTTTTGGAAGTGTTTAGACAGAATTATGGTAGAGTTTGATTTGGATCAAACTCTTGAGGGAAGAGTTCTAAGTGCAGTGGACTCTTGCTTATCTACTCATGCTGCCACCTTCTAGATTGATTTTTGGAGTCAAAATTAGATAGGCTCTAGGGATTTTTGTGGAGATCAGGTCCAAGAGTCCCAATGGTCAAAAGAAAGAGGATTTTTGTCAAAGAGGGACTCTAACTTGGTGCTATACTTTTGTATAAGAATCCTTGCGCCAAGGCTCTTCACGTAGAAATATTTTTCATACCCACAGGCTATCATTCTAGATATCCCACACCCTCTCTATCCTCTCTCTCCCTCTTTTCTAGATGCCTAAAAAGTTAGGCACAAATCTAAGAAGATGATCCAATCAAATTTATGAAGAGTTCAGCATCTACGCGACGGTATTTGTGAGATGGACACGCTGCCTTCAGAACTTTTTTAAAGGACTTACAGATTGGATTCAGATCTGATCTTTGGAGAAAAGATTTATGAGAAAAAGATATTTAGATCCTTTCCTAGTAGATATTGGTAGAGGTCTGGTGCATGCGTGGCTTCTTTCAGAACCTCAGAAAATATCAAGATCATTGTAGGGTAATCAGATTACCCAAACAATGTATGAAATTAAATCTAATTTAATTTTTATTTTAATTTTTAATATCAGATCACCATGATCAAATCTGAGAACTCTTAGATTTGATCAGATCATTTAGAAATTTTTTCAAAAAAAATTAATCTTAGATCTGATCAGATCTGCACGATCCTACAGTAGAAAATAGGATTTTTTTCTTCAACTGGTATCGGAGCCAAGTTTTGATCCTAGGACCTGTGGGTTATGCACGCAACACCCCTACATGCCATAAGTACACTCCATCAAATGAGAGAAGAGGGTCTTTAAACCCTACTTTATTCTTATGATCGAACGGCCATGGGGAACTTCTTAATCAAAAATATAATTTTTTACTACAAAACCCTAGATCCTGATATCCTAGGATTTTTATTACATGTTTTGTTCATGAACCCAAAACTTAATTAAGAATTAAGATTATGAGATTAATTAGATTTAAAAATTATGAATTTTCAAATCTAGGACATATTCATAAAATTGGGTTCGGGCTTGGATAGCTCAATTAGGTCTAGCGGCTGATCAAATTGAATCAAGAGTTGGTCAGCTGGGATCAAAGAAAGCTTAGACTTGACCAGCCTAATAGGATTAAGTCTAGGTCAAGATTGAATCACATTGAGATGTGACTCAATCAAATCAAGACCTAATTTGATTTCGTGGTTCGAGCCTAGATTATAGGCTAACCTAATTGATTCTGATTCGATAATTTGGTGTCTATGGTAAGTTTGACAGATACGATCGACTGATTTTTTATTGGGAGCTACTCGATCTAAATGCATTCTTGTCAAGTTAATTACATATCCCTTCCATCGGTCTCACTTACCTAGCCATTTATGTTGATCCAGTTCTAATTTGAGGTGGCTAATAATTCAAGCCAACCCATGCTACTAGTTTAGTCATAATTATTATGACTAAGTCAAGTTAAGTTTAAAGGAACCTAAATTAAATCTTCCTAAGAAAATACTAAGTCTAAGGTCTTCCACCATTGTAGATGTGCAGGCCCTTCCCGGGGTTGATTGTTCTCGACTGGATACGGTGGTTCAGTTGCACTGAAAAGATGCAACCATGTCTATTATGCATTGGATGCTACGGGTTGAATGATGGATTGGGCTCGATATTTTGGATACGATGAGGGACCTAATCAGGAATCCAATTTGTGCAAATGGTGGGTCTAACTTAACTAAGGAGTGAATCAATATTTCCGACATTATGAGGTTCATGAATTAGAGATCAGGTTATGGTGCACCATGATTAGAGAATCATTGGATAAGAGTTATCCACTCATCGGTTGACCCATCGTCAATATCTATTAGGTGAGATGGTGAGTCAGTTGGTAGTGAAGGAAAAACCTAGATCCTGGGTCAAGTTCGTTCAGATCTAAATTGGATCAAGAGAGATATTTCAAAAAAAAATTTTTTGAATCCAAATTAGATCTAAGATATTTTAGATCTAATTTTATATATCTAATAAAATAAAATAAAAATAAATTAAATCTAATTTAATTTTATACCTTTTATTGGATAATCAGATTATCCTATGATGATCTTGCTAACTACCTAAGGTTCTGGATCTAGCAACATAAGTGCCTGGCCTCTATCGGTATCCACTCAGGCTGGATCTGAAGATCGTCTTCTTCTTTATCACCTCTCCAAATATCATATCTAGATCTAATTTGGAGGATCTCTAAAATTTTTTTTGAAGATCTAGAATCATCTCTTGCAGCAGTGCTACCTTCTTCCTTTCTCATCATCTTTCTCTTGCCTGGATCGCACCAAACTGGAGCCCAAATCAACTTGGGTGTGGAGAGGAGAGAGGAGACCTAAAGATGGGGAGGAGGAGGGAGAGGGGCAGCTTTGTGGTGTGGACTATGGGAGATTTTGTTCAAAGTTAGGTGCAGACAAGGTTTTTATAGACCCTACTATGCCATGCAGTGCCACATCATCCTGAACAATCACGTTGCTTCATGCAATCAGATCTAAATCTAATTGGTGGGATGACATCACCTGATCCAATCAGATAAGAGCCCCTCTTAATCATCCTTAGATGGCACCTAAGACTGATCAAAGTCTATTTCTTGGCGCCACCTAAGCAGAAATCCCGAAGTAACTGGAGTCCCATCTATATGGGACTCCAAGCACCTCTATCCATGGGCCACGTCTCCCTAGGCATGTGCCCCTGGTCCACCTATTTTTTAGTAGGTTGATTAGTCCAAAATAAATTTTCTATGGGTGCATGATACATGGACAAATGTCTAAGTGTCAAGGATCAACGTTTGACCAAGGTCAAAAGACAAGAATTAGTAGGTGACAAAAAATGGCAGGTGTTGTCTCAAATTTATCTCATAAATTAAGACAATCCTTTTCTGATCCGGACAAGCTCCAGTCAAACCAAATAAAGGTACCTGAGTGAGCACAAACTCATTTGGCTCAGTCAAGATAACTTTTAAGGATTGTAGAAGGAGAACGTTAGGTTCAATCGTGTGCTAGCACGATTCTCTTGAACCTAATTAAATCTGATTCAAATCAATTGAACTAGATTAGTCCAATTGATGATGTCCAGATCCAAATCCTTATTTGTGTGACCTAGTTAGGTTTAGTTCTATATGGTAATGGGATATGTCATGATCTCTATCATCGATATCATCGAAATATCTTTCGATGGATCAAAACATTTCTGATTCAAACAAATAGAATGATCGATCATCCAAATCATTCTAATTGCTTCCAAAATCCATCAGTGACACCCAATAGTATATGGTGGCAACCCATCAAAACTAAAAGTGGACCTCTCGGTCCAGCTACCTATGTGATTAAGTTTTTTTATCTTGAGCTCCGATCAGATTAGGGTTAAGGTGAACTCATCAAACCCTAGTTTCTGTCATATGATTCAATCATTTGATTCAAGTCTGATGTGAAAACCTTAATAGAAACCCTTTCTATTATTTCACTCTACCATGGCCATGGGCTTATGGACTTGATTCTCATGATCATCATAGGGCTGCTGCTCATCAATCGAGGTAGATAGATTCCCTCTTGGTGCTATCCAATTCCTAAAATGAACATGCTATAGCCAACATACACCTCAGGATTTTGAATGGCTTGAAGACTGAGTCATGGTGTAGTCAAACTATAACACCCTCAAGATGAACTGCCGATGCTCCTCAGATCAAAGAACCAGACACACCACTGTAGCTTCAAGCTAGTCATCGATGAGAAGGTAGACTTCCTAATGATTGCTCGAGATGGTTATGCTCAGTGCCCTCGTTCGCTAATGAGTACCTATACTCTCACTCCGGTGTCTTTACATCATGGACTCAAGATTCATCTACTATAAAGAAGTGATTATACACTAATCTTCCAAATCAATCACCATCCTCATGATGATCCTATGGTCATGAGCATTTTATGAGTTAATAATAAAAATTCTTGTCTTAAATTTTCAACTCTTGAAAATAAGAATTATTATTACCATTAACTCAAGGGATGTATTGAAAGGAATATGCCCACAAGCCAATCAATTTTTGGGCTGTTTTTATCTTCCAAACTCATGTAATGATATTTTTAATAAAGGCATTTATTTCATCATATGCAGTGTCTTATTATTTATTTAAGATTATGATGAACGCCATAAATTAGGGCTATAGTTTTAGGATTATAATGAGATCATACCTGTGAATCCTAAAATCTTAAAATCCTAATTTAAATATTTTTAGTCGTTGGGGCATTGAGTTAGCGATCAATATTTTCGGTAAGACTAGCACATTCTTTGTATGCTCGATTGAGGGGATGATTGATCTCACAATAACTTGTGTATGAAACTAATACAAGAATGTGGGTGCTCATTAGAGAATGAGTTCACTGAATTGATCCAAATCAAGAATATCTAATGGAGTCTTATCTACATGTTAATAGATGGTTCTCATAGTAGAATTTATGCATATAATACTTTGACTTAAAACTACCATAGAATCTTATATATATAAATCCATATTTTAGTTCATACTCATTCATGACTCAGTTATGTATGGGATGATCTAGATATGGTAGATTATATATATGAAGGTTTTGAGTAGGTTAACAAGGAATCAATCACTCCTGATAAGAGAAAATAGCATCCTACCTACTTCAAACAAATGATGATTCAGGAAGACTTTGATCAAAGCATAATGAAAATTAGAATGGTTTTTAATATTTCATTAAATGAATCATCATCATAAGTTTGAAAGAAAAATAAATATGATATTGGGGTTGACATATTTCCATACCCAGAGTTATATTTAGGACATAGGGAGATCGAAGGATCTAGTTGCATGGTAATTTTTACTGAACGATATTTTTGGTATTCCCATCAAAATTTCACATCTTTCGAGAAGTCACGATATGTTACTAGATGTCAATTATGTCTTATAGGTTCAATAAAATTAAAATTTTAATTTGATCATTAAATTAGAAAGTACTCTAAATTAAGTCAAATTAGGTTGGCTACTTTTGACCTAAATCGGTTTGGTTGAGTTCTAACCAAATTAGGTCAAATCACACCCAGACTCACTGCTGGTTAGATGTGGAACCCAATAGATCACAGATAAGCATCATAAATTTACCAATAAAAGTATTAATTTATTAATTAATTTTTAAGAATTAATGATTAATTTATATATAATTTTTAAGAAATTCATATTTTTATTAATTAAAAAATTAATTATTAAATAATAAAAATTAAAAAGTAAAATTTGATAATCAATGAAAAGATCTCATTTTTTTGATCATAACGAAATAAGTTTGAAGCAAAACGGAGCTAAAATGGAAAAGATATGAATTTCTAAAGAAATAAAATAAAAAAAAATTTAAATGAAAAATAACATACGGCTCAAATGGCTCAAGCCGCCACGCTGCAGCAGCCGATGCATCGAAACGTGCCAAGCCAAGCCGACCAAGCCGGCATGCCAAGCCATCCATGCTAGCCGACTCAAGCCCAGAAGCCATTAGCTGGTCTGCAACACAATATGGACCGCCAGCTCAGTAGATACCGGCGAATCAGAGCTTGTCACGTGGTGGACCTAAACCCCTAAAGGGTTTACAAAAAATTCATCGCAGCTCACAGGGCATTTTGGTCTTTTCATCTATCAATAAAAGGCACTGATTGGTTGTGGTGCATGATGTGGCCGGTCCACGTGGTCCATGGGAAAAGTAAATGCGCATCTGCGGTGGTGGTTATTTGCGATCAAGATCGGACGGTCAAAGTTTTTTTTTGATTACTGATTTCATCCAGATCGCCATCGAACGACAGCGCTTAATTCCAGCTTTGATCCGACGGTCCAGAAGGCTTTTGACGGTGATCAAACTCTCAGGTGCGTGATCAACGGCCTAAATTCCTCCACCAAGCGTGATCCAACGGTCAGAAATTAATCCGACTTGATCTGGGCCATTACACGTCTACTTTTGATATTTTTGGAAGCATCGGATCACCATCTAACGGACAAAATTAAAAGAACTCAACAAGGGCTATTTTAATCCAAATTTCACTTAGATTTCTTCCTATTTTCATGATTAAAACAACCCTTAGTCCCACATTGCCTCTAGAAAAAAAATCTAGCCTCCCTAGCTCTATAAAAAGGACCCAAGCCTTCAGAAATCAACATCTCCGATCAAGGTGAAGCTTTGGTATAGGATGAAGCTAGGCTATAGGTTAATGGCTGCTTCAAAGCAATTGGTGCCAAGAAGAAGAGCGGGGCTTCTACACCATCTTTCCACCAATACCGATCCAAGATCAGAGATCAGCCTATTTTATTTTCTTTTTATTTTATATATTTAAATTATGAACTTTTTAATGCAATATTTATTTTTATGCTCTTTATTTTTGTTATAATTTAATTTTTATATTTTAATTATTACTTTTTATTTTATTGCAAGTAGATGCTTAGATCTAACTAGTAGATCTTAGTATCAAGTTTAAATTCCTACACCTTTTAACTTTTACCTTTTATTTTCCAACTTCACTTTTGATTTCAAAATTCTTTTATTTTCCTTTTTTTTTTAAAAATCAAAGATTTTAAATCTAAAAATACTACCTTTCCTATGTATTCGATCTGACTCACTACTATCTCCGTATTTTCAATTATTTTAAAAAATCAGATTAAACTGATAAATATGGTGTCTTAACAATAACATCATGTTTCTATCAAGTTTTTGGCACCATTGCCGGAGAAGGTATGGACATTAAATTTTTGATCTCTTTGACTTTTCTATAAATAAATTATAGATAAAATTTTTATTTTCTTATAAATATTGCTTGCTAATTTTTTTATTATTTTGCAAGAAAAGAGATTAAAGAACAAAAAGAATCAGGAGTTTTGCTTGGTAAGATCAATCCTAACCCTAGTTCTCTTTTCTTTTTATTTTATTTATTTATTTATTTTATTTTTAAATTAATTTTAAAATTTTTTTATTTAAATCTAATTAAAAATCTCATGATAAGATTAGAAATTCTAACTGCTTGGAGCATACATCATATTATTTTTATTTTTATTTCTACTTTTTTTTGGTGATTGCTAGAGGCAAGGTAAGTCTTTCAGAATTTAATTAGTTGCATGCAATCTAATTTAAATTATATAGAACCCTTTGATTGAAAATTTTTTGTGCATATTGATATTTAACCAAATTAAGGGCACAACTCAATTAAACAAGATAAGGTGGGGATTTGATCATCCTTTCTTGGCCCACAAATAATCAACCAGCATCCTACATTGATCTAAGCCTTTAATTTTAAAATCAATTAGACATCAGCCCTAGAAACTTGAGCTCAATAAGACAAGGAACCCGAAGAGTTGAACCAGGTTAGGGTTAGTCAATTTGACTAGTGTCTAGGAAAGTGGTTCAGAGATGATTGGGCCCGAAGGAAGGTGGTTTCTAATTGGTTCCATTAGCTTATCTGGCCAAGCTCAATTGGTGTCTAAGACAAGCAATGGGGGGACTCCCACCGACCTTACACTTACCTAGCTAGTTGATTAGCTGATCTTACACTAGGAGAGCTTAAAGGTGACCTTGGCAGTTAGGAGCTGTCTAGATCTAGGATAACCCATAATCAGGATTGATTAACTAACTTGATTGCTAACCAACATCAAATCTAATTAAACTTAATTCTTCTCTCTCTTTTCAATTCTAGGACTTCTTAGGACCTCTTCTTTAGAACTCTTCTTTCTTTCTTCTTATTTCTGCTATAAAAATATAATAAAATAAAATAAAAATTAAATTTAACTAACTAAAAAATATTTAAAATAATAATTAAATAAAATAAAATAAAAAAAAATTAATAAATAAAATAATTATTTTTTAATATAATAAAATAATAAAAAAATTCTAAATTTTTTTTTTGAGTAATACGATAGGGTTGCACTAGTGCATGCATGGTAGAAAATCGCTTTACCTGATCTAGTTGAACCTAACCATAAAATTAAAAGGTGAAATTGTATTTAACCCGATAACCAAATGGTTGAAAATTTTAGAGAACCACCTAAGCAAATGAAAAAATACTTTATTTCTTCCACCTATAACCCATCAATTTGTATCTAATTATCTGAAATTTCTGCTACCCACTATGAGATCAAGCTGACCATAATCTAGATGCTTCCATCTTTCTACGGGAACACCAATGAAGATTCTTATAAACATCTGGATGAATTCTTAGAAATCTGCTCTACGGTGAGAATTCAAAATTTAATTAATGATGCCCTTAGACTAATTTTATTTCCCTTATCATTAAAAGACAAAGCCAAGCACTAGCTTGGGACAATAGGGAGACCAATTAAAACTTGGGCTGACATGCAAAGTGAATTTCTTAAAAAAATTTACCCCATAGGCCGAACCAATACTATGAGGTGAGCTATCACTGGATTTGCTCAGCTTCCAGGGGAACAGATTCATGAGTCATGGGAGAGACTTAAAAAACTTCTTAGAAAATAACCACACCATGGTCTGTCTAAGTGGCAAATAGTTCAAGCTTTCTATGAGGGTTTAGGAGACCAATACAGATAGCTAGTAGATGCATCCTGTGGAGGTGCATTCATGAACAAGAGTGAGGACGAAGCCTATACCTTATTTAAAATTCTAGGTGAAAATTCAATTAACCATGCTTTGTTGTCTTTCCACCAAACCTAGGCAGGGATCCATGAATTTAAACATCTAGAATCTAGTCATAAGACTGATTTAAATTTGATAAATAAAGTAGACTTTCTTGCTCAAAAATTAGATCGTCCTAACCCTAGGTCAACAATCTCCTGCACAATTCATATCATCTTCTAATTATCAAGAGATTTATTCAATCTGTGCTAGCCCAACCCATCATGTGAGTGAATGTCCTATGACTGCATAGTTTCCACCTTTTATCCAAGAACAAGTCCAAGCTGCTAAAGACTACTCCAAGTCGGTTAATGATCCATTTTTAAATTCATACAACTCTGGCTAGAGAAACCAACCTAATTTTTCTTGGAAATCACAATAGACTCAGGCTCAGATCCAAACTCCATCAGTGCAAAATTATCAAAATAGACCTCAATACCAAAACTGTACTTATAACAGAGGTCAGCCTAGTAAGCTTTTCTAGCCACCACATCATAATCAGCCCTCATATCCACATCCTCAATAGACTAATCTAGCTGATGATAGATTTAACCAACTTCAACAATTGATTCTGACTCAACAGCAATCTATCATCAGACTAGAAGCTCAAATTGGACAACTAGCTGAATCTAACATGAGGAGAGAACTAGATCAACTATTGAGCCTACCAATTTCAAACAACCCACCTAATGTCCACCAACTACCTGGACCAAGTTATCAATTTAATGTCTCACTTAAGAATCTCCAATGAGAGAATGCCAAAGTAATTCCTGAACTTAAAAGCTATAGGATTCTTATGGACCCATACCAAGACCAGGTGAAAGAGGCTAATACTGATGCTAGCCAAAATAAAAATTTAGAGGAATTAATTAGTACTGAGACTAACCACATAGAAGAATTCGAGCCAGAAATTAGTACTGATGCTACTTTCAGTTTAAATGAGATAGAAAAAGGGAAAAAGAGAATAGATGATTTACCCAAAACTTATAAACCTAATGTCCTATTTTCTTCAACCCTAGAAGCTGGTTCTTCTTACAAAAATCAAGAGGCATGTAATGAAATGTCAATAGAGTTATTTAAACAAGATCACATTAATTTACCTTCAAAATTAAAACCACCTTTAGTCACCATTCCAGCACCCATTGAATCAAACTTAACTCCTAAAATAAAAACACAATTCATGAGTATTTTAGAAAAACAAATAGGAGAAATTCTTAATAAACATGGGTCTGAGAATGGGATCATAAATTATATCTTTAAAATTAATAATTATTATATCAATAATGGAACTATAAATCAACTTTCTGAGATTGACAATCCAAAACCATTGAAATTTGTCAATCCAATATTCGACACAGGATAGTGAGTTGCATTGTGTCTGGCTGAAGACGGTAAGCTTAGTGCTTGTTGGGAGGCAACCCAATATTTAGTTTTTATCTAATTTATTTTTTTAGTTTATTTTTTTTAGGATAATTTAAATAAGTTGGAGGAAGAGTCCAAATTTTCAAAGGCATGTGCTAGAGCAAAAATATAGTTAGTTGTATTCTTCCATGTTCTTTATTACACCCTTTATTTTTTTTCTTCTCCATTAAGGATAATGTCGATTAAGTTAGGGGGAGAAAAATAAAAATTTTAAAATATTAAGTCCTCAAAAAAATTAGTATTTTGTATTTAGACATCTGATTATGATTAATAATTGAATTAAACTAAGTATTTTTAAAAGAAAATCGATACATAAATCAGAGAATCTGTGAGATATTGAGGAATCAAGTATTAAGAAAATTCAATAAAGAGTTAAGTCTAGAACATAAAAAGTTTTTCCTTGAAGAATTTCTAATTATTTCTACTAGCATCAAAGAAATGTCTACTTTTTATATGCTTGTGTAGGATAACTATACGTTTCTTCATATAACAAATTTATTTTAATAAAATAGTTTTCAAGTACTTCTCACTGAGTAACCAGGCCTCTTTGCCTAAGCAAGCATTGAGTTTTGCATCAAAAGGTGGGAAGGGCAAAGAAGCTTGTTGTAAAGCTAGTCTTAACTTGTAGCCTATTTGATTCGAGCTAGTAAGCCTGAGGGGTATTCTATACCTAGTGTCCTAAAGCCAACTGGTTTGGGAGTCACTGGCCCAAGACTCGCTACATGGATCAAATAGAAAGCTTAAGGGGTTAAGACACTAAATAGTGGTACAACATTAAAAAAAAAAAAATTAGTTTCCCACCGACTAATCGGGTCTCGTTGTCAAGTAAGAAATGATATTCACATCAAAAAGTGGGCAATGTGAAAATAAAAATCAATAAATGAAGGACGGAAGTAGCAATACACTTGTCTATATGAAAGTTTAGACAAATAAGAGATAAAGATGGGATAATTTAGAAAAAGTTCAAAAAAATTTAATGCTCCTTACTTAATATTTTTATTGATAAGTATTAATACCCCAATGATATATCTCACTTAAGCTCTACTAAATATCAACGGCCATTTTGAAAACTGCTTAGGTTTTTAAAACTCTAAAGTTAAAAGATATTTAAAACTAAATTCTTTCTTTACTCGAGAACAAGCAAAGCTTAAGTTAGAGAATGTGATAAGCATCATAAATTTATCAATAAAAGTATTAATTTATCAATTAATTCATATTAATTTTTAAGAATTAATGATTAATTTATATATAATTTTTGAGAAATTCATATTTTTATTAATTAAAAAATTAATTATAAAATAATAAAAATTAAAAAATAAAATTTTATAACCAATGGAAATAGCTAATTTTTTTTATCATAACAAAATAAGTTTGAAGCAAAACGGAGCTAAAACGGAAAAGATATGAATTTCTTAAGAAATAAAATAAAAAAAATTTAAATAAAAAATAACATACGGCTCAAACGGCTCAAGCCGCCATGCCGTAGCAGCCGGCGCATCCAAATGCACTGAGCCAAGCCGACCAAGTAGGCATGCCAAGTCATCCATGCTAGCCGACTCAAGCCCAGAAGCTATCAGTTGGTCTACAGCACAGTGTAGACCACTAGCTCAGCAAACACCGATGAATTAGAGCTTGCCAGGTGATGGACCCAGACCTCTAAAAGGTTTATAGAAAATTCATCACAACTCATAGGACATTTTGGTCTTTTCATCTGTCAATAAAAGGTGCTGATTGGTTGTGGTGCATGATGTGGCCGGTCCATGTGGTCCATGGGAACAGTAAATGCGCGATCATGCTGTGGTGGTTGTTTGCAGTCAAGATTAGATGGTCAAAGTTTTTTTTTGGTTGCTGATTTCACCCAGATCGCCATTGGATGGTAGCGCTTGATTCTAGCTTTGATCCAATGGTCCAGAAGGCTCCCGACGGCGATCAAACTCTTAGGCACATGATCAACGAACTAAATCCCTCCATCAAGCATGATCCAATGGTCAGAAATTAATCCAACTTGATCTAGGCCATTACACGTCTATTTTTGGTATTTTTGGAAGCATCAGATCACCATCCAATGGCCAAAATTAAAAGAATTCAATAGGGGCTATTTTAATCCAAATTTCACTTGGATTTCTTTCTATTTTCATGATTAAAACAACCCTTAGTCCCACATTGCCTTCAGAAAAAATATCTAGCCTCCCTAGCTTTATAAAAAGGACCCAAGCCTTCAGAAATCAACATCTCCAATCAAGGTGAAGCTTTGGTACAGGGTGAAGCCAAGCTATGGGTTAATGGCTGCTTTAAAGCAATTGGTGTCCAGAATAAGAGCGGGACTTCTACACCATCTTTCCACCAATACCGATCCAAGATCAGAGATCAGTCTATTTTATTTTTTTTTTATTTTATATATTTAAATTATGAACTTTTTAATGCAATATTTATTTTTATGCTCTTTAATTTCATGCTCTTTATTTTTATTGCAATTTAACTTTTATATTTTAATTATTACTTTTTATTTTATTACAAGTAGATGCTAAGCTCTAACTAGTAGATCTTAGTACCAAGTTTATATTTCTGCACCATTTAATTTTTGCCTTTTATTTTCCAACTTCATTTTTAATTTCAAAACTCTTTTCTTTTCTTTTTTTTTTTCAAAAATCAAAGCTTTCATATCTAAAAATACTACCTTCCCTGTGGATTCAACTCGACTCACTACTATCTACGTATTTTTAATTATTTTAAGAAGTCAGATTAAATTGATAAACATGGTGTCTTAACGACAACACTGCATTTCTATCAATCACACACAAAGAAAATTGATTGAGGATCTAATTGGATTAGACCATATTTGCAAGATGAACATGCTAGCACATGTAGCAAACCCTAGCACCTGGATTTGAATTGGATTCAAATCGATTTCCGATTTGGGCTAATTAAGGTCCAATTTGAGCCAAATAATATTTGGTCTTGAATTGGATTAACCTAGACTGATTGAGCTTCAATTGGAGCACTACATACCTGAATCCCATGTGCTAGAGAGTCTCTCTCTTGCATGTGGGAAATCTTTCATGCGCAAAGAATTTTTGGCGCATTGAATTAGTTGGCGCCTACCTTCTTTGACTTTTTTCGTTTGTTTTATGACATAAATTTTTTAAATAGGTGTCGACATCAGATATGGGGTGCAGAAGAGTCCCTCTGTAGATGAAATACTCCATTATTATTTTGAGAAGGGACTCTTTATCGCCTAGGAATTCTTGTCACCCAAGACTCCTTGCCGCCCTCTCATCCTTGATGCCTCTTGAGATTTTGACTATTCAAAGTTCATCTCCACACCTTCTTGCTGAATGAGCATTCCATTAAGGGCCATTAGATGGCCATCTTATCTGATCCAAGCCCATAAAATTATGGCACCATTTACTTATGCATCGCGACTCTTCATAGAAAAAACTACGTAGAATTAGTGCGAAGAGTCATTCTGTTTTAAGGCACCTCTTGGACTAAGTCTATGTAATTTTAAATGGTGCAAAATTTAGATGGGTGTGAGATATGATGATGGGGTGTGAGATGTTGATGAGGAAAGGGCATGAGAAATTAAGATGGCACTCCTACGTACATTATAAATAGGGGTGTGCACCAAGAGTCCAGAGGAGTGAGAACTAATCATTCTTTCTTACAAGTGTTTTCTATTGTTCAAATTTTTTCTTTCCTTCTCTTGTCTAGACCTTGTCCTTATAAGGATAAGAAGTCATTTTAAGATAAGGAGATTAGGTAGAAAAATTAAGAAGACAAGAAAAAAGAAAGAGAAGTAAGGAGAGGCAAGGAAGGTGACATAAAGGCTAAGAAATGTTTTGCCCATTTAATTAAAGTTCTTATTATTAGAATTTTAATTATATAAATCAGAGGTACTGATATCTTGGTCAAGTCTTTTTGTGGATCAACGTTGGAGGGTGAACTCGTGGGCACTTGGTGGAATCCCTAACGGACTGCTGCAGGCAATTAGGGATAATTTAGGGTTAAGCGATAAGAGGTATGTTCTAATACATTCTTTTATATTACAAATGCATGTTATATGATTTAATTGCTAATAAGATGGTCCTAGGGTTCGGGTTTGGTTTGTATGATTTCATGTTTTTGCTTTGAAATCCATGCTTCCACCCCGTACACCATTCCTATTAGTGGTATTAGAGCAAGCCTTATTAGGTTAAATCATATAATTCTTTGCTTATAATATAATGCCGCAAAAGAAAAGTATGATATATATTTTTTTGTTTATTTGCATGTTATTTATATGATGAGATCATATTCTTTTATTTATCATAATGAGATAATGATGTATAAATTATTCTATAAAGGTTGCCCTGATATACTGGAAAAGTATTCACTATGTAATGATGGTTGTCCTAGAATAACCATACATGTTAATGTATATATAATTTTAATCATAATTGATGCTTTTATGCATTTAGTTTGATTTAAATTAGAATGTGCATCAACACTTTTTAAATCCCTCTTTAAAAATTATATTAAGTTGTAGTGTTATTAATCTATAGCTGTATCAGTCGAGATGTCTAATTGATCAATCGGTGTCTAGGATAAATGATTCATGAATGATAAAGAGAACGTGGTTTTTTAATTGGTTCCATTGTCTGATCAAGCCAATTTATTGGTGTCTAAGGAAAGCAACGGTGGGACTCCCACTTCTCTCCCATTTACCTAGCCGATTTGATTAATTTAATTCTAGATTGAAATGCTTAGTATTATATTCACTACATTAAGGCCTTCCTTCATACTAGATTCTTATTATGTCTAGAGCCATATTAGTTTTGTTGTGTAACTACAAGAACTATCATAGGAAATGATGTAATATTAATTTAGTGCATTAAGATGCTTACAGCATTTTGAATATATTGCTTTGTTGTGTAATCACAAAAGCAGTTATATTTTATTTTGACTATATAGAAATGAAGGGTTCTACTTAAAATAAAACATTAAAGTTTGTTGTGTTAACACAAGGCTATTAATGTTTTAGAGGTAAAAGTTTGTTAAGAGTTGCATAAAATGCAATTGAAAAGAGTTTTCTACCTTTGAACTTATAACATGTTTGTTGTGCAACCACAAGACCTTTTATAAGGAATTAGGATCTTATTCTCACTAAGAAAATCAATTAGAGGGCTATGATTTTTTGATTAAACAGTGGGAGACATAATTAAAGTCCTAATTTAATTATGATTGTCATCATGAGTTGTTTGCTTATGTATTGTTCTTTATTATGTAGATTAAATGGCTTCTTCATTTTTATTGCATTTAATTTTGGATTCAAATAAATTGACTAATCAAAATTATGTTGACTGATTGAGAAACCTAAAAATAGTACTCAGTTAAGAAAATCTCTCCTATATTCTTGATGCCCCTAATCCTAAGCCATTAGAAAATGATGCCATGGTTGAAGATAAGTCCACATACAAGATGTGGCAAAATAATTCT
Source organism: Cocos nucifera (assembly GCA_006176705.1). Classification (NCBI taxonomy): domain Eukaryota; kingdom Viridiplantae; phylum Streptophyta; class Magnoliopsida; order Arecales; family Arecaceae; genus Cocos; species Cocos nucifera. Next base: position 351,164 of record QRFJ01000396.1, on the reverse strand, counting down.
CTTACTATCAAATGCATTATACTTGCCTCTATGAATAATGAATTATAAAGGCAGCATGATGGCATGGACACTCAATCCATATTGCTCAATCTAAAAGAGCTTTATGGAGAGCATGGTAGGATTGCTAGATATGAGATATCTAAAAAATTATTTTGTGCAAAAATGATAGAAGGAACATCTATATAAAATCATGTTTTTATGGTAATTGACCTAATCACACGATTAAGTCAATTAGGTTTTGTTATGGATGGAGAGTTATGTTAGGATTTGATCCTGCAATCACTCTCAGAATCATTTTCTCAGTTTGTCATGAACTATCACATGAACAAACTGAATTCTTCCTTGTCTGAGCTATTAAATATGCTCAAGATAGTAGAAAATCATATCAAGAAAGATAAGGCTCCTCTTCTTCTTGTGGATGGGATCTCCAAGAAGAAGGCAGGCAAAAAGGGTTCAAAGAGAAGGTCGAACCCTAAAGGTGGTATAAATAAAATGAAAAAGGGGAAGAAGGTCTCCAGACAGATGATCAATTTTTACTGTGGCAAAATAGGTCATTGGAAAAGGAATTGCAAGGCTTACCTTGCAACCATGAAGTCTGATGCAAATAATGCATCAAAAGATATGTATGAGATACATACTATATTATTATTAAATTCTTTCATTTCAAATTTTTGGGTATTAGATATCGGTTGTGATTTTCATATCTGCAAATCTTTGCAGGGGCTGCAGAAAATTAAGAGTTTGAAGAAAGGTGACTTCAAGCTCTATGGCATTGGAGGAGAGTCTATCAAGCTCTATGGCGTCGGAGGAGAGTCTATCCAAGTAGAAGCTGTAGGGACAAATATATTGAAGTTACCTTATGGAAAGATCTTAGAGCTTACAAATTATTATTATATGCCTAAGATCATTAGAAATATTATATCTATACCCTTGTTATTAAAACAAGGTTATAGTCTTAATGTAATGAGTGAAGGTTGCTCGATCAAATATTCTAATGAAAATATTTGTTTTAGCATATTTAGCAATGGTTTCTTGACTCTATATTTGGATGACAATATATTTCATATTGATGAAAATAGAAAATGTAAGAGAGATGACATAAATAATACTTTACTTTGGCATTGTCGATTAGGTCATATTAGTGAGGCTAGGATTAACAAGTTATACAAAGAAAAGTTTTTTGATCCTTTTGATTATGAGTCATTGGGAACTTATGAATCATGCCTCATGGGTAAAATGACCAAGATTCCATTTAGTGGACATGGAGAAAGGATAAATGAGTTATTAGGACTTGTACATATGGATGTATGTGGTCCTATGACAACTCAAGCTAGAGGAGGATACTCTTATTTTATAATGTTCACTGATGATTTATCTAGGTTTGGATACGTGTATCTTATGAAACACAAATCAGAAGCCTTTGATAAATTTAAAGAGTATCAAAGTATGGTCGAAAAACAGACTGGACAATGTATAAAAATCCTTCGATCTAATTGGGGAGGAGAATACTTATCTAGTGAGTTTCTAAACTATCTTAAAGTTAAAGGGATTCTCTTTGAATGGACACCTCCTTATACACCATAATTAAATGATGTAGCCAAAAGAAAAAATCATACCTTATTAAATATGGTATGGTCCATGATGTGCTTCACTGAATTACCTATTTCATTCTAGGGTCATGCTCTGGAGAATGCAATTTACATCTTGAATAAAGTTCCTTCTAAATCTGTATCTAGTACTCCATATGACATATGGAGAAGTAAGAAACCTAATCTTAAATATCTTAAGATATGGGGTTGTCCAGCATATGTCAAAAAAAAATTTTGGATATAAACTTATTGCTAGATCAGACAGATGTCTATTTACAGGATATTCTAGAAATAATATAGGATATTTATTCTACCATCCTACTGAACAAAAGGTATTTGTAAGTAAGCATGCCACTTTCATGGAAAAATAATTTATCCTAGAAATGGGCAATGGCAGAAATATTGAACTTAGTGAAGTTCAAGAAAAAAATAAAAATTTCTCAGCCAAATAATCACATAAAAGAACTAGAACACAACTCCCATCCATAGGTCTAATAGAGTACAAAATACACCTGAGAGGTATGGGTTCATTATTGAGAATAATGAAGTATAAGTCATTAAGAATGACGAACCTCTGACCTATACGGAAGCAGTCAAAAGTATAGACTCTTACAAATGGCTCGCTACCATACAATCCGAAATGGAATCCATGCACACTAACAAAGTTTGGACTTTGGTAGATGCACCAGAGGATATAAATCCTATTGGATGCAAATGGATTTTTAAGAAGAAGATTGGAGCTGATGGTCAAATTGAAACCTATAAGGCTAGATTGGTGGCTAAGGGTTTTAGGCAAAATTAGGGGATTGATTATGATGAAACATTTTCACCTGTTGCCATGCTCAAATCTATTTGAATTATGCTTTCCATAGCAGCATACCACGACTATAAAATATGACAAATGGATATAAAGACTGCCTTCCTTAATGGTTTTCTTAAGGAGGAGGTCTATATGTCACAACCAGAGGGATTTGAGTCAAATGAGAGACCAAATCAAGTATGCAAGCTTAGGAGATCTATTTATAGATTAAAGCAAGTATCAAGGAGTTGGAACATCCATTTTGATGAAACAGTAAAAGAGTTTGATTTTTTTAAGAATGTGGATGAACCATGTGTGTACAAGAAAACTAGTAGGAGAACCATAGTCTTCTTGGTTCTGTATGTAGATGACATACTCCTCATTGGAAATGATATCCCAATGTTACAATCAATTAAATTATGGCTATCAAATAAGTTTTTCATGAAAGATTTGGGAGAAGCATCCTATATACTAGGAATAAAGATCTATAGAGATAGATCTAAGAGGATGCTAGGCTTATCCCAATCTAGGTACATTGACTTAATACTGAAAAGATTTAGTATGGATGGAAGTAAAAGAGATTACTTACCAAGGAGTCAAGGCATACATCTCTCTAAAAAGATGTCTCCAAAGACACCTGAAGAAAGATATAGAATGAGTTTTATTCCTTATGCTTCGACTATTGGATCAATAATGTATGCCATGTTATGTACAAGGCCTGATGTTGCTAATGCTTTAGGCATTGCAAGTAGATTTCAAGCTGATCCAGGAGAGATCATTGAAAAGCTGTGAAAAATATTCTTAAGTACTTGAGAAGGACTAAAGATATTTTTCTAGTATATGATGGCTCTGATCTTAAATTAGAAGCATATTCTGACTCTAGTTTTCCATTAGACCCAGATGATAGCAAATTCATTTCAAGGTATGTCTTTACTCTGAACGGTGGAGCAGTAAGTTGGAAGAGTACTAAGTAGCCAACTGTAATTGACTCAACCATTGAAGCAGAATACATAGCTATAAGTGAAGCCGCCAAGAAAGCTATCTAGATGAAGAAGTTCATCACTAAATTAGATGTTATTCCTAAAATTAAGAATCCAGTATCACTTTATTGTGATAATACTCGAGCTGTTGCTTAAGCAAAGGAATCAAGGTCTCATCATAAATCCAAACACCTTCTGAGATGCTTCCATCTTATTCGTGAAATTATTGAAAGACAAGATGTAGTCATAGAACGAGTTGACACAAAGAATAACATAGCAGACCCATTCACTAAGGCTTTACCACTACAACTATTTGATTGCCACCTTGATTGTATGGCATTAAAATATAAGGGCGATTCGCTTTAGTGCAAGTGGGAGATTGAAAGGAATGTGCCCTCAAGCCAATCAATTTTTTGGGCTGTTTTTGTCTTCCAAACTCATGTAATGACATTTTTAATAAAGATATTTATTTCATCATATGCAGTGTCTTATTATTTATTTAAGATTATGATGAACCTAATAAATTAGGGCTATGGTTTTAGGATTATGATGAGATCATACCTATGAGACCTAAAATCTTGAAATCCTAATTTAAATATTCCTAATCCTTTGGACATTAAGTTAGGGATCAATGTTTTTCCGATAAGACTAGCACATTCTTTGTATGCTCGATTGAGAGGGTGATTGATCTCACAATAACTTGTGTATGACACTAATACAAGAATGTGGGTGCTCATTAGAGAATCAGTTCACTGAATTGATCCAAATCGAGAATATCTAATGGAGTCTTATCTACATGTCAATAGATGGTTCTCATAGTGAAATTTGTGCATATAATCCTTTGACCTGAAACTACCATAGAATCTTATATATATAAATCCATATTTTAGTTCATACTCATTCATGACTCAGTTATGTATTGGATGATCTAGATATGGTAGATTATATATATGAAGGTTGTGAGTAGGTTAACATAGAATCGATCACTCCTGGTAAGAGGAAATAGCATCCTACCTGCTTCAAACACATGATGATTCAGGAAGACTTTAATCAATGCATAATGAAAATTAGAAATGGTTTCTAATGTTTCATTAAATGAATTATCATCATAAGTTTGAAAGAGAAATGAATATGATATTGGGGTTGACATATTTCCATACCCAGAGTTATATTCAGGATGTAGGAAGATCGAAGGATCTAGTTGCATGGTAATTTTCACTGAAGGATATTTTTAGTATTTCCATCAAAATTTCACATCTTCTAGGAAGTCATGATATGTTGCTAGACGTCAATCATATCTTATGGGTTCAATCAAATTAAAATTTTAATTTGATCATTAAATTAGAAAGTGTTCTAAATTAAGTCAAATTGGGTTGGCCAGTTTTGACCTATATCGGTTTGGTTGAGTTCTAACCAGATTAGGTCAAATCACACATAGACTCACCACTGGTTAGATTTGGAACCCAATGGGTCACACACAAAAAGAATTGATTAAGGATCTAATTAGATTAGACCATGTTTGCAAGATGAACATGCTAGCATATGTAGCAAACCCTAGCACCTGGATTCGAATTGGATTTGAATTGGTTTCCAATTTGGGCTAATTAAGGTCCAATTTGAGCCAAATAAGATTTGGTCTTGAATTGGATTAACCTAGACTGATTGGGCTTCAGTTGGGGTGCCACATACCTAAATCCCATGTGCTAGAGAGTCTCTCTCTTGCGTGTGGGAAATCTTTCATGCGCAAAGAATTTTTGGCGCATGGAATTAGTTGGCACATACATTCTTTGACTTTTTACATTTGTTATGTGACGTAAATTTTTTAAACAGGCATGGACATCAAATATGGGGCACAAAAGAGTCCTTCTACAGATGAAATACTTCATTATTATTTGAAGAAGGGACTCTTTGTTGCCTAGGAATTCTTGCCGCCCAAGACTCCTTGCCACCCTCTCATCCTTGACGCCTCTTGGGATTTTGACTATTTAAAGTTCATCTCCATGCCTTCTTGCTGAATGGGCATCACATTAAGGGCCATTAGATGGCCATCTTATCTTATCCAAGCCCTTAAAATTATGGCACCATTTACTTATGCATCGCGACTCTTCATACAAAAAACTACGTAGAATTAGTCCGAAGAGTCATTCTGTTTTAAGGCACCTCTTGGACTAAGTCTACGTAATTTTAAATGATGCAAAATTTAGATGGGTGTGAGATATGGTGATGGGGTATGAGATGTTGATGAGGGAAGGGCATGAGAAATTAAGATGGCACCCCTACGTACATTATAAATAGGGGTGCGCACCAAGAGTCCGGAGGAGTGAAAAATGATCTTTCTTTCTTACAAGTGTTTTCTATTGTCCAAATTTTTTCTTCCCTTCTCTTGTCCAGACCTTGTCCTTATAAGGATAAGAAGTCATTTTAAGACAAAGAAATTAGGTAGAAAAATTAAGAAAATAAGAAAAAAATAGAGAAGTAAGGAGAGGCAAGGAAGGTGACATAAAGGCTAAGGAAGGTCTTGCCCATTTAATTAAAGTTCTTATTATTAGAATTTTAATTATATAAATCAGAGGTGCTGGTGTCTTGATCAAGTCTCTGTGCGGATCAATGTTGGAGGGTGAACTCGTGGGCACTTGGTGGAACTCCTGACAGACTGCTACCGGCAATTAGGGATAATTTAGGATTAAGCAATAAGAGGTATGTTCTAATACTTTCTTTTATATTACAAATGCATGTTATATGATATAATTGCTAATAAGATGGTCCTAGGGTTCGGGTTTGGTTTATATGATTTCATATTTTTGCTTTGAAATCCATGCTTCCGCCCTGTACACCAATCCTATCATGTATCACAGACACTGAATACACATTTATGATAGAAAATAATTTATTTTATTATTTATAGTTAAAATTATAATTTTGCTCCTAGAAGTGTATTACAAATGCCAGCCAATTCTGGCTTCTAGGGCACATATATCTAACAAACTCTCACTTTACCTAAAGCCAATTGGCTATAAATCTTAGTCCCATCTTCCTAAGGTGGGCTTCGATCTTCTGCTGGCCCAACGACTTTGTGAGTGGGTCTTTCGTATTGTTTACAGAATCGACTCTCTTGACCTCGATGTAACCCTTCTCTAGGTAATCACGGATAAGGTGGTATCACCGCCCGATGTGCTTGGATTTCTGATGAGACCTCGACTTCTTAGTAAGGGCTATGGCACCATTGTTGTCGTAGTATAGAGGAATGGCATCTGATGGCATCACTCCAATATCTACGGCAAACTTCTTATACTAGAATGCTTCCTTCGTAGCTTTTGATGCAACGATGTATTCTTCTTCCATGGTGGAATCTACTATCACTGTCTACTTTGAACTCCTTCAACTGACAGCACCACCATTATACATAAACAGACTCCCAGATGTCGACTTTCGATTATCTACATCGGACATAAAATTCAAATCTGTATATCCCTGAACTTGGAGTTCTCCATTATCAAAAACTAACAATATATCCTTAGTTCTTCTTAGGTACTTAAGGATACATTTCATAGAAGTCCAGTGTTCTTCTTCTGAATTCGACTAATATCAGCTCGTGACACTCACAGCATGGGCTATATCAGATCGTGTACATAACATGGCATACATGTGGCTCCCTATTGCTGAAGCATAAGGGATCTTGCTCATGCATTCTATTTCCTTAGATGTGCTAGGGCACATCTTTTTGGAAAGATGAATGCCATGTCTGAAGGGTACCAGACCCCTCTTAGAGTTTTTCATGCTAAATATTTTTAGCACTTCCTCTATGTGCATCTTCTGTGAATGTCCTAGCATCCTATTCGGTCTATCTCTATAGACCTTAATTCCTAGAATAAAGAATACTTCTTCTAGGTCTTTCATAGAAAATTATTTGGATAACCACATTTTAACTGTGGTCAACATGAAAATATCATTCTCACTAAGGAGGATATCATCCACGTACAATACGAGGAAGACAACAGCGCTCCCACTGATCTTTTTGAAGATACATGGTTCCTCCTCGTTCTTAATGAAATCAAATAATTTGATCACATCATTAAAATGAGTATTCTAGCTCCGAGATACTTGCTTAAGTTCATATATGGACCTTTGCAGCTTGCATACCTTGTGGTCAATATCATTGGATGTGAAACCTAGTGGCTATTCCATATAGATATCTTCCTCAAGATATCCATTTAAGAATGCCATTTTCACATCCATTTGCCATATTTCATAATCAAAATAGGCTGCAATAGCAAGCAATGTGTGAATGAATTTTAGCATAGCTACTGACAAGGTATCCTGATAGTCAATGCCTTTGCATTGACTATATTCTTTGACCACTAATCTAGCTTTGAATGTCTCCACATTCCTATCTGCACCAATCTTTCTCTTATAGATCCATTTACATCCAATAGGTACAATACCTTCTGGTGGATCTACCAAGGTCCAGACTTGGTTTGAGTGCATCGAGTCAATTTTTGACTTTATTGTCTCTAACCATTTCTCGAAGTCGATATCTGATATCATTTTGTTATAGATTTTAAAATCATCACCATGAACCCCATTACCTATAAGGAACATTTCCTCTATTTTCTCTGAAATAGTATCTAAGTACCTCATAGGAGGATGGAAAATCCTTTTCGATCTACGAGATGGAGGAGGTAGTGATTATATTGTTTCAACCTAATTTGGTTCCATTTGGTCCTTAGCTTGTTACTCTTGTGAGACTTTCTTATCGAGCTTGATCTTTTTTCCAATGCTGCTATCTTAAATAAACTGTGTTTCAAGAAAGATGGCATGTCAACTCACAATCACATTGTGATCTTCTGAAATGTAAAAGTAATATCCTAATGACTCTTTAGGATATCCTATATATCAAGCTCTAAAGAACCTAAAGTCTAACTTGTCTGCTTGTTATCTTTTGACATGAGCCGGACAATCATAAATTTTGAGATGACTTAGACTTGGTTTCTTACCATGCCATATCTCATACGGTGTGGTAGGAACGATTTTAGAAGGAACCCTATTGAGCAAGTATATTGCAGTTAACAAACTATGCCCCCAAAGAAAATTAGGAAGGTATTTGAAGCTCATCATGAATCGGACCATATATAATAGGATCCGGTTCCTTCATTCTGAAATTTTGTTGAGTTGAGGTGTTTCAGGTGGAGTCCATTAAGAGATTATGCCATTTCCTGCAGATAGTCTAGGAATTCCTGATTAAGGTATTCACCTCCTCAATCTGATCGAAGAACCTTAATGAATTTTTTAGTTTGCTTTTCTACTTCATGTCTGAACTTCTTGAACTTTTCAAAAGCTTCAAACTTGTGTCTCATAAGATACACATACCTATACCTAGATAAATCATCGGTAAAGATTATGAAGTAGATAAAGTTTCCTCAAATCGGCACATCAAATGGGCCGCACACATCAGTATATACTAAGGCAAGAAGATCCGTGGCCTTTTCCCATGTCCTACAAAAGGAAGCTTAGTCATTTTGCCATGAAGACAAGATTCACAAATTGGATATGACTCGGAAGTCAACGGTCTCAATAGCCTGGATTTCTCCAATTTGTTAACCCTATCTTCTACTATATGACCTAGTCTTAGGTGCCATAGATACCTATCATTTGGACTATCCCTAGGACATTTCATGACATTTACATTTTGCTCGATATTAAAAATAGATACATCAATATGTAACTGGTAAAGATCGTTAATAAGAAAACTACTTGCAATTTTATTTCTTTCATAAAGAATGTTACAATGGTCCTTAAGAAAATTAATTACATAGCCTTCTAGTGCTAGGCATGAAACAGAAATCAAATTACTGCTTGCTACAGGCACATAATAATAGTCTTTTAATACTAAGTCTAAACCAGATGATAGTCAAAGTGGGTATATTCCTATAGCCACGGTAGCAACTCTTGCTCCATTTTCGATGTGTAGGATCATCTCACCATCCCTCAGCCTCCTGCTATTCTCAAGATCCTGCATGGAAGTGCACAAATAAGCACTAGAACTAGAGTCAAGCAACCAACTGGATGTAGAAGAAATCATAAGGTTAGACTCAATAACGAGCATACCTCTAGAAGGACCTGCCTCCTTCTTATTCTTTAGGGTGGCCAGGTAAGTACGGTAGTTCCGCTTTCAGTGGCCATCATTATTGTAATAAAAATATTTTTTTTTTGTCAGCGACCTTCTTCTTCAACTCTATCATTTTCTTCTTTCCTCCTTCCACCTTTTGCTTTTCACAGACTTCTTCTTCTTTACAAAAGACTTTCTCTTGGAAGAAGTTTATTCCATAGCAAGCATTGAGCCTTTAGAACCTTTCACAGAAAGCTCAGTAGTAACGAACATATTCATAAGCTTGGTCAGGGAATTTTGAAGTTTATGCATATGGTAGTTCATGATGAACTCCCCATATGCATCAGTCAAGGATTGCAGAATTATATCATTTTATAAATCCAGGTCCAACTTCACTCTAAGCTTTTCAAGCTCTTTCAAGTCCTTGATCATCATCAGATAATGATCTTGCACTGACTGTCTATCACACATTTTAGTCCTGAATAGTCGTTTAGTGACTTGATACTTGGCTGTGTGACTCTATTCACCAAACATCTCTTATAGGTGAGTCAGCATTTGGTGGGCAGTCCTGATATCTTCATGTTGGCACTGAAGTTCATCAGACATCGAGCCCAATATGTAGTATCTGGCCTTATTATCTTCGTCCATCCACATGTCAAGAGATGCTTTCTGTTCAGCGCAAGGATGAGCTGGTAAGGTGGGAGGGTCCTGATCCAATACATGAGTTAACTTCTCGAAATCTAAAATAATTTTGAAGTTTCAAAGCCAATCCTTATAATTGGGTTCGGTCAGTCTATGGGTGTTCAGGATACATGCAAGTGGGTTGGACGCAGACATTTTTCTGTAGAGAGTCAAAATTTTTAGTTTGATATTATAATTAAGATTTGACTAATTTATTTAGGAGTTTTATTTTTAAATAAATTAGCTCTCATTATTTTCTCGGATTCCCACATTTTTTCTATAGAGATGCAAAAATTTTCATGATTAATGATTTCTAGTGGGTGGTGCAGTTCCACCAACTGACTCATCACCTCACCTAATAGTTATTGGTGATGGGTTAACCAATGAGTGAACAACTCTTGTTCAATGATTCTCTAATCATGTTGCACGCAAACTTGGTCTCTAATTCATGAATCTCATCATGTCTGAAATATTGATCCACTCTTTAGTTAAGTCAGACCCACCATTTGCATAGATTGAATTTCTAATTGAATCCTCACCGTATCCAGAATATTGAGCCCAATCCATCCTCCAGCCCATAGAATCCAATGCCTAATAGAAATGGTTGCATCTTTTCAGTGCAATTGAACCACTATAACCAGTCAAGAACAACAAACCTCAGAAAGAGCCCGCACATCTACAATGTTGGAAGATCTTTGACTTAATCTTTTCTTAGGGAGATTTGATTTAGGTCTCATTAAACTAGACTTGACATAGTCATAACCATTATGACTAACCTAGTGGCATGGGTTAGCTCAGATTATTGACCACCTCAGATTAGGACTGAGCCAACATATATGGTCAGATAAGTGAGACCCATGGAAGGAATATGCTATTAACTCGATAAGAATGCATTCGAGTCGAGTAGCTCCTAATTAAAAATCAGTCGGTCGTATCTACTATACTTACCTTAGATACCAAATTGTTAAGTCAGAACCAATCGGATTAGCCTACAATCCAAACTCTAACCACTGAGCCTAATTAGGTCTTAGCTTGATCTATTATTTATGTGAATCGATCTTGACCCAGACTTAATCCTATTAGGCTGGTCAATTTAAGCATAGTTGATCTCCTCTAACCAACTCTTGATTCGGTTTGATCAACCACTTAGACCTAATTGAGCAACCCAAGCCTGAACTTAATCTTATGAATATATCTTAGATCTCAAATTCTCAATTTTAGACCTAACATATTTCATAATCTTAATTTTTAATTAAGTTTAAGATTCGCAAACAAAACATGTAAATAAAATCCTAGGATTTCAGGATCTAGAATTTTACAGAAAATAAGTTCTTGATTTTTGATTAAGGACGAACGCACAGCACCCCTACACATCATAAGAATACCCCATCGAATGGAAGGAGAGGGCATTTAAATCCTACTTTATTCTTATGATCAGACGGCTAAGGAGAACATCTTAATCAAAAATATAAGACTACAAAACTAGTTAGATCTACATCATATATCTCATATATAAAAATTGATCTAACTATAAACATATTTTGCATACGTCTCATATATCATATCATGCATGTTTTCAGATCGAAATTATCTGATAATTTTCTACAAAATTAGATTTTAATTGATCACATCAAAATAAATTCTATTCTAGATAATTATGTAGAACTATTCTACAACTAGTCTAAGCATGCATTCATCATATCCCATATGAACCAAAAATTAAATAATTTTATTTACTATTTTTTAGATCTTATTATATCATTTATAACATCAAAAAATAGTAAATAAATTAATCTAAAATCATAACTTAATCAAATTAAATTATGATCATGCAAGACTATGTATAGAATATTCTATTTTACAACTAATCATGCATCTTATAAAACTTAGATCAAAATTATTTAATTTTAATTTTTTTAATTTTAGATCTAATCACATCTCATGTGACATTTAAAATTATCTAATTATTAGATCAAAAATAAATTTAAGTCAAATCTAAATAATTTATGAGAACCTGGCTCTGAAATCAGTTGAAGGAAAAATCTAAATTTTCGGGTCAGGTTCGTTCAGATCTAGATTGGATCAAGAGAGATATTTCAAAAATTTTTCTTTTAAATCTAAATTAGATTTGAGATATTTTAGATTTAATTTTATAGATCTAATAAAATAAAATAAAAGTAAATTAAATTTGATTTAATTTTATATCTTTTGTTGGGTAATCAGATTATCTTGTGATGATCCTATTGATTGCCTGAGGATCTGGATCTAGCCACGCTAGTGCCTGGCCTCTATCGATATTCACTTAAGTTGGATCTAGAGATCTTCTTCTTCTTTATTATCCCTCCAAATATTAGATCTAGATCTAATTTGAAAAATCTTCAAAACTCCTTTTGAAGATCTGGAATCGTCTTTTGCAGTAGTGTCGCCTTCTTCCTTTCTCGTCACCTTTCTCTTGCCTAGATCACACCAAACTGGAGCCCAAATTTCCTTGGGCATGGAGAGGAGAGAGGGGTCCTGAAGATGGCATGAAGGAGGGAGAGGGGCAGCCTTGTGGCATGGGCTATGGGAGATTTTCTTCAAAGTTAGGCACAGATAGGGTTTTTATCGACCCTACTGCACCATGCAGTGCCACATCATCCCGGCCAATCACATTGCTTCATGCAATCATATCTAAATTTGATTGATGGGATGATATCGTCTGATCCAATCAGATAAGAGCTCCACTTAATCATCCTTAGATGGCACCTAAGACTGGTCAAAGTCTATTTCTTGGCACCACCTAAGTAGAATCCTAGAAGTAACTGGAGTCCCATCTGTATAGGACTCCAGGCGCCTCTATCCATGGGCGCACGCCTCCCTAGGCATGCACCCTTGGTCCACCTACTTTTCAGTAGGATGACTGGTCCAAAATAAATCTCCTATGGGTGCATGATATATGGATAGATGTCTAAGTATCCAAGGTCAATGTTTGGCCAAAGTCAAAAGACAGGAATTAGCAGATGACTGAAAATGGCAGGTGTTGTTCAAATTTATCTCATAAATTAAGACAACCCTTTTCTGATCTGGACAAGCTCTAGTTAGACTAAGTAAAGGTATCTAAGTGAGCACAAATTCATTTGGTTTAATCGAGACAACTTTTAATGATTGTAGAAGGAGAACGTTAGGTTCAATCGTGTGCTAGCACAATTTTCTTGAGCCTAATTGAATCTAATTCAAATCAATTAAACTGGGTTAGTCCAATTGATGATATCTAGATCCAAACCCTTATTTGTGTGACCTAGTTAGGTTTAGTTCTGTAAGGTAATGGAATATGTCACGATCTCTATCACCAACATCATCGAAATACCTTCCAATGGATCAGAACTTGTCTGATTCAGACAACTAGAATGATTGATCATCCAAATCATTCTAATTGCTCCCAAAATACACCAGTGACACCTAGCAGTATATGATGGCAACCCATCAAAACTAAAAATGAACCTCTCGGTGCAGCTACCTATGTGATTAAGTTCTTCTATCTTGAGTCTCAATCAGATGTGGGTTAAGGTGAACTTGTCAAACCCTAATTTCTATCATATGATTCAACCATTTGATTCAAGTCTGATATGAAAATCTTAATAGAAACCCTTTCTATTATTTCACTCTGCCATGGCCATGGGCTTATGGACTTGATTCTCATGATCATCATAGGACTGCTCCTCATCTACTAAGGTAGATAGATTCCCTCTTAGTACAATCCAATTCCTACAATGAATATGCTATAGCCAACATATACCTCAAAATTCTGAATGGCTAGGAGATCGAGTCATGGTGTAGTTAAACTATAACATCCTTAAGGTGAACTGTCGATGCACCTCAGATCAAAGAACTAGACACACCACTGTAGCTTCGAGCTAGTCATCGACGAGAAGGTAGACTTTCTAATGACTGCTCGAGGTGGTCATGCTCAGTGCCCTCGTTCTCTAATGAGTATCTGTACTCTCGCTCCAGTGTCTCTACATCGTAGACTCAAGACTCATCTACTATAAAAAAGCGATTATGCACCAACCTTCTGTTAGATATATGTGCCCTAGAAGCCAGAATTGGCTGACACTTGTAATACACTTCTAGGGGCAAAATTATAATTTTGACTATAATTAATGTAATGGGTTATTTTCTATCACACATGTGTATTTAGTGTCTGTGATACATCCTTTGAGTTAATGGTAATGATAATTCATATTTTCAAGAGTTGAAAATTTAAGACATGAATAATCATTATTAACTCATAAACAGCTCCCGACCATAGGATCATCACGAGGATGGTGATTGATCCGGAAGGTTGGTGTACGATCGCTTCTCTTTAGTAGATGAGTCTTGAGTCTACGGTGTGGAGACACCAGAGCGAGAGTACAGGATACTCGTTAGAGAACGAGGGCACTGAGCGTGACCACCTCGAGTAGTCATTAGGAAGTCTACCTTCTCGTCAATGACTGACTCGATGCTGCAGTAGTATGTCTGGTTCTTTGACCTGAGATGCATCGGCAGTTCACCTTGAGGGTGTTATAGTTTGACTACACCATTACTCGGTCTCCTAGCCATATGGAACCCTGAGGTGTATGTTGGCTGTGACATGTTCATTGTAGGAACTGGATTGCATCAAGATGGGATCTATCTACCTCGGTGGTAGAGGAGTAGCCCTATGATGATCATGAGAATCAAGTCCAGAAATCCATGGCCATGGTAGAGTGAAATAATAGAAAGAGTTTCTATTTAGATTTTCACATTGGACTCGAATCGAATGATTACATCATATGACAGAGACTAGGGTTTGACGAGTTCACCTTAACCCTAATCTGATCGGGGCTCAAGATAGAAGAACTTAATCACACAGGTAGCTGCACCAAGAGGTTCGCATTCAGCTCTGATGGGTTGCCACCATATACTGCTAGGTGTCACTGGTGGATTTTGGGAGCAATTAGAATGATTTAGATGATCGATCATTCTAGCTGTTCGAATCAGAAGAGTTCTGATCCATCGAAAGGAGTTTCGATGATGTCTATGATAGAGATCATGACATATCCCATTACCATACAGAACTGAACCTAACTGGGTCACACAAATAAGGGTTTGAAGTCTGGTGATCATCAATTGAACTGATCTAGTTCAATTGATCTGAATGAGATTCAATTAGGTTCAAGGAAATCGTGCTAGCACTCGATTGAACCTAACGTTCTTCTTTTACTATCATAAATAAGTTGTCCTGACTGAGCCAAAGGAGTTTGTGCTCAATCAGAGGCCTTCATATGGTCTGACTGGAGGTTGTCCAAGTCAGAATAGGTTGTCTTATTTGTAAGACATTACCTGCCATTTTTGGTCACCTGCCATTTCTTGTTCTTTGACTTTGGTCAAAAGTCTACCTTTGACTGGTCAAACGTTGACCATTCACCCTTTGACTTTTGACCACATGTCATGCACCTATTGGAGAGCTGGTGGGGGCTTGTCCCCCTGCCAGAACCTGGCAAGGAGAAGGGCGCACGCCAAGGGTGGCGTGAGCCCAAGTAGGAGGCGCCTAGGAGTCCTTGTTGGACAAGGACTCCACCTCCCTTTAGGATTCCAATTAGAGTTCTACTAAGAATCTAGTTTGACTGGTCTTAGGCGCCCTCTAAGGAGGAATCCAGGGGTCTCTTTTTCAACCAATCAGATTTAGATCTGATTTCACAAAGGGTTGTGATTGGTTGAGAGGAAGAGGAGTTGGATCACGCTTAGTCTATAAATAAGACCCTGCGCCCAACCCTAATTCCTAATGCTATTAGATACGCCCCAAGGCTGCCTCTCCCCTCCTTCTCCATGCCATACTCTCTTCTCCCCTTGCTCTCCACGTCCAAAAGTGTTTTGGACTTAGTTTGGTGCGATTCAGATCAAGGAAAGGCGATCAAAAGCAAGAAGGCTGCGCTGCTGCAAAAGGATGACTGCAGATCTTCAAAACGAGTTTTGAAGATCCTCCAGATCAGATCCAGATCTGATTTTTGGAGGTGTGATAGAGAAGAAGAGGATCTCCAGATCCAACCCGAGTGGATACCTGGTAGAGGCCAGGACGCTTGCGTGGCTGAGATCCAGAACCTTCCACTGCAATCAGGATCATCTACAGGGTAATAGGATTACCCAAATCAGGTAAATTAAATTTGATTTAATTTATCTTATTTTATTTTATTTATTAAAATAATAAGAATCATATCTGAAATATATCAAGATCTGATTAAGATCAAGAGAAAATTTTTGAAATATATCTCTTGATCTAATCAGATCTGAACGAACCTGGACCGGGAAATCAGGATTTCCCTTCAACTGGTATCAGAGCCATGGTTCTAAATTGTTTAGATCTGATTTTAATTTTATTTTAATTAAAAATAATGTGATTTCAGATGTCACATGAGATGTGATCAGATCTGAAATCAGAAAAAATTAAAATTAAATGATTTGGATCTAAGAACATGAAGATATGCATGACTAGTTCTAGAATAGAATAGTTCTATAGAATAGTTTTGCATGTCCTTGATTTAATATGATTAAATCATATTTTAGATCTTCTTATTTACTATTTTCTGATATTATAAGTGTTATAATAACATCTGATAAATGGCAAATAAAAATTATTTAATTTTAAATATCATATGAGATATGATAGATGCATGACTAGACTAGTTGTAGAATAGTTCTACATAATTGTCTAGATTAGAATTTATTTTGATTAGATCAATTTAAATCTAATTTTTTAGATTATTATGTGATAATTTAGATCTGAAAATATGCATGAATTGATACATGAGATGTATGCAAAATATGCCATGATTAGATCTACTTTGTATATGAGATATATGATATAGATCTATAACTGTTTTGTAGATTTACATGTTCCTGATTAAGGCGTTCCTCTTGGCCGTCCCGTCATAAGAACGAAGAAGGGTTTGAAGGCCCTCTCTTCCCATTCGATGGGGTGTTCTTATGACGTGTAGGGGTGCTGCGTGTTCGTCCTTAATCAGAAACCTAGAACTTACTTTCTGCAAAACCCTAGATCCTGAAACCCTAGGATTTATTGTGCATATTTTGTTTATGAACCCAACTTAATTAAGAATTAAGTTTATGGAATATCAATTAGGTCTAAAATTGAGAATTTCAGATCTAAGACATATTCATAATATGGGTTCGGGCTTGGGTAGCTCAATTAGGTCTACGCGGTTGATCAAACCGAATCAAGAG
Organism: Cocos nucifera; assembly: GCA_006176705.1. NCBI lineage: Eukaryota > Viridiplantae > Streptophyta > Magnoliopsida > Arecales > Arecaceae > Cocos > Cocos nucifera. The sequence goes on along the minus strand of QRFJ01000396.1, from coordinate 333,770 downwards.
TTGGTTAGATGGGATCAACAATGCTTAAATTGACCAGCCTAATAGGATTAAGTCTGGGTCAAGATCGAGTCACGATCAAGCAAGACCTAATTAGGCTCAGAGGTTAGAGTCTGGATTGTAGGCTAACCCAATTGGTTCTGACTCAACAATTTGGTGTCTAAGGTAAGTTTGGCACAGACGACCGACTGGTTTTTAATTGGAAGCTACTCGACCTGAATGCGTTCTTGTGCGAGTTAACGGCATATTCCTTCCACCGGTCTCACTTACCTGGCCATATCTGTTGACACAGTTCTGATCTGAGGTGGTCAATAATCCAAGCTGACCCATGCCACTAGGTTAGTCATAATTGTTATGACTAAGCCAAGTCTAGTTTAATGAGACCTGAATCAATTCTCCCTAAGAAAAGATTAAGTCCGAGGTCTTCCACCATTGTAGACGTGCGGGCCCTTCCCGGGGTTGATTGTTCTCGGCTGGATACAGTGGCTCAGTTGCACCGGGAAGACGCAACCATGTCTATTAGGCATTGGATGCTATGGGCTGGAGGATGAGTTGGGCTCAATATTCCGGATACGGTGAGAGACCCAATTAGGAACCCAGTCTATGCAAATGGTGGGTCTGACTTAACTAAGGAGTGGATCAATATTCCAGATACGGTGAGATTCATGAATTAGAGACCAAGTTTGGGTGCACCATGATTAGAGAATCATTGAACAAGAGTTGTTCACTCATTGGCTAACCCATCACCAATAACTATTAGGTGAGGTGATGAGTCAGTTGGTGAGACCGCACCACCCACTAGAAATCATCAATCGCAGAGATTTTCGCATCTCTACAGAGGGAGTGTAGGGATCCGAGAAAATAGTGGGAGCTAATTTGTTTAAAAATAAAATCCCTAAATAAATTGGTCAAGTCAAAATTACAGTATCTAACTAGAATCTTTGACTCTCTACAGGAAAATGTCTGCGTCCAACCCACTGGCATGTATCCTAGACACACATAGACTGACTGGACCCAATTATAAAGATTGGCTCAGGAACTACAAAATTGTTTTGGGTTCAGAGAAGTTAACACATGTTTTGGACCAGGACCCTCCCACCTTACCAGTCGTCCATCCACTGAACAGAGAGCGTCTCTGGAAAAATGGATTGACGAAGACAATAAGGCCAGATACTACATGTTGGGCTCGATGTCTGATGAGCTCCAGCACCAACATGAAGATATCGGGACTGCTCGCCAAATGTTGGCTCACCTGCAGGAGATGTTTGGTGAACAGAGTCGCGCAGCCAAATATCAAGTCACAAAATGACTTTTTAAGGCTAAGATGCGTGATGGGCAGTCAGTCCAAGATCACTGTCTGACAATGATCAAGGACATGGAAGAGCTTGAGAAGCTCGGTGTGAAGTTGGACTTGGATTTGCAGAACGATATTATTCTGCAATCCTTGACTGATGCATATGGGCAATTCATCATGAATTACCACATGCATAAACTTCAGAATTCCTTGGCCGAGTTGATGAATATGCTGGTTACCGCTGAGCTTTCTATGAAAGGTTCTAAAGGCTCAGTTCTTGCTATGAAACGGACTTCTTCCAAAAGAAAGTCTTATGGAAAGAAAAAGAAGTCTGTGAAAAAGCAAAAGGTAGAAGGATCAAAGAAGAAGAAGGCAGAACCGAAGAAGAAGGTCGATGGCAAAGGAAAGTGTTTCCATTGCAACAGCGACGGCCATTGGAAGCGGAACTGCCTTACTTACCTGGCCACCCTAAAGAACAAGAAGGAAGGTCCTTCTGGAGGTATGCTCATTATTCGAGCAAAACGTGAATGCCAAATGACCTAGGGATAGTCCAAACGACAGATATCTATGGCACCTGAGATTAGGTCATATAGCAGAAGATAGGATTAACAAATTGGAGAAAAATGGGCTATTGAGTCCATTGACTTTTGAGTCATATCCAACTTGTGAATCTTGTCTTCAAGGCAAAATGACTAAACTCCCTTTTGTTGGACATGGGGAGAGGGCCACAGATCTCCTTGCCCTAGTACATACTGATGTGTGCGGCCCATTCGATGTGCCGGCTAGAGGCAATTTTGTCTACTTCATTACCTTTACCGATGATCTGTCTAGGTATGGGTATGTGTATCTTATGAGACATAAGTCTGAAGCCTTTGAAAAGTTCAAAGAATTCAGACATGAAGTAGAAAAACAAATTGGAAAAACCCATTAAGGTTCTTCGATCAGATCGAGGAGGTGAATACCTTAGCCGGGAATTCCTAGACTATCTTAAGGAAAATGGCATAGTCTCTCAATGGACTCCACCAGGAACACCTCAACTCAACGAGGTTTCAGAATGGAGAAATCGGACTCTATTGGATATGGTTCGATCCATGATGAGCTTCACAGACCTCCCAGATTTTCTTTGGGGACATTCATTATTAACTTCAATCTATTTACTGAATAAGGTTCCCTCTAAAACCGTTCCTACCACACCGTATGAGATATGGCACGGTAAGAAACCAAGTCTGAGTCATCTCAGAATTTGGGGTTGTCCGGCTTATGTCAAAAGACAACAAGTGGACAAGTTAGAGTTTAGGTCCTTTAGAGCTCGATTCATAGGATATCCTAAAGAGTCATTAGGATACTATTTCTACATTCCAGAAGACCACAATGTGATTGTGAGTCGACATGCCATATTTCTTGAAAAATAGTTTATTCAAGATAGTGGCATTGGAAAGTAGATTAAGCTTGATGAGAAAGTCTCACAAGCAGAACGAGCTAAGGACCAAGTGGAACCAAATCAGGTTGAGCCAATAAGAACACTACCTCCTCCACCTCGTAGATCGGAAAGAGTTTCCCGTCCCCCTGAAAGATACTTAGGTATTATTTCAGAGGACGTAGAGGAAATGTTCCTCATAGGTAATGGTGCTCATGGTGATGATCCCAAAACCTACAACGAGGCGATATCAGATATCGACTCCGAGAAATGGCTTGAGGCAATGAAGTCAGAAATTGACTCGATGCACTCAAACCAAGTCTGGACCTTGGTAGATCCACCAGAAGGTATAGTACCTATTGGGTGTAAATGGATCTTCAAGAGAAAGATTGGTGCAGATGGGAATGTGGAGACATTCAAGGCTAGACTGGTGGCAAAAGGTTATAGTCAACGCGAAGGCATTGACTATCAGGATACCTTTTCCCCAGTAGCTATGCTAAAATCCATCCGCACATTGCTTGCTGTTGCAGCCTATTTCGATTATGAAATATGGCAAATGGACGTGAAAATGGCATTCCTAAATGGATATCTTGAGGAAGATATCTATATGGAACAGCCGCTAGGTTTCACATCCAGTGATACTGATCACAAGGTTTGCAAGCTGCAAAGGTCCATATATGGACTTAAGCAAGCATCTCGGAGCTGGAACACTCGTTTCAATGATGTGATCAAAAAGTTTGGTTTCATCAAAAATGAAGAGGAACCATGTGTTTTCAAAAGGGTCAGTGGGAGCGCTGTTGTCTTCCTCGTATTGTACGTGGATGACATCCTCCTTATTGGGAATGATATTCCCATGTTGACATCAGTCAAGATGTGGTTGTCCAAGGAATTCTCCATGAAAGACCTAGGTGAAGCATCCTTTATTCTAGGAATTAAGGTCTATAGGGATAGACCGAATAGGATGCTAGGACTTTCACAGAAGATGTACATAGAGGAAGTACTAAAGAGGTTTAGTATGGAAAACTCTAAGAGGGGATTAATACCCTTCAGACATGGTATTCATCTTTCCAAGAAGATGTGCCCCAGCACACCTGAGGAAATAGAACGCATGAGCAAGATCCCTTATGCTTCTGCAATAGGGAGCCTCATGTATGCCATGCTATGTACACGACCTGATATAGCCCATGCTGTGAGTGTCACAAGCAGATATCAGTCAAATCCAGGTGAAGAACACTGGACTTCTGTGAAATGTATCCTTAAGTACTTGAGAAGAACTAAGGATATGATGTTGGTCTTTGGTAATGGAGAACTCCAAGTTCAGGGATACACAGACTCGGACTTCATGTCCGATATAGATGATCGAAAGTCGACATCTGGCAGACTGTTTGTGCTGGAAGAGTTCCAAGCAAACGGTGATATCATCTCATCCGCGATTACCTTGAGAAAGGTTACGTTGAGGTCAAGAGAGTCAACTCCACAGATAATGTGGCAGACCCACTTACAAAGCCGTTGGGCCAGCAGAAGATCGAAGCCCACCTTGAGAAGATGGGACTTAGACTTGTAGCCAATTGGCTTTAGGACAAGTGGGAGATTGTTAGATATATGTGCCCTAGAAGCCAGAATTGGCTGACACTTGTAATACACTTCTAGGGGCAAAATTATAATTTTGACTATAATCAATAAAATGGGTTATTTTCTATCACATATGTGTATTTAGTGTCTGTGATACATCCTTTGAGTTAATGGTAATGATAATTCATATTTTCAAGAGTTGAAAATTTAAGACATGAATAATCATTATTAACTCATAAACAGCTCCCGACCATAGGATCATCACGAGGATGGTGATTGATCCGGAAGGTTGGTGTACGATCGCTTCTCTTTAGTAGATGAGTCTTGAGTCTACGGTGTGGAGACACCGGAGCGAGAGTACAGGTACTCGTTAGAGAACGAGGGCACTGAGCGTGACCACCTCGAGTAGTCATTAGGGAGTCTACCTTCTCGTCAATGACTGACTCGATGCTGCAGTAGTGTGTCTGGTTCTTTGACCTGAGATGCATCGGCAGTTCACCTTGAGGGTGTTATAGTTTGACTACACCATTACTCATCTCCTAGCCATATGGAACCCTGAGGTGTATGTTGGCTATGACATGTTCATTGTAGGAACTGGATTGCATCAAGATGGAATCTATCTACCTCGGTGGTAGAGGAGTAGCCCTATGATGATCATGAGAATCAAGTCCAGAAATCCATGGCCATGGTAGAGTGAAATAATAGAAAGAGTTTCTATTTAGATTTTCACATTGGACTCGAATCGAATGATTACATCATATGACAGAGACTAGGGTTTGACGAGTTCACCTTAACCCTAATCTGATCGGGGCTCAAGATAGAAGAACTTAATCACACAGGTAGCTGCACCAAGAGGTTCGCATTCAGCTCTGATGGGTTGCCACCATATACTGCTAGGTGTCACTGGTGGATTTTGGGAGCAATTAGAATGATTTAGATGATCGATCATTCTAGCTGTTCGAATCAGAAGAGTTCTGATCCATCGAAAGGAGTTTCGATGATGTCGATGATAGAGATCATGACATATCCCATTACCATACAGAACTGAACCTAACTGGGTCACACAAACAAGGGTTTGAATCTGGTGATCATCAATTGAACTGATCTAGTTCAATTGATCTGAATGAGATTCAATTAGGTTCAAGGAAATCGTGCTAGCACTCGATTGAACCTAACGTTCTTCTTTTACTATCATAAATAAGTTGTCCTGACTGAGCCAAAGGAGTTTGTGCTCAATCAGAGGCCTTCATATGGTCTGACTGGAGGTTGTCCAAGTCAGAAATAGGTTGTCTTATTTGTAAGACATTACCTGCCATTTTTGGTCACCTGCCATTTCTTGTTCTTTGACTTTGGTCAAAAGTCTACCTTTGACTGGTCAAACGTTGACCATTGACCCTTTGACTTTTGACCACATGTCATGCACCTATTGGAGAGCTGGTGGGGGCCTGTCCCCCTGCCAGAACCTGGCAAGGAGAAGGGCGCACGCCAAGGGTGGCGTGAGCCCAAGTAGGAGGCGCCTAGGAGTCCTTGTTGGACAAGGACTCCACCTCCCTTTTGGATTCCAATTAGAGTTCTACTAAGAATCCAGTTTGACTGGTCTTAGGCGCCCTCTAAGGAGGAATCCAGGGGTCTCTATTTCAACCAATCAGATTTAGATCTGATTTCACAAAGGGTTGTGATTGGTTGAGAGGAAGAGGAGTTGGATCACGCTTAGTCTATAAATAAGACCCTGCGCCCAACCCTAATTCTAATGCTATTAGATACGCCCCAAGGCTGCCTCTCCCCTCCTTCTCCACGCCATACTCTCTTCTCCCCTTGCTCTCCACGTCCAAAAGTGTTTTGGACTTAGTTTGGTGCGATTCAGATCAAGGAAAGGCGATCAAAAGCAAGAAGGCTGCGCTGCTGCAAAAGGACGACTGCAGATCTTCAAAAGAGTTTTGAAGATCCTCCAGATCAGATCCAGATCTGATTTTTGGAGGTGTGATAGAGAAGAAGAGGTTCTCCAGATCCAACCCGAGTGGATACCGATAGAGGCCAGGCACTTGCGTGGCTGAGATCCAGAACCTTCCGCTGCAATCAGGATCATCTACAGGGTAATAGGATTACCCAAATCAGGTAAATTAAATTTGATTTAATTTATCTTATTTTATTTTATTTATTAAAATAATAAGAATCAGATCTGAAATTTATCAAGATCTGCTTAAGATCAAGAGAAAATTTTTGAAATATATCTCTTGATCTAATCAGATCGGAACGAACCTGGATCGGGAAATCAGGATTTCCCTTCACCTTCCAGATCAATCATCATCCTCATGATGATCCTACGGTCAGGAGCATTTTATGAGTTAATAATAAAAATTCTTATCTTAAATTTTCAACTTTTGAAAATAAGAATTATCATTACCATTAACTCAAGGGATGTATCATAGACACTAAATACATATTTATGATAGAAAATATCCTATCTTATTCTTTATAGTCAAAATTATAATTTTGCCCCTAGAAGTGTATTGCAAGTGTTAGCCAATTCTGACTTCTAGGGCACATATATCTAATAGATAGCACCACACCACCAACTAAAAATCAATAATCATGGAGATTTCTGCATCTCTGCTAAGGGAGTGTAGGGACCGAATAAATAGTGAGAGCTTAATTTATTTAAAAATAAAATTTTTAAATAAATTGGTTAAGTCTAATTATAAAATCTAATTAGAAACTTTGACTCTCTATAAGAAAATGTTTGCATCCAACCTACTAGCCCATATCTTGGACACCCATAGACTGTTCGAATTCAACTACAAGGATTGGCTCTGGAACTTCAAAATTATTTTAGATTTCGAGAAGTTGAATCATGTGTTGGAACAAGATCCTCCCACCTTACCAGCCCATCCATCCACTGATCAGAGAGCATCTCTCGAGAAGTGGATGGATGAATATAACAAAGCTAGGTATTACATATTGGGCTCGATGTCTGATGAGCTTCAGCACCAACATGAAGACATTAAGACTAGCCGTCAAATGTTGGCTCACCTGTAAGAGTTATTTGATGAACAGAGTCATGCAGCCAAATATCAAGTCACTAAAAGACTGTTTAAGGCTTAAATGCGTGATGGGCAGTCAGTCCAAAATGATTGTTTGATGATGATCAAGAATTTGAAAGAGCTTGAGAAGCTCGATGTCAAGTTAGATCAGGATCTGTAGACTGACATAATTCTATAGTTCTTGATTGATGTGTATGGGCAGTTCATCATGAACTACCATATGTATAAACTTCAGAATACCTTAGTTGAGCTCATGAATATTCTGGTTACTGCTGAGCTTTCTATGAAAGATTTTAAAGGCTCAGTACTTGCTGTGGAGCAAACTTCTTTCAAGAGAAAGATTTTTGGAAAGAAGAAAAAGTTTGTAAAGAAGCAGAAGTTGGATGGTCGGAAGAAGAAGGCAAAGCCGAAGAGGAAGGCCGCTGACAAAAAAAAATGTTTCCATTGCAATACTGACAGTCATTGGAAGCGGAACTGCCCTCTTTACCTAGCCAGCCTAAAGAACAAGAAGGAGGCAGATCCTTCTGAAGGTATGCTCCTTATAGAATCTAATCTTATGGTTTCTTCTACATCTAGTTGGGTGCTTGACTCTAGTTTTAGTGCTCACTTGTGCACTTCTATGCAGGGCCTTGAGGATAATAGGAGGCTGAGGGATGGTGAGATGATCCTATGCATCGAAAATAGGGCAAGAGTTGCTGCTATGGCTGTGGGATCCTATCCTCTGCGATTACCTTCAAGATTAAATTTAGTACTTAGGAACTATTTTTATATGCCTATAGCAAGCAAGAATTTGATTTCTATTTCATGTTTAGCTAAGAAAGGCTATGTAATTAGTTTTCTTAAGGATCATTATAATATTCTTTATGAAAGAAATAAAATTATAAGTGGTTTCCTTATAAATGGTCTCTATTAGTTACATATTGATGTTTCTATTTTTAAAATTGATCAAAATATGAATGCCATAGGATCAAAGCGACCTAGGGATAGTCTAAATGATAGGTATCTTTGGCACCTTAGGCTAGGTCATATAGCTAAAGATAGGGTTAATAAATTAAAGAAATCTGGGCTATTGAGTCGATTGACTTTCGAGTCATTTTCGATTTGTGAATCATGCCTTCATAGCAAAATGACCAAGCTTCCTTTTATGGGACATGGGGAAAGGGCCATAGACCTACTTGCCCTCGTACATATTAATGTATGCGGCCCATTTATTGTGCTAGCCAGGGGTAATTTTATCTACTTCATTATCTTTATCGATGATTTATCTTAGTATGGATATGTGTATTTGATGCGACATAGGTCTGAAGCTTTTGAAAAGTTTAAGAAATTCAGACTCGAAGTAGAAAAATAAATAGGAATACCCATTAAGATTCTTCGATCAGATCGAGGAGGTGAATATCTTAGTCAAAAATTCTTAGACTATCTTAAGGATAATGACATACTCTCTCAATAGACTCTACCTGAAATGCCTTAACTCAATGAGATTTTAGAATGAAAAAATTAGACGCTATTAGATATGGTTCGATCTATGATGAGTTTCACAGACCTTCCTGAGTTTCTTTGGGGACATAGTCTGTTGACCACTATATATCTACTGAATAGGGTTCAATCTAAAGTCATTCCTACCACACTATATGAGATATGGCATGGTAAGAAACCAAATCTGAGTCATCTCAGAATTTGGGGTTGTCCAGCCCATGACAAGAGATAACAGGTGGATAAATTAGAGTCTAGGTCCTTTAGCGCTTGATTTATTGGATATCCTAAAGAGTCACTAGGATATTTTTTCTATCTTTCAAAAGATCATAATGTGATTGTAAGTCGACATACCATCTTTCTTGGAAAATAGTTTATTCAAGATGGTGGCATCGAAAGATAAATTAGGCTCAAGGAGAAAGTATCCTAAGAGTCATGAGCCAAGGAACCTATGGAACCCAATCAGATTGAGTCAGTCCAATCACTACCTCATCTACCTCATAGATCAGAAATAATTTTTCATCCCCCAGAATGATACTTAAGTACTATTGTAGAGGACGCAGAGAAAATATTCCTCACAGAAAAAGGGATTTATGGTGATGATCCCAAAATCTATGATGAGACGATATCAAATATCGATTCTAAGAAATGGTTAGAGATAGTGAAGTCAGAGACTGACTCAATGCACTAGATCCAAGTCTGGACCTTGGTAGATCTACCTGAAGGTATAGTACCTATTCGATGTAAATAGATCTTCAAGAGAAAGATAGATGCCGATGAGAATATAGAGACATTCAAAGCAAGGCTCATAGCGAAAGGGTATAGTTATCACAAAGGCATTGACTATCAGGATACTTTTTTGCCAGTAGCCATGCATCCACACATTGCTTGCTATTGTAGCCTATTTTGATAATGAAATATGATAGATGGATATGAAAACGGCATTCTTAAATGGATAACTTGAGAAAAATATCTATATGGAATAGCCATTGGATATTACATCCAGTGATACTGATCACAAGGTCTGCAAGCTGCAAAGGTCCATATATGGACTTAAGCAAGAATTTTAGAGCTAGAATACTCATTTCAATGATATGATCAAATCATTTGGATTCATTAAGAACAAGGAGAAGTCCTACGCTTTCAAAAAGATCAGTGGGAGCATTGTTATCTTTCATGTACTGTACGTGGATGACATCCTCCTAATTAGGAATGATATTTCCATGTTGACCATGGTCAAAATGTGGTTGTCTAAAGAATTCTCCATGAAAGATCTAGGAGAGGCATCCTTTATTCTAGGAATTAAGGTCTATAGAGACAAACCAAATAGGATGCTGGAGCTCTCATAGAAGATGTACATAGAGAAGGTGCTAAAGAGGTTTAGTATGGAAAACTCCAAGAGAAGATTAGTGCCCTTCAGACAAGGCATTCATCTCTCCAAGAAGATGTGTCCCAACACACCTGAGGAGATTGAACGCATGAGCAAGATCCCTTATGCTTTAGCAATAGGGAGCCTCATGTATGTCATGCTACGCACACGACCTGATATTGCCCATGCTGTGAGTGTCACGAGCAGGTATCAGTCGAATCCAGATAAAGAGCATTGAACTTCTATGAAATGTATCCTTAAGTACTTGAGAAGGACTAAGGATATGTTTCTAGTCTTTGATAATGGAGAACTCTAGATCCAAGGGTATACAGACTCAAATTTTATGTCCAATATAGATGATCAAAAGTCGACATTTGGAAGTCTGTTTATTTGTAATGATGGTGCTGTCAGTTGAAAAAGTTTCAAACAGACGGTGATAGCAAATTCCACCATGGAAGTAGAGTACATTGCTACATCAAAAGTTGCAAAGGAGGCATTTTGGTATAAAAACTTTACCGCAGAGTTTTGAGTGATGCCATAAGATACCGTCCCTCTGTACTAAGATAATAATGGTGCCATAGCCTTAGCTAAAGAGCCAAAATCTCATCAAAAATCCAAGCACATCGAGCGGCGATACCACCTAATTTGTGATTACCTCGAGAAGGGATACGTCGAGGTCAAGAGAGTCGACACTATAGATAATGCAGCTGATCCACTGACAAAGCCATTGAGCCAGCAGAAGATTGAAGCCCACCTTGAGAAGATTGGACTTAGATTTATAGCCAATTGGCATTAGGTCAAGTGAGAGTTTGTTAGATGTGTGCCCTAGAAGCCAGATTGACGTCACTTATAATACACTTCTAAGAATAATTTTATAATTTTGGCTATAAATTAATAAATTAATTATTTTTCTATTATAGTGTGTATTTAAAAATGTATGTGATATATCCTTTGAGTTAATGATAATGACAATTCATATTTTCAAGAGTTGAAAATTTAAGATATGAATTTTCATAATTAACTCATAAACTGGTTCCGACCGTAAGATCATCATGAGCATGGTTATCGATCCTGAAGGTTGGTATATGATCGCTTTCTTAGGATAGATGTGTCTTGAGTCTACTGTGTGGAGACATTGGAGCGAGAGTATAGGTACTTATTAGAGAATAAGGGCACTGAGCATGACCACCTCAAGTAGTCATAAGAAAGTCTATCTTCTCGCCGATTACTGACTCGATGCTACAGTGATGTGTATGGTTCTTTGACTTACGGTGCATCGGTAGTTCATCTTGAGGGTATTATAGTCTGACTACACCATAACTCGATCTCCTAGCCATTTGAAATCCTGAGATGTATGTTGGCTATAGCATGTTCGTTGTAGGAATTGGATTGCACCAATAAGGGGATCTATCTACCTCGGTAGTGTTAGATATGTGTGCCCTAGAAGCTAGAATTGGCTAACACTTATAATACACATCTAAGAACAAAATTATAATTTTGACTATAAATAATAAAAAGGGTTATTTTCTATCATAGTGTGTATTTGAAAGTATCTGTGATACATCCCTTGAGTTAATGGTAATGATAGTTCATATTTTCAAGAGTTGAAACTTTAAGACATGAATTTTCATTATTAACTCATAAAATTCTTTCGACCGTAGGATCATCATGAGGATGGTGATTGATTCGAAAGATTGGTGTACGATCGCTTCTTTAGGATAGATGAGTCTTGAGTCTATGGTGTAGAGACACCGGAGTAAGAGTACAGGTACTCGCTAGAGAATGAGGGCACTGAGCGTGAACACCTCGAGCAGTCATGAAAAAGTCTACCTTCTCGTCAATGACTGGCTCGAAGCTACAGTGGTGTATCTGGTTCTTTGACCTGAGGTGCATTGGCAGTTCACCTTGAGGGTGTTATAGTTTGACTACACCATAACTCAGTCTCCTAGCCATTCAGAATCCTAAGGTGTATGTTGGCTATAGCATGTTCATTATAGTAATTAGATTGCAACAATAGGGGATCTATCTACCTTAGTAGTTGAGAAGCAGCCCTATAATGATCATGAGAATCAAGTCCATAAGCCCATGGCCATGGCAGAGTGAAATAATAGAAAGAGTTTTTATTAGAACTTTCACATCAGACTTGAATCGAATGATTAATTCATATGATGAAAATTAGGGTTTGATGAGATCTCCTTAACCCTAATCCGATCGGGACTCAGGATAGAGGAACTTAATCACATAGGTAACTACACCAAGAGGTTCATTTTCAATTCTAATGGGTTGCCACCATATGCTGCTAGGTGTCACTAATAGATTTTGGGAGTAATTAGAATAATTTGGATGATTGATCATACTAGTTGTCTGAATCAGAAAAGTTTTGATCCATCGGAAGGTATTTCGAAGATGTCGATGATAGAGATCATGACATATCCCATTACCATACGAAACTAAATCTAACTTGGTCACAGAAATAAGGATTTAGATCTGGATATCATCAATTGGACTAATCCAGTTCAATTGATTTCAACAAGATTCAATTAGGTTCAAGGAAATCGTGCTAGCACATGATTGAGCCTAATGTTCTTCTTCAACAATCATTAAAAGTTGTCTTGACTAAGCCAAATATGTTTGGGCTTTCTCAGAAACTTTGATTTGGTCTGATTGGAGCTTGTCTATGTCAGAAAAGAGTTATCTTAATTTATGAGATAATTTTGAGACAACACCTACCGTTTTTTGTCACCTACTAAATCTTGTCTTTTGACTTTGGTCAAACATTGACCTTTGATAGTTAGACATCTGCCATATGTCATGCACCCATAGGAGAGAAGATGGGGCTTTGTCCTCCTACTAAAAGGAAGAAAGGGAGGGGGAGCATGCCTAGGGAGCCATGCATCCAAAGAGGATGACGCCTAGAGTCCCATCTTAGCATGCATCCAAAGAGGATGACGCCTAGAGTCCCGTACAGATGGGACTCTAGGTTGCTTCATGCTCTCTACTTGGATGGCGCCAAAGACTCTTCTATGACTAGTCTTGGCACCACCTAAGGAGGTTTGGAAGGGACTCTAATTTGATTGGATCAAATGATATCATCCAATCAATCATATTTAGATCTGATTGCACAAAGAGCCATGATTGACCTGGATGATGTGGCACTACATGGCATAGTAGGATTTATATAAACCCTATCTGCGCCAAGAATTTTGAGTTTCTACCCTTTGCCCATGCCACATAGCCCCTCTCCCTCCTTCTCCATGCCACCCTCTACTTCCCTCTCTCTTCTCCATGCCCAAGAGATTTTGGGCTCCAGTTTGGTGTGATCCAAGCAAGAGATAGGCGACAGGAAAAGAAGAAGGCAGCACTGCTACAAGAGACAACAGTTGATCTTTAAAAGATATTTTGAAGACCTTCAAGATCAAATTCAGATCTAATTTTTGGATCATGGATTGAGAATGAGAAGATCTTCAGATCTTGCTCGAGTGGATACCGATAGAGGCCAGGCACTTGCATGGCTACATCCAGAACCTTAGGCAAACATCAGGATCATCATAGGATAATAGGATTAACCATAATAAGGTATAATTAAATTAGATTTAATTTAATTTATTTTATTTTTTTTATTAGATTAATAAAATCAGATTTGAAAAATCTCATATCTAATTTAGATCTAAAAGAAAAATTTTTGAAATATCCCTCTTGATCAAATCAAGATCTGAACGAATCTGACCCAGAAAATAGAGTTTTTCCTTCAACTAGTATCAGAGCCAGGTTTCATAATTATTTAGATCTTAATTTTAATATAATTTTGATCTAATAATTAGATGATTTTAGATATCACATTAGATGTGATTAGATCTGAAATAAAAAATTAAGAAAATTAAATAATCTAGATCTAAGATGTATGAGATGCATGACTTGATTAGGAATAGAATTGTTCTATGTGTAGTCTAGGATGATCATAATTTTAATTTGATTAATTATAATTTTAGATCTATTTATTTACTATTTTTTGATATTATAAATATTATAATTAGATATAAAAAATAGAAAATAAATTTATTTATTTTGGTATGAGGTATGATAGATGCATGTTTAGATTAGTTGTAGAATAGTTCAATAAAGTTATCTTGAATAAATTTAATTTGATATGATCAAATTTAAATTTTATTTTTTAGATGTTTATGAGATAATTTAGATCTGAAAACATGAATGATATGATACATGAGATGTATGCAAAATATATTTTTAAGATAGATCAATTTTATATATGTGATATATATGTAGACCTAACCAATTTTGTAGATTTATCATGTTTCTGATTAATGCGTTCCCCTTAGCCGTCCGGTTATAAGAATAAAGTAGGGTTTAAAGGCTCTCTCCTTGCATTCGATGGAGTGTTCTTATAATGTATAGAGGTACTGCGCATTCATCCTTAATCAAAAATCAAAAAAAATTATTTTCTACAAAACCCTAGATCCTAAAATCCTAGAATTTTATTTACGTATTTTGTTTATGAACTCTATACTTAATTAAGAATTAAGATTATGAAATATATTAGATCAAAAATTAAGAATTTTTAGATCTAAGACATATTCATAAAATTGGGTTTGGGCTTGGATAGCTCAATTAGGTCTAGCGATTAATCAAACCAAATCAAGAGTTGGTTTGATGGGATCAAGAGTGCTTAAATTGACCAGCCTAATAGGATTAAGTCTGGATCAAGGATGAGTCACATGAGTGATCGATCAAGTTAAGACCTAATTAGGCTCAGTGGTTAGAGTCTGAATTATAGGCTAATCCGATTGGTTCTGGCTCAATAATTTGGGGTCTAAGATAAGTTTGGCAGATACAATCGACTGATTTTTAATTGAGAGCTACTCAACTCGAATGCATTCTTGTCAAGTTAATGGCATATCTCTTCCACCGATCTCACTTATTTGGCCATATTTGTTGGCTCAGTCCTGATCTACGGTGGCTAATAATCCAAGCTAATCCATGCCACTAGGTTAGTCATAATGGTTATGGCTATGTCAAGTCAAGTTTAAAGAGACCTAAATCAAATCTCCCTAAGAAAAGATTAAATCTAAGATCTTCCACCATTGTAGATGTGCGAGCCCTTCCTAGAGTTGATTATTCTCGATTGGTCATAGTGGTTCAGTTACACCAAAAAGATGAAACCATGTCTATTAGGCATTGGATGCTACAAGCTGAAGGATGGATTGCGCTCAATATTTTGGATATGGTGAGAGACCTAATTAGGAATCCAATCTGTACAAATGGTGGATCTGACTTAACTAAGGAGTGGATCAATATTCGAGGCATGGTGAGATTCATGAATTAGAGATCAAGCTTGGGTGTACCATGATTAAAGAATCATTGGGCAAGAGTTGTTCACTCATTGGCTAACCCATCATCAATAACTATTAGGTGAGGTGATGAGTCAATTGGTGGGATTGCACCACCCACTAAAAATCATTAATCATGGAGATTTTTGCATCTCTACAGAGGGAGTGTAGGGATTCGAGAAAATAGTGAGAGTTAATTTATTTAAAAATTAAATTTTTAGATAAATTATTCAAGTCTTAATTATAAAATCTAACTAGAAACTTTGACTCTCTATTGGAAAAGAGAAATGTCTACATCCAATTTACTAGCTCGTATCCTGGACACCCATAGACTGACTGGACCCAACTACAATAACTGGCTCTAAAACTTCAAATTTATTTTGAATTTTGAGAAGTTAACTCATGTATTAGACCAGGATCCTCCTATCTTACCAGCCCATTCGTTCGCTGAATAGAGAGCATCTCTTGATAAATGGATGGATGAAGATAACAAGATCAGATACTACATGCTGGGCTCAATATCTGATGAGCTTTAGTGCCAACATAAAGATATCAAGACTGTCCACCAAATATTGGCTCACCTGCAAGAGTTATTTGGTGAACAGTGTCCGGCAGCCAAATATCAGGTCACTAAATGATTATTTAAGGCTAAAATGCATGATGGATAGTTAGTCCAAGATCATTGCCTAATGTTGATCAAGAACTTAGAAGAGTTTAAGAAGCTCGAAGTGAAGTTAGATCAGGATCTGCAAATTGATATAATTCTGCAATCCTTGACTGATGCGTATGGGCAGTTCATCATGAACTACCATATGCATAAACTCCAATATACTCTGGTTGAGCTTATGAACATGCTAGTTACTACTGAGCTTTCTATGAAAGGTTTTAAAAGCTCAGTACTTGCTATAGAATGGACTTCTTTTAAGAGAAATTCTTTTGGAAAGAAGAAGTCTATGAAAAGGTAGAAGGTGAAAGATGGAAAGAAAAAGAAGGCAGAGCTGAAGAAGAAGGTCACTGACAAAAGAAAGTGTTTCCATTGTAATACTAATGGCCACTGTAAGTGAAACTACCCTAGATACCTGACCATCCTGAAGAATAAGAAGGAGATAGGTCCTTCTGGAGGTATGCTCGTTATTGAATCTAGCCTTATGATTTCTTCTGCATCTAGTTGGATGCTTGACTCTGGTTCTAGTGCTCATTTGTGCACTTCTATGCAGAATCTTGAGGATAGCAAGAGGCTGAAAAATGGTGAGATGATCCTACACGTCGAAAATGAAGCAAGAGTTACTGCTATGGTTGTGGGAACCTACCCTCTTCGACTACCATTTAGCTTAGATTTAGTACTTAAGGTTTGTTATTATGTGCCTACTACAAGTAGGAATTTGATTTCTATTTCATGTTTAGCATAAGAAGGCTATGCAATTAGTTTTCTTAAAAACCATTATAATATTCTTTATGAAAGAAATAAAATTGTAAGTGATTTTCGCATTAATGATCTCTATCAGTTACATATTGATGTATCTATTTTTAATATCGAGCAAAATGTGAATGCTGTAAAATGATCCAGGGATAGTCCGAATAATAGGTATCTATGGCACCTAAGGCTAGGTCATATAGCAAAAGATAGGATTAACAAATTGAAGAAAATTGGACTATTGAGTTCATTAACTTCCAAGTCATATCAAATTTGTGAATCATGTCTTCATGATAAAATGACTAAGCTCCCTTTTATGGGACATGGGAAAAGGGCAATGGATCTACTTGCACTAGTACATACTGATGTGCCGTCTAGAGGCAACTTTATCTACTTCATAATCTTTACCAATGATTTATCTCGATATGGGTATGCGTATCTTAGAAGACACAAGTCTGAAGCTTTTGAAAAGTTTAAAAAATTTAGACATGAAGTAGAAAAGCAAACTAAAAAACTCATTAAGGTTCTTCGATCAGATCAAGGAGGTGAATACCTTAGTCGGGAATTTCTGAACTATCTCAAGCAAAATGGCATAGTCTCTCAATGGACTCTACCTAGAACACCTCAACTCAATGGGGTTTTAGAATGCAGGAATCGAACCCTATTAGATATGATCCGATCCATGATGAGCTTCATAGACCCTTTTAATTTTCTTTGGGGTCGTAGTCTGTTAACTGCAATATATTTATTGAATAGAGTATTCTCTAAAATCGTTCCTACCACACTGTATGAGATATGGCGTGGTAAGAAACCAAGTCTGAGTCATCTCAGAATTTGGGGTTGTCCAGCTCATGTCAAAAGACAACAACAGAATAAGTTAGACTTTAGGTTCTTTAGAGCTCGATTTATAGGATATCCTAAAGAGTCATTAGGATATTATTTCTACATTCTAGAAGACCATAATGTGATTGTGAGTCGGCATGCTATCTTTCCTGAAAAATAGTATACTGAAGATAGCGGCGTTGAAAAGCATATCAAACTCAAGGAGAAAGTCTCACAAGAGCAACGAGCTAAGGATCCTGTGGAACCAAATCAGGTTGAGCAAATACAATCGCTACCTCCTCCACATTGTAGATTGAAAAGGATTTTCCATCTTCCTAAGAGGTACTTAGGTACTATTTTAGAGGAAGTAGAGAAAATGTTCCTCGTAGGTCATGGGATTCATGGTGATGATCCCAAAACCTATGATGAGGTGATGTCAGATATCGACTCCGAGAAATGGTTAGAGGCAATGAAGTCAGAAATTGACTCGATGCACTCAACCAAGTTTGGATCTTGGTAATCCACCAGAAGGTATAGTACCTATTGGGTGTAAATGGATCTACAAGAGAAAGATTGGTGTAGATGAAAATGTGGAGACATTCAAAGCTAGATTAGTCGCAAAAGATTATAGTCAGCGAAGGCATTGACTATCAGGATACCTTTTCAGTAGTAGCTATGCTAAAATTCATTCATACATTGCTTGCTATTACAGCTTATTTTGATTATGAAATATGGCAAATGGACATTAAAACAACATTCTTAAATGGATACCTTGAGGTAGATATGTATATGGAATAGCCGCTAGATTTTACATCCAGTGATGCTAATCACAAAGTATGCAAGTGGCAAAGTTTCATATATGGACTTAAGCAAGCATCTCGAAGCTGGAATACTCAATTTAATGATGTGATCAAATTATTTGGTTTCATCAAAAATGAGGAGGAACCATGTATTTTCAAAATGGTCAGTGGGAGCGCTATTATCTTCCTCGTACTGTATGTGGATGATATCCTCCTTATTGGGAATTATATTCTCATATTCACCATAATTAAAATATGGTTGTCCAAAGAATTCTCCATGAAAGATCTAGGAGAAGCATCACTCATTCTAGGAATTAAGGTCTATAGAGATAGACCGAATAGGATGCTAGGTCTTTCACAGAAGATGTACATAGAGGAAGTGCTAAAAAGGTTTAGCATAGAAAATTCTAAGAGAAGATTGGTTCCCTTCAGACATGGCATTCATCTCCCCAAGAAAATATATTCCAACACACCAGAGGAGATTGAACGCATGAGCAAGATCCCTTATGCTTCAGCTATAGGGAGCCTTATCTATGCCATGTTATATACATGACCTAATATAGCCCATGCTATGAGTGTCACAAGCAGATATCAGTCGAATCCAAGTGAAGAACACTGGACTTCTATGAAATATATCCTTAAGTACTTGAGAAGAACTAAGGATATGTTGTTGGTTTTTGGTAATGGAGAACTCTAAGTCTAGGGGTATACAGACTTAGATTTTATGTCCGATATAAATGATCAAAAGTCGACATCTAAGAGTCTATTTGTGTGTAATGATGGTACTGTCAGTTGAAAGAGTTCCAAGAAGACAGTGCTAGCGGATTCCACCATGGAAGCAAAATACATCGTTGCATCAGAAGCTGCGAAGGAGGCATTCCAGTACAAAAAATTTGCCATAGAGATCGGAGTGATACTATTAGATGTCATTCCTCTATACCACGATAACAATAGCATCATAGCCCTTCCTAAGGAGCTGAGGTCTTACCAAAAATCCAAGCACATCAAGCGGCGATACCACCTCATCTGCGATTACCTCGAGAAAGATTATGTCAAGGTCAAGAGAGTTAATTCCACAGACAATGCGACAGACCCACTCATAAAGCCATTGGGTCGGTAGAAGATTGAATCCCACCTTAAGAAGATGGGACTTAGATTTACAGCCAATTGGCTTTAGGTCAAATGGAAGTTTGTTAGATATATGTGCCCTAGAAGCCAGAATTGGCTAACACTTGTAATACACATCTAAAGATAAAATTATAATTTTAATTATAAATAATAAAATGAGTTATTTTCTATCACAGTGTATATTTGAAAGTATCTATGATATATCCCTTGAGTTAATGGTAATGATAGTTCATATTTTCAAGAGTTGAAAATTTAAGACATGAATTTTCATTATTGACTCATAAAATGCTCCCAACTGTAGGATTATCATGAGGATGGTGATTGATATGGAAGGTTGGTGTACAATCGCTTCTTTAGAATAGATGAGTCTTGAGTCTATGGTGTAGAGATATCGGAGTGAGAGTACAGGTACTCGCTAGAGAATGAGGGCACTAAGTGTGACTACCTCGAGCAGTCATGAAAAAGTCTACCTTCTCATCAATGACTGGCTTGAAGTTGTAGTGGTGTATTTGGTTCTTTGATCTGAGATGCATTGGCAGTTCACCTTGAGGGTGTTATGGTTTGACTATACCATAACTCGGTCTCCTAGCCATTCGAAATTTTGAGGTGTATGTTGGTTATAGCATGTTCATTGTAGGAATTGGATTGCATTAATAGGAGATCTATCTACCTTGGTAGATGAGAAGCAGCCCTATGATGATCATGAGAATCAAGTCTATAAGCTCATGGCCATGGTAGAGTGAAATAATAGAAAGAGTTTCTATTAGAATTTTCAAATCGGACATGAATCGAATGATTAATTCATATGATGAAAATTAGTGTTTGACGAGATCACCTTAACCCTAATCCTATCGGGGCTCAAGATAGAAGAACTTAATCACATAGGTAACTACACCGAGAGGTTTATTTTTAGTTCTGATGGGTTGCCACCATATGCTGCTAGGTGTCACTGGTGGATTTTGGGAACAATTAGAATGACTAGATGATCGATCGTACTAGTTGTTTGAATTAGAAAAGTTCTAATCCATCGGAAGGTATTTCGATGATGTCGATGATAGAGATCATGACATATCCCATTACCATATGAAATTGAATCTAACTAGATCACAAAAATAAGGGTTTGGATCTGGATATCATGAATTGGACTAACCTAGTTCAATTGATTTGAATAAGATTCAATTAGGTTCAAGAAAATCATGCTAGCACACAATTGAGCCTAATGTTCTTCTTCAACAATCATTAAAAGTTGTCTCGACTGAGCCAAATATATTTGGGCTCACTCAGAAACCTTTATTTGGTCTGACTGGAGCTTGTCCAGGTCAGAAAAGGGTTATCTTAATTTATGAGATAAATTTGAGACAATACCTACCATTTTTCGTCACCTGCTAAATCTTGTCTTTTGACTTTGGTCAAACATTGACCTTTAACACTTAGACATCTACCCATGTGTCATGCACCCATAGGAGAGAAGATGGGGTTTTGTCCTCTATTAAAAAAAAGAAAGGGAGGGGGTGCATGCCTAGGGAGGCATGCATCCAAAGAGGATGACACTTGGAGTCCCATACAGATGGGACTCCAGGTTGCTTCATGCTCCCTACTTGGGTGGCACCAAAGACTTCTTTGATCAATCTTGGCACCACGTAAGGAGGTTTGGAAGGGACTCTAATCTAATTGGATCAGACGATGTTATCCCATCAATCAGATCTGATTACACAAAGAGCCATGATTGGTTGGGATGATGTGGCACTGCATGGTGCAGCAGGGTCTATATAAATCCTGTCTGCGCCTAGAATTTTGAGTTTCTACACTTTACCTATGCCACATAGCCCCTCTCTCTCATTCTCCATGCCACCCTCTACTTTTCTCTCTCCTCTCCACACCCATGAGGTTTTGGGCTCTAGTTTGGTGTGATCCAAGCAAGAGAAAGGCGACAGAATGGAAGAAGGCAGCACTGTTGCAAGAGACAACAACTGATCTTTAAAAGTTGTTTTGAAGACCTTTAAGATTAGATCTAAATCTAATTTTTGGAGCACTAATTGAGAAAGAGAAGATCTTCAGATCCTATCTGAGTGGATACCAGTAGAGGCCAGACGCTTGCATCGCTACATCCAGAACCTGAGGCAAACATCAAGATCATCACAAGATAATAGGGTTACCCATAACAAGGTATAATTAAATTAGATTTATTTTATTTTATTTTATTTTACTTTTTATTAGATTGATAAAATTAGATTTCAAGAATCTTAGATCTGATTTGGATATAAGAGAAAATTTTTTGATATATCCCTCTTGATCAAATCAAGATCTAAACAAAATTGACCTGGGAAATAAGGTTTTTCCTTCAACTGGTAGATGAGGAGTAGCCCTATGATAATCGTGAGATTGAGTCCTTAAGCCCATAGACATGGTAGAGTGAAGATGATAGAAAGTTTTTATATTAGAATTTCACATTGGACTCAAATCGAATGATTAATTCATATGACAAACATTGGGTTTAATGATTTCACCTTAACCCTAATCCTATCGAGGTTCAAGATAGAAGAACTCGATCATACAGGTAACTACACCAAGAGGTTCACTTTCAACTCTGATGGATTGCCACCATATACTATTAGGTGTCACTAGTGGATTTTGGGAGCAATTAGAATGATTTTGATGATTAATCATTCTAATTGTATTAATCAGAAAACTTCTGGTCTATCGAAAGGTGTTTCAATTATGTCAATGATGGAGATTGTAACATATCTCATTATCATATAGAATTAAATCTAACTAGATCATACAAATAAGAGTTTGGGTCTAGATGTCATCAATTGAGCTAACCAGTTCGATTGATTTGGATAGATCCAATCAGGTTCAAGGTAATCGTGCTAGCACACGATTGAGCCTGACTTTCTTCTTTTGAAATCTTTCTGATTCATCGCAACCAAGTTAAATTTGATTTGACTCATTCTTGTATTTTGAATAGATTTATTTTTATCTAACTAGAATAAGTCTAGATCAGATTAATTATAGAAATTAAATTCATTCATAGTCAAATTGGAGTAGGGTCAAAAGTTGACCTATTTGATAGAATTGAGGGTTACTTGATCAGATGCAATTAGAAAATTCTCTAGAAACCATTTTCATCTAATTTTTAGATATGTGATAGAGCATGAATTATGTATTAGATGTACCAAATGTTATGATTTTTGGAAGTATATAGACTGAGTTATGATAGAGTTTGATTTGGATCAAACTCTTGAGGGAAGAGTGCTAGGCGTAGTGGACTCTTCCTTATCTACTCATGCTGCCACCTTCTAGATTAATTTTTAGAGTTAAAATTAGATGGGATCTGAGAATTTTTGTGGAGATCAGGTCTAGGGGTCCCAATGATAAAAAAAAAGAGGATTTTGGTCAAAGAGGGACTTTAACTTGGTGCTATGCTTTCGTATAAGAACCCTTGCACTAAGGCTCTTCATATAGAAATATTTTTCATACCCAAAGGTTACCATTCCAGATATACCACACCCCCTCTATCCTCTCTCTCCCTCTCTTCTATATGTTTAAAAATTTAGGCACAAACTTGAGAAGAAGATCCAATCAAATTTGTGAAGAGTTCAGCATCTACGCAACAGTATTCATGAGATGGACATGTTGCCTTCAGAAATTTTTTAAAGGACATACAAATCAGATTCAGATATGATCTTTGGAGAAAAGATTTGCAAGGAGAAGACATCCAAATCCTTCCTGAGTGGATACTGATAGAGGCCAGGTGCATGCATGGCTCCTTCCAAAACCACAGAAAATATCAAGATCATCGCAGCGTAATCAGATTACCCAAACAAGGTATGAAATTAAATCTGATTTAATTTTAGTTTTAATTTTCAATATCAGATCACCATGATCAGATATGAGAACTTTTAGATCTGATCAGATCATTTAAAAATTTTTTAGAAAAATCCATCTCAGAATTGATCAGATTTGCACGATCCTGTAGTGGAAAATATGATTTTTTCTTCATGGAGCAATTAGGGTTTAGCCTTATTTTGAGAAAAGAGAATAATGACCTAAGTATATGAATTATATTAAGCCTAGAGACTTGGACTTTAGTCTTAAGGTTCTTCTACTATTTTATTTGAATTGATAGCCTCTACCTTAAATTTAAGAAATTACTTTAATTTCCTAGTAGGTACTAGAATCCACATAGACTGCATATAAGCTCAATTATGGTTGGTCAACCCATGTACATCTAAGGATAGGTTTATAAGCAATTATTTCTCCAAACAACTTCTAATAATTTAATTTTGCCCTAAAAACCTAATCAGTAGGCTAGGGCCTCTACTGTAAGGATCTGGTTAGGTCCAACCACTAACATGACTATACTTGGTGCATCTAACCAATGAATGATTAAGCCCAACTATGGTTGGTAAATCTAACCACCATTAAAGAGACATATCCAAGTTGTCATATGATGAATGATAATTCTATTAGTGAACAAGCATCAGGCTTATAGGCCTACAATGATTATTGAGTTAATGGACTCATTATCAAGTACCTTAATGGGAGGCTATGACTCGATTATCTCCATAACTTCATTATTTTAAGGACCTAATAATTTTAGAGGATTTAAATTATTAGTGATTTAAGGATAGAAAGGACATGGACCAATTTTCTCCCACTGACTTCACCAAGTCAAGTCCTCCCACTGACTTCTCAAGTCATCAACAAGGACTAGGATCAATTTCAGTCCATGAGCACCTAGATCAGTCTCACTGAATGAAATCAGTCTCATTGATTTTCTATGTGATATGGGTTAGCACGAATCAATAAGCAACCTAATCAAAAGCTGATTAATCACGTTGACCAGGTAAGTAAGATCGGTGGGAGGGTCTACCAAGGCTTGCCTTAGACACCATTAGAAATAGTCAGGTAAGCAAGCTGCCAATTAAAAACTACTGATCTGGGATGCCAGACTTATCTTAGACATCAATTAGTTTATCAATTTTGATTTGGTTTGCTTAAAGACTCGAGCTCGACCACTAAGCCATAATTAGTATCCGTTTGTTAGATGTATGGACTTTGATCAACTACAACTATTGAATTGATCTAAAAACATGATCTAATCCTAATTAACTATTAATTAGGTTTGATCAATTTCTTAACTAAGTTCATATTTAATCTAACCCTAGGTCTAACCCAGTTAAGGACCTGATCAAAGCTAACCCATTATCCATTAATCCATGTTTTATAAAATTATCTTAGGATCTTCAAATCACAAACCTAGATCCTAAACAATCACTTAATTCTTAATTAAGTTCAAGTTTATGAGTTTGGATTTATGGAACCTCAAAACTAATTTTTGATTTTGTTATTTGAAATATTTTTAAATTGTAAACACTTTACTTTGAATCAAATTCAAATGATGGTTTTAGATTTGATTTATTTCAATATTTCGATCATGTCCTAGGCTTTCGAATCTAGAATTTTGTAGAAACTAAGTTTGCAATTTAAATTCCATGAAACTTATATGTCATACATATACAAACTAGGTTCAAAAATAAAGCTATATATCAACATATGCAATATGAAAATCTAGGTCAAAACATAAAACATATCACATGCATCTCATCTAAATGATCAAAATCAGATCATAAACCATTTAATATTAGATTTAAAATCTAAAAATAAATCATAAATTACTTTAGATCTCATCTAATATATTTATGATTTAGGTTTCTCGGATAGCACATACTAGGACAACCTTTCCACTATAAGCGATAAACCTTACAGTAGGACAACCTTATGGCAGTATGTGCAATTCTGATATTATTTAGATCTAATCTAAATAATCTAAAATAGATCTAATATCTATTTAATTTTAAATTTAAATTAAAAAATTAAATCATAAATTTTCTTAGATCTAATCTAAATAATTCATGATTGAGGTTCAGATTAGCACATACTATGACAACCTTTTCATTGTAAGGGGTTAACCTTATAACAAGACAACCTTATGGCAGTTTATGTAATCTTTAATTAATTTTAATTTTTAGATTTATTCTTAAGCATAAATGAACATGTTATAAAAGAATCTAGATGCTCTGATACCACTGATGGAAAACATGTAGGGTTTCATGCATAGATTTTAAATTTTTTTTGAAATTAAAGTAGCGAAAGACATAGATTAAATAGTTTAATCTATAATATACATGTAATCAGATTATAAAACCCAACATTAAGGATCTATAACATGTCATGATGTAAATATAAATCTAAAAATAAATTAATCAAAAGTGGTATTGATCATATTAATACCTAGATCTAGAATAATTCTATATCTAATCCTAGATCATATCTAGGTTACCAAGAGATCAGATCTCTTACCATTACATGGGTCGAGAACTCCATGATTGAATTTTTTTTATTGCTTTTAGAGCCGCACAAGCGTTTTACCTCTATATATGATCCACACGAACCTGCAACATAGATCGGAGTTTCGTCGATCGAAGATCCACTCAAAGTGTTAGCTTCTCGCAGATCTCTCCTGATGGTCAATTAAATACATATTCTTTGGATCTTTTGGATACTCCAAGAGATGAAGAACATGAGAAGAAATAAGAGAGAAATCCAACCCATTGATCTTTCGTAAATCAGAAAATAAAATAAGAAAAAATAAATCCTAAGAGAAGATAAATCTTCTCCTTTAGGACATTAACGGTTGATGTCTTGAGAACATCTCTATGCTAGGACAAGAGGAGACCTTCTCCTCTAGATTTTTTCTATATTTCTAGATCTAACATCTTTGATTTTTACTCTCAAAAATTTCTACAAAAATAAGAAGAAGAAGGGTTCTCAAAGAAACCCTAAGAGAAGACCTTTCTTCTCTTCTCCTTCTCTCATCAGGACATGATCAGATCATGTCCAAAGATGATCACTATGTCCAACACCTTGAAGCATGGATCCCCATGCCATCTCACTTTCTCTCTCTCAAATTTTTATCATAGAAAAATCATATATAAAATTAGAAGAGAGAAATATAAAAGAAAAATATAAGAGAAGATAATCTTCTCTTACCTTGTCTTCATCAAGACATCATCATTTGATGTCCAAAAGAAAGGTCGTCCTTTAAGAGTCTTGGCATCCTAAAATCATCACGCCTTCTCCTCCTTTGCCTCAGATTTTCAATGAATTTTTTGGGATTTATCACATCCTCAAACCATCTCATGGGAGGTGCCCCAATTTTATAAGGATGACTAGATCAAACCTAGTCTTTTATGGACTCCTATGAGGTGTCCAACTCTTGCATGCCCCTTCCATGATTTTAGGTGTTCCAGGTGTGAGTGAAGGGAAATCCTGATTTCCCGATCCAGGTTCGTCCAGATCTGATTAGATCAAGAGATATATTTCAAAAATTTTCTCTTGACCTTAATCAGATCTTGATATGTTTCAGATCTGATTCTTATTATTTTAATAAATAAAATAAAAGAAGATAAATTAAATCAAATTCAATTTACCTGATTTGGGTAATCCTATTACCCTGTTAGATGATCCTGATTGCAGCGGAAGGTTCTGGATCTTAGCCACGCAAGCGCCTGGCCTCTACCGGTATCCACTCGGGTTGGATCTGGAGATCCTCTTCTTCTCTATCACACCTCCAAAAATCAGATCTGGATCTGATCTGGAGGATCTTCAAAACTCTTTTGAAGATCTGCAGTCGTCCTTTTGCAGCAGCGCAGCCTTCTTGCTTTTGATCGCCTTTCCTTGATCTGAATCGCACCAAACCTAAAGTCCAAAACTCCTTTTGGACGTGGAGAGCAAGGGGAGAAGAGACTATGGCATGGAGAAGGAGGGGAGAGGCAGCCTTGGGGCGTGGGAAATCTCTATTGAATTCACTTTTATTCTTAATTAGGGTTGGGCGCAGGGTCTTATTTATAGACTCTTGTGATCCAACTCCTCTTCTTCCCAACCAATCACAACCCTTTGTGAAATCAGATCTAAATCTGATTGGTGGGAATAGAGTCCCCTGGATTCCTCCTTAGAGGGCGCCTAAGACCAGTCAAAGTTGGTTCTTAGAGAACTCTAATTGGAATCCAAAAAGGAGATGGAGTCCTTGTCCAACAAGGACTCCTAGGCGCCTCCAACTTGGGCACACGCCACCCTAGGGTGGCGTGCGCCCTTCTCCTTGCCAGGTTCTGGCAGGGGGACAGGCCCCCACCAGCTCTCCAATAGGTGCATGACATGTGGTCAAAAGTCAAAGTGTCAATGGTCAACATTTGACCAGTCAAAGGTAGACTTTTGACCAAAGTCAAAGAACAAGAAATGGCAGGTGACCAAAAATGGCAGGTAATGTCTTACAAAATAAGACAACCTTTTCTGACTTGGACAACCTCCAGTCAGACCATATGAAGGCCTCTGATTGAGCACAAACTCCTTTGGCTCAGTCAGGACAACTTATTTATGATAGTAAAAGAAGAACGTTAGGTTCAATCGAGTGCTAGCACGATTTCCTTGAACCTAATTGAATCTCATTCAGATCAATTGAACTAGATCAGTTCAATTGATGATCACCAGATTCAAACCCTTGTTTGTGTGACCCAGTTAGGTTCAGTTCTGTATGGTAATGGGATATGTCATGATCTCTATCATCGACATCATCGAAACTCCTTTCGATGGATCAGAACTCTTCTGATTCGAACAGCTAGAATGATCGATCATCTAAATCATTCTAATTGCTCCCAAAATCCACCAGTGACACCTAGCAGTATATGGTGGCAACCCATCAGAGCTGAATGCGAACCTCTTGGTGCAGCTACCTGTGTGATTAAGTTCTTCTATCTTGAGCCCCGATCAGATTAGGGTTAAGGTGAACTCGTCAAACCCTAGTCTCTGTCATATGATGTAATCATTCGATTCGAGTCCAATGTGAAAATCTAAATAGAAACTCTTTCTATTATTTCACTCTGCCATGGCCATGGGCTTCTGGACTTGATTCTCATGATCATCATAGGGCTGCTCCTCTACCACCGAGGTAGATAGATTCCATCTTGATGCAATCCAGTTCCTACAATGAACATGCTATAGCCAACATACACCTCAGGGTTCCATATGGCTAGGAGATGAGTAATGGTGTAGTCAAACTATAACACCCTCAAGGTGAACTGCCGATGCATCTCAGGTCAAAGAACCAGACACACTACTGCAGCATCGAGTCAGTCATTGACGAGAAGGTAGACTCCCTAATGACTACTCGAGGTGGTCACGCTCAGTGCCCTCGTTCTCTAACGAGTACCTGTACTCTCGCTCCGGTGTCTCCACACCGTAGACTCAAGACTCATCTACTAAAGAGAAGCGATTGTACACCAACCTTCCGGATCAATCACCATCCTCGTGATGATCCTATGGTCGGGAGCATTTTATGAGTTAATAATGATTATTCATGTCTTAAATTTTCAACTCTTGAAAATATGAATTATCATTACCATTAACTCAAAGGATGTATCACAGACACTAAATACACATATGTGATAGAAAATAACCCATTTTATTGATTATAGTCAAAATTATAATTTTGCCCCTAGAAGTGTATTACAAGTGTCAGCCAATTCTGGCTTCTAGGGCACATATATCTAACAATCTCCCACTTGTCCTAAAGCCAATTGGCTACAAGTCTAAGTCCCATCTTCTCAAGGTGGGCTTCGATCTTCTGCTGGCCCAACGGCTTTGTAAGTGGGTCTGCCACATTATCTGTGGAGTTGACTCTCTTGACCTCGACGTAACCCTTCTCGAGGTAATCGCGGATGAGGATGGTATCGCCGCTCAATGTGCTTGGATTTCTGGTGAGACCTCGGCTCCTTAGCAAGGGCTATGGCGCCATTGTTGTCGCAGTATAGAGGAATGGCATCTGATGGCATTACTCCAATTTCTGCAGCAAACTTCTTGTACCAGAATGCTTCCTTTGCAGCCTCTGATGCAGCGATATATTCTGCTTCCATGGTGGAATCTGCTATCACAGTTTGCTTGGAACTCTTCCAGCTGACAGCACCACCATTGCACACAAACAGACTTCCAGATGTCGACTTTCGATCATCTATATCGGACATGAAAGTCCGAGTCTGTGTATCCCTGGACTTGGAGTTCTCCATTACCAAAGACCAACATCATATCCTTAGTTCTTCTCAAGTACTTAAGGATACATTTCACAGAAGTCCAGTGTTCTTCACCTGGATTTGACTGATATCTGCTTGTGACACTCACAGCATGGGCTATATCAGGTCGTGTACATAGCATGGCATACATGAGGCTCCCTATTGCAGAAGCATAAGGGATCTTGCTCATGCGTTCTATTTCCTCAGGTGTGCTAGGGCACATCTTCTTGGAAAGATGAATACCATGTCTGAAGGGTATTAATCCCCTCTTAGAGTTTTCCATACTAAACCTCTTTAGTACTTTCTCTATGTACATCTTCTGTGAAAGTCCTAGCATCCTATTCGGTCTATCCCTATAGACCTTAATTCCTAGAATAAAGGATGCTTCACCTAGGTCTTTCATGGAGAATTCCTTGGACAACCACATTTGACTGATGTCAACATGGGAATATCATTCCCAATAAGGAGGATGTCATCCACGTACAATACGAGGAAGACAACAGCGCTCCCACTGACCCTTTTGAAAACACATGGTTCCTCTTCATTTTTGATGAAACCAAACATTTTGATCACATCATTGAAACGAGTGTTCCAGCTCCGAGATGCTTGCTTAAGTCCATATATGGACCTTTGCAGCTTGCAAACCTTGTGATCAGTATCACTGGATGTGAAACCTAGCGGCTGTTCCATATAGATATCTTCCTCAAGATATCCATTTAAGGAATGCCGTTTTCACGTCCATTTGCCATATTTCATAATCGAAATAGGCTGCAACGGCAAGCAATGTGCGGATGGATTTTAGCATAGCCTACTGGGGAAAAGGTATCCTGATAGTCAATGCCTTCGCGTTGACTATAACCTTTTGCCACTAGTCTAGCCTTGAATGTCTCCACATTCCCATCTGCACCAATCTTTCTCTTGAAGATCCATTTACACCCAATAGGTACTATACCTTCTGGTGGATCTACCAAGGTCCAGACTTGGTTTGAGTGCATCGAGTCAATTTCTGACTGCATTGCCTCTAGCCATTTCTCGGAGTCGATATCTGATATCGCCTCGTTGTAGGTTTTGGGATCATCACCATGAGCACCATTACCTACGAGGAACATTTTCTCTACTTCCTCTGAAATAATACCTAAGTATCTTTCAGGGGGACGGGAAAACTCTTTCCGATCTACGAGGTGGAGGAGGTAGTGTTCTTATTGGCTCAACCTGATTTGGTTCCAATTGGTCCTTAGCTCGTTGTACTTGTGAGACTTTCTCATCAAGCTTAATCTGCTTTCCAATGCCGCTATCTTGAATAAACTATTTTTCAAGAAAGATGGCATGTCGACTCACAATCACATTGTGGTCTTCTGGAATGTAGAAATAGTATCCTAATGACTCTTTAGGATATCCTATGAATCGAGCTCTAAAGGACCTAAACTCTAACTTGTCCGCTTGTTGTCTTTTGACATGAGCCGGACAACCCCAAATTCTGAGATGACTCAGACTTGGTTTCTTACCGTGCCATATCTCATACGGTGTGGTAGGAACGGTTTTAGAGGGAACCCTATTCAGTAGATAAGATTGAAGTTAACAATGAGTGTCCCCAAAGAAAATCAGGGAGGTCTGTGAAGCTCATCATGGATCGAACCATATCCAATAGAGTCCGATTTCTCCATTCTGAAACCCCGTTGAGTTGAGGTGTTCCTGGTGGAGTCCATTGAGAGACTATGCCATTTTCCTTGAGATAGTCTAGGAATTCCCGGCTAAGGTATTCACCTCCTCGATCTGATCGAAGAACCTTAATGGGTTTTTCAGTTTGTTTTTCTACTTCATGTCTGAATTCTTTGAACTTTTCAAAAGCTTCAGACTTGTGTCTCATAAGATACACATACCCATACCTAGACAGATCATCGGTAAAGGTAATGAAGTAGACAAAATTGCCTCTAGCCGGCACATCAAATGGGCCGCACACATCAGTATGTACTAGGGCAAGGAGATCTGTGGCCCTCTCCCCATGTCCAACAAAAGGGAGTTTAGTCATTTTGCCTTGAAGACAAGATTCACAAGTTGGATATGACTCGAAAGTCAATGGACTCAATAGCCCATTTTTCTCCAATTTGTTGATCCTATCTTCTATCTCTGCTATATGTGCCATAGATATCATAGATCATCTGTCGTTTGGACTATCCCTAGGTCGTTTGGCATTCATTCACGTTTTGCTCGATAGAATAGAACAGGTACATCAATATGTAGCTGATAAAGACCATTAATAAGGAAACCATTTGCAATTTTATTTCTTTCATAAAGAATGTTACAATGGTCCTTAAAGAAGGTAATCACATAACCTTCTTGTGCTAAGCATGAAACAGAAATCAAATTCCTGCTAGCTGCAGGCACATAATAACAGTCTTTCAAAACTAAGTCTAAACCAGATGGTAATCGAAGAGGGTATGTTCCCACGGCTACTGCAGCAACTCTTGCTCCATTACCGATGCGTAGGATCATGTCTCCATCCCTCAGC
Source organism: Cocos nucifera (assembly GCA_006176705.1). Lineage (NCBI taxonomy): Eukaryota > Viridiplantae > Streptophyta > Magnoliopsida > Arecales > Arecaceae > Cocos > Cocos nucifera. The sequence goes on along the minus strand of QRFJ01000396.1, from coordinate 301,459 downwards.
CTCCTGCTATCCTCAAGACCCTGCATAGAAGTGCACAGATGAGCACTAGAACCAGAGTCAAGCACCCAACTGGATGCAGAAGAAACCGTAAGGTTAGACTCAATAACGAGCATACCTCCAGAAGGACCTTCCTTCTTGTTCTTCAGGGTGGCCAGGTAAGTAGGGCAGTTCCGCTTCCAATGGCCGTCGCTGTTGCAATGGAAACACTTTCCTTTGCCATCGGCCTTTCTTCTTCGGCTCTGCCTTCTTCTTCTTTGATCCTTCCACCTTTTGCTTTTTCACAGACTTCTTTTTCTTTCCATAAGACTTTCTTTTGGAAGAAGTCCGTTCCATAGCAAGAACTGAGCCTTTAGAACCTTTCATAGAAAGCTCAGCGGTAACCAGCATATTCATTAATTCGGCCAAGGAATTTTGAAGTTTATGCATGTGGTAATTCATGATGAATTGCCCATATGCATCAGTCAAGGATTGCAGAATAATATCATTCTGCAGGTCCAAGTCCAACTTCACACCGAGCTTCTCAAGCTCTTCCATGTCCTTGATCATTGTCAGACAGTGATCTTGGACTGACTGCCCATCACGCATCTTAGCCTTAAAAAGTCATTTCGTGACTTGATATTTGGCTGCGCGACTCTGTTCACCAAACATCTCCTGCAGGTGAGCCAACATTTGGCGAGCAGTCCCGATATCTTCATGTTGGCGCTGGAGCTCATCAGACATCGAGCCCAACATGTAATATCTGGCCTTATTATCTTCGTCTATCCATTTTTCCAGAGACGCTCTCTGTTCAAGTGGATGGACGGGCTGGTAAGGTGGGAGGGTCCTGGTCCAAAACATGGGTTAACTTCTCGAGAACCCAAAATAATTTTGTAGTTCCTGAGCCAATCTTTATAATTGGGTCCAGTCAGTCTATGTGTGTCCAGGATACGTGCCAATGGGTTGGACGCAGACATTTTTCCTGTAGAGAGTCAAAGATTCTAGTTAGATACTGTAATTTTGACTTGACCAATTTGTTTAGGGATTTTATTTTTAAACAAATTAGCTCCCACTATTTTCTCGGATCCCTACACTCCCTCTGTAGAGATGCAAAAATCTCCACGATTAATGATTTCTAGTGGGTGGTGCGGTCTCACCAACTGACTCATCACCTCACCTAACAGTTATTGGTGATGGGTTAGCCAATGAGTGAACAACTCTTGTTCAATGATTCTCTAATCATGGTGCACCCAAACTTGGTCTCTAATTCATGAATCTCACCGTATCCGGAATATTGATCCACTCCTTAGTTAAGTCAGACCCACCATTTGCATAGACTGGGTTCCTAATTGAGTCTCTCACCGTATCCAAAATATTGAGCCCAACTCATCCTCCAGCCCATAGCATCCAATGCCTAATAGACATGGTTGCATCTTCCCGGTGCAACTGAGCCACTGTATCCAGCCGAGAACAATCAACCCCGGGAAGGGCCCGCACATCTACAATGGTGGAAGACCTCAGACTTAATCTTTTCTTAGGGAGAATTGATTCAGGTCTCATTAAACTAGACTTGTCATAGTCATAACAATTATGACTAACCTAGTGGCATGGGTTAGCTCGGATTATTGACCACCTCAGATCAGAACTGTGTCAACAGATATGGCCAGGTAAGTGAGACCGGTGGAAGGAATATGCCATTAACTCGTACAAGAATGCATTCAGGTCGAGTAGCTTCCAATTAAAAACCAGTCGGTCGTATGTGCCAAACTTACCTTAGACACCAAATTGTTGAGTCAGAACCAATTGGGTTAGCCTACAATCCAGACTCTAACCTCTGAGCCTAATTAGGTCTTGCTTGATCGTGACTCGATCTTGACCCAGACTTAATCCTATTAGGCTGGTCAATTTAAGCATTGTTGATCCCATCTAACCAACTCTTGATTCGGTTTGATCAACCGCTTAGACCTAATTGAGCTACCCAAGCCCGAACCCAGTATTATGAATATGTCTTAGATCTGAAATTCTCAATTTTAGACCTAATTAATATTCCATAATCTTAATTTCTTAATTAAGTAGGGTTCATAAACAAAATATGCACAATAAATCCTAGGGTTTCAGGATCTAGGGTTTTGCAGAAAGTAAGTTTTGGGTTTCTGATTAAGGACGAACACGCAGCACCCCTACACATCATAAGAACACCCCATCGAATGGGAAGAGAGGGCCTTTAAACCCTTCTTCATTCTTATGACCGGACGGCCAAGAGGAACGCCTTAATCAGGAACATGCAATACTACAAAACAGTTTATAGATCTATATCATATATCTCATATACAAATTAGATCTAATCATGGCATATTTTGCATACATCTCATGTATCGAATCATGCATATTTTCAGATCTAAATTATCTCATAATAATCTAAAAAATTAGATTTAAATTGATCTAATCAAAATAAATTCTAATCTAGACAATTATGTAGAACTATTCTACAACTAGTCTAGACATGCATCAATCATATCTCATATGATATTTAAAATTAAATAATTTTTATTTGCTATTTTTTAGATGTTATTATAACACTTATAATATCAAAAAATAGTAAATAAATAGATCTAAAATATGATTTAATCAGATTAAATCAAAAACATGCAAGACTATTCTATAGAACTATTCTATTTCTAGAACTAGTCATGCATATTCTTCTAATCTTAGATCCAAATCATTTAATTTTAATTTTTTCTGATTTCAGATCTGATCACATCTCATGTGACATCTAAAATCACTTATTTTTAATTAAAATAAATTTAAAATCAGATCTAAATAATTTTAGAACCATGGCTCTGATACCAGTTGAAGGGAAATCCTGATTTTCCCGGTCCAGGTTCGTTCAGATCTGATCAGATCAAGAGATATATTTCAAAAATTTTTCTCTTTGATCTAATCAGATCTTGATATGTTTCAGATCTGATTCTTATTATTTTAATAAATAAAATAAAATAAGATAAATTAAATCAAATTTAATTTACCTTGATTTGGGTAATCCTATTACCCTGTTGATGATCCTGATTGCAGCGGAAGGTTCTGGATCTAGCCACGCAAGCGCCTGGCCTCTACCGGTATCCACTCAGGTTGGATCTGGAGATCCTCTTCTTCTCTATCACATCTCCAAAAATTAGATCTGGATCTGATCTGGAGGATCTTCAAAACTCTTTTGAAGATCAGCAGTCGTCCTTTGCAGCAGCGCAGCCTTCTTAGCTTTTGATCGCCTTTCTTTGATCTGAATCGCACCAACCAAATCCAAAACTCCTTTTGGACGTGGAGAGGCAAGGGGAGAAGAGAGTTTGGCATGGAGGAAGGAGGGGAGAGGCAGCCTTGGGGCATGGGGAAATCTCTATTGAATTCACTTTTACTTAATCTGAGTTGGGCGCAGGGTCTTATTTATAGACTAAGCTGTGATCCAACTCCTCTTCTTCCCAACCAATCACAACCCTTTGTGAAATCAGATCTAAATCTGATTGGTGGGAATAGAGTCCCCTGGATTCCTCCTTAGAGGGTGCCTAAGACCAGTCAAAGTTGGTTCTTAGGAGAACTCTAATTGGAATCCAAAAAGGAGATGGAGTCCTTGTCCAACAAGGACTCCTAGGCGCCTCCAACTTGGGCACACGCCAAGGGTGGCGTGCGCCCTTCTCCTTGCCAGGTTCTGGCAGGGGGACAGGCCCCCACCAGCTCTCCAATAGGTGCATGACATGTGGTCAAAAGTCAAAGTGTCAATGGTCAACATTTGACCAGTCAAAGGTAGACTTTTGACCAAAGTCAAAGAACAAGAAATGGCAGGTGACCAAAAATGGCAGGTAATGTCTTACAAAATAAGACAACCTTTTCTGACTTGGACAACCTCCAGTCAGACCATATGAAGGCCTCTGATTGAGCACAAACTCCTTTGGCTCAGTCAGGACAACTTATTTATGATAGTAAAAGAAGAACGTTAGGTTCAATCGAGTGCTAGCACGATTTTCCTTGAACCTAATTGAATCTCATTCAGATCAATTGAACTAGATCAGTTCAATTGATGATCACCAGATTCAAACCCTTGTTTGTGTGACCCAGTTAGGTTCAGTTCTGTATGGTAATGGGATATGTCATGATCTCTATCATCGACATCATCGAAACTCCTTTCGATGGATCAGAACTCTTCTGATTCGAACAGCTAGAATGATCGATCATCTAAATCATTCTAATTGCTCCCAAAATCCACCAGTGACACCTAGCAGTATATGGTGGCAACCCATCAGAGCTGAATGCGAACCTCTTGGTGCAGCTACCTGTGTGATTAAGTTCTTCTATCTTGAGCCCCGATCAGATTAGGGTTAAGGTGAACTCGTCAAACCCTAGTCTCTGTCATATGATGTAATCATTCGATTCGAGTCCAATGTGAAAATCTAAATAGAAACTCTTTCTATTATTTCACTCTGCCATGGCCATGGGCTTCTGGACTTGATTCTCATGATCATCATAGGGCTGCTCCTCTACCACCGAGGTAGATAGATTCCATCTTGATGCAATCCAGTTCCTACAATGAACATGCTATAGCCAACATACACCTCAGGGTTCCATATGGCTAGGAGATGAGTAATGGTGTAGTCAAACTATAACACCCTCAAGGTGAACTGCCGATGCATCTCAGGTCAAAGAACCAGACACACTACTGCAGCATCGAGTCAGTCATTGACGAGAAGGTAGACTCCCTAATGACTACTCGAGGTGGTCACGCTCAGTGCCCTCGTTCTCTAACGAGTACCTGTACTCTCGCTCCGGTGTCTCCACACCGTAGACTCAAGACTCATCTACTAAAGAGAAGCGATCGTACACCAACCTTCCGGATCAATCACCATCCTCGTGATGATCCTATGGTCGGGAGCTGTTTATGAGTTAATAATGATTATTCATGTCTTAAATTTTCAACTCTTGAAAATATGAATTATCATTACCATTAACTCAAAGGATGTATCACAGACACTAAATATACATGTGTGATAGAAAATAACCCATTTCATTAATTATAGTCAAAATTATAATTTTGCCCCTAGAAGTGTATTACAAGTGTCAGCCAATTTTGGCTTCTAGGGCACATATATCTAACAGTGAGAACCAGAAAACCAATGCACAAAATCCTAGGAAGAAGGGTGGAGAAAAGGTTGGGAGGTGTGGAAAAAAATCCAAAAGGAGGGAAGAAGTTTTGGTCAAAGGGGACTCTATCAAATAGGACTAGTCCAAACCACTTTCTAGTTTTGACCAAGTCAAAATGAATTCCAAAAAATCAAATTAATAGGGCATGAAGAAGCCTCTTAAATTAGATTAAATTAAGATTTAAATCTGATTTAAATCCTAAGTCAATTAGGTGCATCCAAGTACTAGTCAAACAAGAAATTATTCTTTCTTGCTATTGGCTTATCCAATAAACCAATTAGACTTAATATAATTAAGTTAAAATTAATTCTAATTGAATTTAATTTAATTAAACTTGATCTCAACCTGATTACTCAATCAAATTAAGCCAATTAGCAATCCAATTGCTAATCAATCCTCCTATAGCACTTGCATTAGCTCAAACATTAGTCATATTGATGGATTGACCTTAGAATGATTCCCAATCATTGATCAACCATCTAATCAAATTACAAGCTCTAATATGTGTGACTCCATAGGTTCGAATCTAGGTCGATAGCATCAAAACCAATTCCTATACCAATCGAAGTTACTATTTAGCAATGGTTCCCGACATCCAGATAGATCGAATATATGCAAAGCAACATTCTTAGAATCCTGACCCATGGTTACCATATAATTCATCCCTATGATCAATAATGCTCAAGATGACTTCGAGTATCCTATTAACCACTCATACAAGTCATCTCTATTGTATCTTAAAATTTTGCAAATTCGGCAACACCTCATGAGGATTATCCAAGCCAAGGTTTTGCTAAATTGAAACACAGTGAGTCATTCTTTTTTTGAAGTTAATCAGGAGTGGTCAATCCCATCTTGACTCATACACTAATTTCATAAGTACTTGACTGTACCTAAAAATCTTTCAAACCTATATTAGAAATACAAGCAGTTTGGCACCAAAGTACAGTGAGTTGCTTGCAAGTCACCATGGTGATCTCAAGTCAGAGGGATACATATATCCATTGGCCTTAGCTAGCTACTCTTGATAATAGAGTGCTACATTGGTCACATTCAGTGCAGATGTACTTCTACATTTCATCTGGATGCCATACCAGTGTCTCCACACTATTTGGTTATGAGGACAACCAATGCATATGGCATACAGCAACCTACACTCGATAAGTTATCATCCTTATTAATAACTTATCATTTAGTCATGAACAGCTTAAGAACCATCTGATAAATCCTTTTTTATCGATTGATTTTGGTTCTAAGAACATCATCATAATTTAAGAGTTCATTTAAGAAAGAACTTTTATGAGGAATCAGTCAAATAACTATAATTATTAGATAATTCATATACTAATTCTAATCATCTACCACTTAGATGATTGACTTTAGGACAGACTTCCCAACAAGATGATCCTGGTTGTCAGAAATGGAGCAAGAGTTGCTGCTGTGACTGTAGGAACTTATCCTCTTCGATTACCATCAAAAAGTATCTTAGTACTTTAGAACAGTTTCTTTGTACCTGCTATAAGTAGGAATTTGATTTTTGTTTCATATTTGGTACAAGAGAACTATGTAATTAGTTTGTTTAAGGACCACTGTATAATTTTTTTTGAAAGAAATAAAACTGAAAGTAGTTTCTTAATTAACGGTCTCTATCAGTTACATGTAGATATATCTATTTATAATGTTGAGCAAAACATGAATGCCATAGGATCAAAACTACCTAGAGATAGTTTAAACAAAAGGTACCTTGACACCTTAGGCTAGGTCATATGGCTGAAGACAAGATTAACAAATTAAAAAAATCTAGACTAATAGGTCTGTTGACTTTTGAGTCATATCTAATTTATGAATCATGCCTTCAAGGCAAAATGACTAAGCTACCCTTTGTGAGACATAGGAAAAAGACCACGGAACTACTTGCCTTGGTACATACAGATATGTGTGGCCCATTTGATGTGCCGACTAAAGGTTGGTTTATCTACTATATTATCTTTATCGATGATTTGCCTATTGGAAAATATATTCCAAAGTTAATCATCAACCTATTGATGATTGAGCTATATTGTATCTATAATTAATTTATTAATAAATAAAATATATTTTTGATATTTTTCATCATAAAGTATTCATCTTCTAATGAATATCATTATTCTGATGAAATCCTTAGGACTATTTAGCTTCAATAAAGAGAGAATTAATTGATTAGTCCTTAAAATTATTCATGACCAAATGATAGGCTATTAATTAGGACGACAACTTCTATCAAGCATAGGTTGCTGTGCCATATAGCTTGGTTTTTCTCTTAACCAAGGAGTATGAAGATACTAGTATGGCATACATGTAAGATGTATGGGTACATCATCATGGAACTTGACCAACTTCAGAGCATTCTACTATCGAGAATGTCTCTGATGGGATATAGGTATAAGTGTCCCTTAGACCTGAGATCTCCTCAGTGACTTGCAAGCAACTCACTATGCTTTGGTACTAGACTAACTAAATTTCTATTTCAGTAATGAAAGACTTCTAGGCATAGTAAGTACTTGTAAAGTTAGAGTATGATCAAGATGAAATTGACCACTCCAAGAGTTGGAGAAGAATATATCACTATATTTTAATATAGCAAAACCTTGGCCAGGATAATCTATCAGATGTATTTGATATTCTAAAATACAATATGGACAACCTAATCAGAGTTGACAGTTGAACTTTGAGGTGTCCTATAAGAATTTTGATTAAGAAGATGAATTATATGAAAACTATATCCACATTGATTCTAAGGATGTTGTTCTACACATTCGACCTATCTAGCCATCGGATACCATTGCTAGATGGTTACTTCGATTGCTATAGAAATCTATTCCTATGCAACTAATTTAGGTTCAGACCTATGAGTCACACACATTAGAGCTCACGATCTCATCGGATGGTTGATCAATGATTAAGAATCATTCTAGGGTTAAATGATCAACACGATTGATGTTTAACCTAGTGCAAGTGTTGCATGAGGATTGATTAAGAAATTAGATTGCTAATTAGCTTAATTTGATTAAGTCAAAGAACTAAGATTAAGTTTAATTAAATATAATTTAGTTAGATTTGGTCTAGGCTTGATTGGATCAAGTTCAATTGGCTTATTGGATAAGCCTAATGCAAGGAAAAACTAGTCTTAGTTCAACTAGGACTTAGGTAAACCCAATTTCCTAATTTGATTAAAAAATTAAATCTAATTTAATATGATTAATTGGGATAGGGACTAATTTAATTTGGTTGACTTGGTTTTGATTTAATTTGGTTTAAGAAACCACTTTGATCAAGTCATAGATGGAATCTTAGTAAGACTAGGATTCCACATTGCGCCATCTTAGCCCCTCATGCCCCATGTCCTATCTCTCCTCTTTTTTGTGCAATAAAAATCTCTCTCCTAGGCCTTTTCATGCACACCCTCCTTTCCTTTCTTTCTCATATGGAAATTAGGTAGTGGACCAAGTCAAAGAAAGGAATTGGTTTTGGTTTCAAATCTTATGAGATAGTGTTTTGAAAAATCAAAATTCCTCCTCCCATGTGTGTTGCCCTCCTTCCTATTTTCTCTCTATTTTTAATGATAAAAAGGAGAAGGTTTTGGGCAATTTTCTTATATGGTCCATGCCAAAAATGTTGGAGAGGGCGCCCAAGAGTTGGGTGCCCCTTGACTTGCCCAAATTGGACATTCCTTGTCTAGTTTTTGACCTAGACAAGGACTCCTCTTTTCATATATATTTAGGATGAATTTCATGCTGACTTTTTGTGAGGTTATAGACCATTGAGAGATCTTTGGGATGCATGAAAAATAAGGAGAGAGAGTCCATGGGCATTGGGGTTTCATAGACACCAACTAGGTGTCTAGGTGAGAGCATAGATAAGAAGAAGAGAGTTTTCTTCTAGGGTTACCACGTTCACCTCTTCCCTTCCTCCTTCTTTGAGTTTTCTAAGAGTGTCTCATGTCTAAAACTGCCCCTCCTCTTTCTCCTCTTTGAAAGAGTCCAAATCCAAAAGAAGAGGCATCTGATCGACCATCAAAGAAGGATTAGCACAGTACTAGCATATTGTGTTAATTTTCTGCATCAAAACTTCTGATCATGATTTGTGGGCTCGTGTGGATGACTCCTAGTGGTCAGATACATGTGTACCTTGCAACATCATCCTCAAGTCTAGATCAGCAAGCTAGAACATCTAACTTGCGTAGGTAATAGATCTGATCTATTTTTTTTATACCTACATTAGATGTAGTGTATATGCACGTTGATGTGATCAACATGTTCTTTTTTTTATATATTTTTAATTTCTGATTTAATGCCATGCAATAATCATGTAATAGAATATTAGATCTAGAGATTCTCTACTTTTATAAAATATATTTTGATTTATTTAAATCTTTCACTATCTGATCATGAAAAATTTTAAGATCTAGCCATGAAACCCTAGATTTGGTTCCTTTATTGCCTAGGTATGGGTATGTACTGTTAGATGAGTGCCCTAGAAGCCAGATTAGCTGACACTTGCAATACACTTTCTAGGAGCATTTTTATAATTTTGACTTAAAAATTAATAAAGGATTATTTTTTATCATATTGTGTATATACAGTGTCTGGAATGCATCTTTTGAGTTAATGGAATGCCAATATATATTTTCAAGAGTTGAAAATTTTAAGACATGTATTTCCATGATTAACTTATAAACTCTTCCGACCATAAGATCATCACGAGGATGGTGATCGATCTAGAAGGTTGGTGTATGATCGCTTTCTTATGGTAGATGAATCTTGAGTCTGTGGTGTGGAGACATTAAACTGAGAATATAGGTACTCATTAGAGAACGAGGGCACTGAGCGTGACTGCCTCACGTAGTCATAAGAAAGTCTATCTTTTCATTAATGACTGAGCTCAATGCTGCAATTGTATGTCCGATTCTTAAATCTAAGGTGCATTGATAGTTCACCTTAAGTATGTTATAGTTTGAGTACACCATAACTCGGTCTCCTAGCCATTCAAAATCCTAAGGTGTATGTTGGCTATAGCATGTTTATTGTAGGGACTGATTCACACCAAGATGAGATCTATCAACCTCGATAAAGGAGTGTCCTATTATAATCATGAGATCAAGTCCTTAAGCTCATGGCCATGGTAGTATGATATAATAGCAAAGAGTTTTCTATCAAGTTTTCACATAGGAATCGGATCAAATGTTTCTATCATATGACAGGATGTTGGGTTTAATGAGTTCATTTTAATCCTAATCCTGTTAAGGCTCATGATAAAAGAATTCAATCACATAGGTAACTACACTGAGAGGTTCATCTTCAGTTCTGATGGATTGCCACCATATACTGTTAGGTGTCACTAGTAAATTTTGGAAGTAATTAAAAATAATCTTGATGATCAATCATTCTAATTGAGTGAATCGAAAGAATTCTGATCCATCAAAAGATATTTTGATGATGTCGATGATAGAGATTATGACATGTCTCATTAGCATATGGAACTAAATCTAACTAGATCATAGAAATAAGAATTTGGATCTGGATGTCATCAATTAAGCTAATCCAGTTCAACTGATTTGGATTAGATCTAATTTGGTTCAAAAAAATCATGCTAGTACATGATTGAGCCTAATATTCTCCTTCTGCACTCTTTCTAAAATCAGAACTAATCAGGTTAGCTTATAATTTATGCTCGAACCATAAAGTCAAATTAGATCATGACTTGGTCGACCACATGTGACTATGAGTCGACCATGACCCAGACTTATGAAGGAACCAAATCTAGGATTTCAGGGCTAGATCTTGAAACTTTTTCTAGATCAGCAATGGAAGACTTAAAATTAATCTAATTAATTTTAAATATTAGATAATTCCTAGATTTAAGACCATATTATATGATTATTTCATGATATTTAAATCAAAAATAAAAAATAAATAAGAAGGAAAGGTTGATCACATCAATCTAAATCTACACTACATGTCATGCATATATGAAAAAAATAATAGATCAAATCAATTCCCTGATCAAGTTAGACATTCTAACTCGCTGATCTAGGCTTGAGGATGAACTTGCAAGCTGTACACATGTCTGACCTCTAGGAGTCATCCACACAAGCCTACGATCATGATCAGAAATCCAGATGCTAGAAATCAGCACAGTATGCTAGTACTGTGCTGATCCTTCTTCGATGATTGATCAGATGCCTTCTTTCTTCTAGATTGGACTCTTTCAAAGTGGAGAAGGAGGAGAAGAGATTTTAAATATGAGACACTCTCAAAAAATCCAAGAAAGAAAGAAGGAAAGAGATGAACACAGCAACCATAAAAGAAGACCCTCTTCTTCTTCTCTTTGCTCTCACCTAGACACCTAGTTTTGTGTCTATTGAATCTCAATGCTTAGAGGTTCTCTCTCCCTAATTTTTATACACCTCAAAGCCCTCTCGAAGGTCTATAACCCACAAAAATTTCAATTCAAAATTTGTTAAAATATATAGGAAAAGAAGAGTCCTTGTCTAGGTAAAATACTAGATAAGGTCAAACAGGGCAAGTCAAGGGGTGCCCAACTTTTGAGCGCCCCCTCCATAATTTTTGGCATGTACTAGCAAGGAAAGGTGCATAAGAAAAGGGGTTTCTCACATGGAATAAGAGAGAAATTAATTGGGAGAGGGGGTGGCACCTTTTGGGAAGTGTTTGGGTTTGTTAGGATTTGATCTCATAGAATCCAATATCAATACAAACTGCTTCTTTGACGTAGTCTTCTACCCAATTATCATATGAGAAAGAGAGGGAGAGAGGGGGCATATGTGAAGATCAGGAAGAAAAAGATTTTTCATGAAAAATAACAAAAAAATAGGCATGGGGGGCGTTGGGACTAAGGTGGCGCAAGGAGGAATCCTAGTCTTACTAAGATCTATGACTTGGTCGAAGTGGTTTCTTAAACCAAATTAAACCAAAATCAACTCAACAAAATTAAATTAATGGTTTAATTAAGTTAGATTAAATTAGATTTAATTTTAATTTAATTTTTTAATTAAATTAAAAAATTGGGTTGACCTAAGTCCTAGTTAGAGTAGGACTAGTTTTTCCTTGCACTTGACTTATCCAATAAGTCAATTGGACTTAATCCAATCAAGCGCAAATCAAATCTAATTAAAATCATATTTAATTAAACTTAATCTCAACCCTTTGGCTTAATCAAATTAAGCCAATTAGTACTCAAATTGCTAATCAGTTCTCCCACAACAATTACACTAGGTTAAACATCAATCGTATTGATCGTTTAACCCTAGAACAATTCTTAATCGTTGATCAACCATCCGATCAGATTATAAGCTCTAATGTATGTGACCTCATAGGTTCAAACCTAAGCTGGTAGCACAAAAATAATTTTTTTTATCAATCAAATTGACCATCTAGCAATGATACCCGACGGTCGGATAGGTCGAATGTGTAGAACACCATCCTTAAAATCCATGCGGATATAGTTTCCATATAACTCATCCCCTTTAGCAAAATGCTCGTAGGACACCTCAGAGTTTAACTATCAACTTTGATCAGATTGTCCACATTGTATTTTAAAATATCAAATCCATCTGATGGATTATCCTAGCCAAGGTTTTGCTATATTGAAAAATAGTGATACATTCTTCTCCAACTCTTGGAGTGGTCAGTTCCATCTTGATCATACACTAACTTCGCAAGTACTTGACTATGCCCAGAAGCATTCCATTACTAAATTAGAAATTTAGTTAGTTCAGTACCAAAGCACAGTGAGTTGCTTGTAAGTCACTATGGTGATCTTAGGTCTAAGGGACACTTATACCTATATCCCATCAGAGACATCCTCGATAGTAGAATGCTCTGAAGTTGGTCATATTCTATGACGATGTACCCATACATCTCGTCTGTATGCCATACCAATATCTCCATGCTCTTTGATTTAGAAGACAACCAACCTATATGGCATACAGCAACCTATGCTTGATGGACGTTGTTGTCCTATTTAATAACCTATCATTTGGTTGTGAACTGATTTAAGGACTAATCGATAAATTCTCTCTTTATCAAAACTAAATAGTCCTAAGGACTTCATCACAAAAATGAAGTTTGTTAGAAGATGAAGACTTGTGATGAAAAACATGCCAAAGTATTTTATTTATCAATGATCAATTACATATACAAAGTAGCTCAATCGTTAATAGGCTAATGATTGGCTTTTGGGACACAATTTCCAACAACTCCCACTTGTCCTAAAGCCACTTGACATAGTATCTAATATCCATCTTTGACTTATGGTTGTCGAACTCTTTGATTGCCAGGGCTTTAGTGAAGGGGTTAGCTAGGTTCTCCTTTTCATTGATCTTCTGAAGGTTGACGTGACCACGATCCATGATCTCACGGACCAAATGGAAGTAGCGTAGAATGTGCTTTGTTTGCTGGTGTGCCTTTGGTTTCTTTGCTTGAGGTATAGCACCAGTGCTATCACATTAGAGCAAGATTGGACCATCAAAGGAGGGTGCTACTTCGAGCTCGGTGATGAACTTTCTCAACCACATAGCTTTCTTTGCTGCATCTGATGCTACCATATACTCTACTTTGCAAATAGAGTCTACCACTATATGCTACTTGAAACTTTTTCAGCAGATGACTCCATCATTTAGAGTAAAGATATATCCCGATGTGCTTCTACTGTCATCATGGTCAAATTGAAAGCTGGAGTCTGTAAACCCCATAAGTTTCAGATCTAACTCACCATAAACCAACCATTAGTCCTTAGTATTTCATAAATACTTAAGGATGGTTTTAACTATCTTCCAGTGATTTTCTCTAGGGTCAGATTGATATCTACTCACTACTCGTAGTGAGTATGCCACATCTAGTCTCGTACATGTCATTGCATACATGATAGACCATACTACCGAAGCATATCAGATTCTACTCATACGCTCTCTTTCTTTATGAGTTGTCAGACAATCCTTCTTAGAGAGTAGAATTCCTTGACCTATCGGAAGATAGCTTTTTTTGGATTTCTCCATGCTGAACCTCTTTAGCATAGTTTCTATGTACATGGACTGGGATATACCAAGCATCCTTTTAGATCTATCCTTATAGATTTTCATCCCTAGGATGTAGGATGTTTCACCTAAGTTTTTTATGGAGAACTGTGATGACAACCAGACTTTTATTTCCTATAGTACGGGGATGTCATTCTCAATTAAGAGAATGTCATCCACATACCAAACAAGAAATACCACTGCTGGACCATTTACCCATTTGTAAATGTAGGGTTCTTCTCTGTTCTTAACGAAGCCATATGTTTTGATCACTTTATCAAAATTCATGTTCCAACTTTGAGATACTTGCTTCAATCCATAAATGAAAATCTGAAGCCTGCACACCTTGGACTCATCTATAGATGTGAACCCCTCAGGTTGTATCATATACACTTCTTCGATCAGCTCTCCATTTAGGAAAGCTATCTTCACATCTATCTACCAGATCTCATAGTCAGGTGGGTAGCTATTACAAGCATTATTCGAATGGATTTGAGTATTGCCACTGGAGAGAATGTCTCATCATAGTCAATACCATAATGTTGACGATATCCCTTGGCAACCAAATGGGCTTTATAGGTCTCCACCTTTCCGTCTGTGCCTCTTTTTCTTTTGAATATCCATTTACACCCAGTGGGTTTAATCCCTTCAGGTGGGTCAACTAATGTCCATACATCATTAACCTTCATGAAATCCATTTTGGATCTCATAGCTTCTAGCCATTTCTCAAAGTCGGATCTCTGTATAGCATCCATGTACGTGATTGGATCCTCATCATTCTCATCGAGTTTGATGGGATCACTATCCTGGACTAAGAACCTATGGTATCTATCTGAATGGTACGGTACTCTACCGGATCATCTTAATGGTGCAGGTTCATTAGGCTTCGAATCTGATCTGATCAAATTTGACTTAGGTTCAGTATTCTATATCGGACTTTCTATCTGTTGAACATTATCAAGTTCAACCTTAGAGGCAACAGTTCCTTCACTAAGAAACTTCTTTTCCAAAAAGGATGTCCTAAGGCTGACGAACATCTTTTATTCATCAGTATGGTAGAAATAGTATTCTTTGGTCTCTTTTGGGTATCCTATAAATGTGCACTTGTCAGACCTAGGTCCAATTTTATTTGTAATTAATCGTTTGACATAAGCCGGGCACCCCCGATCCTAAGGTGTGAAAGTGCTGGCTTACGTCCTATCCATATCTTATATAGAGTTTTATCCATAGATTTACTTGGAATCCTATTTAAAAGATAGCAAGCCGATTTGAGTGCATATCTTCAGAGAGATATCGGCAAGCTTGCAAAACCCATCATGGATCGGACCATGTCTAACAGAGTTCGATTCCTCCTTTCAAATACATCATTATGCTATAGTGTTTCTGAAGGAGTCCATTGGGAGAGAATCCCATTCACTCCTAGATATATAAGAAACTCACTAGAAAGGTATTCTCCTCCTCGATCAGATCGAAGAGTTTTAATACTCTTTTCAATTTATTTTTCTACTTCACTTCAAAATTATTTGAACATTTCAAAAGAATCTAACTTATATTTCATCAGATAGACATATCCATATCTAGATAGATCATCTATGAAAGTGATGAAGTAGACATATCTACCTCTGGCACTTGTACTCATTGGTCCACATATATAAGTATGTACTAGACCTATGAACTCAGTGGCTCTCTTATCTTTTTCAGTAAAAAGTGACTTGATCATTTTATCAAGAAGACATGATTCATAGGTTGAAAGTGATTCATAATCACTAAGTTCGAGGATACCCTCTTGAGCCAACCTGCTTATCTTGTTCTTGTTCAAATAACCTAGCCTATAGTACCATAAGTAGATATATGTCACATTATCTAATCTAGGATGTTTATCAGTTGAATAGACTACATTAATAGATTGTGATAACATATATACATTATTATTCAATTATCCATAGAAAATAGTAATACCATTCATAATGATACAAATTCGTTTCTTTATTGAAATTTCATAATTATTCCTGGCCAAATACCTACAAAATTGATATTTAAAAAGAAACTAGGACAGAAATGACAATCACTAAGAACAATAATATGAGATTCAAATACAAGTTTCAAAATTTCTAAAGCTAGAACTAGAACTAGTCTTTCATCTCCAACATTTGGGAACCTTTCACCTTGCTCGAATCTCCTACTGACCTGCAATCCCTACAATGAATTGCAAATATGGTAAGGACTATTGGTATCTAATATCAAGTCAGTAATATCATAAATAAAGAAATTGCAAGTAGTTATCATATAAATACCTTGCCCAGCAATAGCTTGCTTCTTCCTCTGCTTGTTCAGATCCAGGGAGACAATGTACTGAGGATAGTTTCTCTTCCAATGCCCCTGCTTCTTGCAAAATAAGCATTTAGCTTGACTCTTATTAAGCTTGATTTTTCTGGTTTGGCCCTGCATAAATGTCTTAGCTTGGACTTGCACCTTCTTAGCTTTCTTCTTCTTGTTCTTCTTTTCTTTCCCAAAGGGTCGAGAATGAGAAGATGAACCTCCCACTAAGTTGACTGACTCCTTGTGGAGTTGGTGATCCTTCTCAAAGTTTTGAAGCAACCCTAGTAACCCTTGGTAGTCTACTTCAGGCTTTGTCATTCTAAAATGAGTAAGGAATGGGAGAAAGAACTTCGGCAATGAGTTTAGTATTGCATCCTTCTCAAGCTATTTATGCAAAGAAAAGCCAAGCTTGCTCAATCTCTCCATCAGCTTGATCATGTATAATACATGATCAGTGATAGAGGCACCATCCAGCATCCTGGCATTGAAGATGGCACAACTAGTCTTGTGCCTCTCCATGTCATCGAATATGCCAAAGGAATCCTCCAACACTTGAAGCATGTCTTTTGGCTGAGCCATCTCAAATCTGCAACTAAACTCATCGCTCATCACAGCTAGTATAATGCAACGCACTATGGTTCGGTCATTGAGCCACTTCTGATAAGTGTCTCTGATAGTTCCACATGCATTTGCAACTAGCTTCTCAAGTGCATCATCCGTTATCACATGTAGGATGCATTCATGCTCCAAGATAATCTTTAACTTTCGGTACCAGCTACCGAAGTTGGGTCGCACCAACTTATCATTATCCAATAATGATCGAAGCGATAGGAAAGTGGCCATATTTGCACAAAGGAAAATCATAACCTAATTAGAGATTGATTAATTAAACCTAAACATTTGGACTTTTAATCAAAAGGTTCTTCCACTATTTTATTCGAATTGATAGCCTCTACCTCCAATTCAAGAAATTATCCTAATTTCTTAGTAGATACTAGAATCCACATAGACTGCACATGAGCCCAACTTTGGTTGGCCAACCCATGTGCATCTAAAGGTAGGTTCATAACCAATTATTTTTTCAAATAATTTATAGTAATTGAATTTTGCCCCAGCCACTAATCAGTTGGCTTTGGCCTTCTCAGAAAAGGATTCAGTTAGGTCCAACCATTAACATGACCATACTTGGCCCATCTAACTAATGAATGATTAAGCCCAACTTTGGTTGGTTAACCTAACCATCATTTAGAAATATGTAGCCAAGAAATCATATAATAAATGATAATTTCATTAACCGATAAGCACCAGGCCTTTAGACCTCCAATGATTATCCAATTGATGGACCAATTATCATTCACTTTAATGGGAGGCTATGATCCAGTTATCATATAATTATTTTATTTTAGGGACCTAATAATTTTAGAGGATTTAATTTGAAGATGAGAAAAGGTCAGATGAACCAGCTTATCATGATCCTCCCACTAACTTCACCAAGTCAGCTTAAGGAAGATCATTAATAGGCTAGTCTACGAGTACCTAAATCAGTCAAACTAATTTGTCTAGCTGACATGGGTCAGCTCAAATAGTCAAGTGATCTGATCAAAATAAAATTTCACCAAGAGGTCAGGTAAGCTCGAACAGTGAGAAGGTCTACCAAAGCTTGCCTTAGACACCATAAAAAATGTCTAGGTAAGCGGGCTACCAATTAAAGACCATCGATCTGGTTTATTTGAAACATCAACTGGTTCAATTAGTTTCAATTAGATCAACCTAACAGTTCATGCTAGACTGCATAACCAAGAATCAAGTCCATCTTGGGTCTCGTTAAAGATATGGACTTGACCAACTACAACTATTGTAATTGATCTAGAGAATCCTTGACCTAATCTAAGATAATAATTAATTAGATTTAGTCAATTCTCTAATTAAGTCCATTTTTTAATCTAATGCTAGGTCTTACCTAATTAATGGACCTAATCCCCACTAACCCATTTAACCCAATGTGTTATGATTTGTGTCTTAGGATCTTCAATTTACAATCCTAGATCCTAATCAAACACCTTCTTAATTCTTAATTAAGTTTTGGGCTGAGGATTGGGGTTTGGCTTTTCGAAAATGATTTTCATGTTTGTAAAATATTTTTACAACATGGTTCTACTAACCAAGTTACATATTTGATTCATAATCAATATGAAAGTAAGAAGAGCATGAAAGTACTTTAGATCTAATCTAAACAAGTTCATAAAATTAAAATAATTTCAATATTAATCAATCATATAATAATTAACCTGGCTCTGATACCAATTGAAGGAACCAGATCTAGGATTTCAGGGCTAAATCTTGAAACTTTTTTTGGATTAGCAGCAGAAGACTCAAAATTAAACTAATTAATCCTAAATATCAGATAATCCCTAGATATATGACCATATTATATGATTATTTCATGGCATTTAAATCTAAAATAAAAAATAAATAAGAAGGAAAGGTTGATCACATCAATCTAAATCTACACTACATCTCATGCATATATGAAAAAAATAATAGATCAAATCAATTCTCTGATCAAGTTGGACGTTCTAACTCACTGATCCAAGCTTGAGGATGAAATTGCAACCTGTACATATGTCCGACCTCTAGGAGTCATCCACACGAGCATACGATCATGATCAAAAATCTAGATGATAAAAATCAGCACAGTATGCTAGTACTGCGCTGATCTTTCTTCGATGGTTGATCAGATGCCTCCTTTCTTCTAGATTGGACTCTTTTAAAGTGGAGGAGGAGAAGAGATTTTAGATGTGAGACACTCTCGAAAAATCCAAGGAAGAAAGAAGAAAGAGATGAACACAGTAATCCTAGAAGAAGACCCTCTTCTTCTTCTCTTTGCTCTCACCTAGACACCTAGTTTTGTGTCTATTGAATCTCAACACCCAGAGGTTCTCTCTCCTTGATTTTCACACACCTCAAAGCCCTCTCAAATGTCTATAACCCATAAAAATTTTGTTTCTCCAAGAATTGATTTTGATGATTACAAAGCATTTAAGGAGATTACTAACAAATTTGGCTTGGAAAAAGACTTTTATATTTCAAGGGCAAAATCATAATTTTATCAAGTTTTGATTTAAGAGTATCAAAAGCAAGTATAGAAGATTTATAATCTTTTAGAGACAGTCTCATAATTTTTGAATGCTTATTTTAGAAGAAAATCAAGTTTGAAGTGAAAGGATCGACCCCTAGGTTGTCTCCTACTGAAAAAGGTTGTTTAGTGCTGTCTCTGTGCCCAGGGTCGACCTTTGTTATTTTAAAGGCTAAAAATATAGAATGGCTATTTTTCTAGATTTTATCTCAAAGGTCAACCTCAAGGTCGACCCTGTTAGATATGTGTGTCCTAGAAGCCAGAATTGGCTGACACTTGTAATACACTTCTAGGAACAAAATTATAATTTTGACTATAAATAATAAAATGGGTTATTATCTATCATAAATGTATATTTAGTATCTGTGATACATCCCTTGAGTTAATGGTAATGATAATTCATATTTTCAAGGATTGAAAATTTAAGACATGAATTTTCATTTATTAACTCATGAAATGCTCTTGACCGTAGGATCGTCATGAGGATGGTGATTGATCTGGAAGGTTAGTGTACAATCGCTTCTTCATAGTAGATGAGTCTTAAGTCTATGGTGTAGAGACACTAGAGTGAGAGTATAGATACTCGTTAGAGAATGGGGCACCGAGCGTGACCATCTTGAGCAGTCATAAGGAAGTCTACCTTCTCATTGATGACTGACTCGAAGCTACAGTGGTGTTGTTGGTTCTTTAACCTAAGGTGCATCGGTAGTTCATCTTGAGGGTGTTATAGTTTGACTACACCATGACTCGATCTCCTAGCCATTCGAAATCCTGAGGTGTATGTTGGCTATAGCATGTTCATTGTAGGAATTGGATTGCACCAAGAGGGAATCTATCTACCTCGGTAGAAGAGGAGTAGCCCTATGATGATCATGAGAATCAAGTCCATAAGCCCATGGCCATGGTAGAGAGTGAAATAATAGAAAAGAGTTTCTATTAAGGTTTTCACATCCGACTTGAATCGAATGATTAAATCATATGATAGAAATTAGGGTTTGACAAGTTCACCTTGAAGGGAAATCCTGATTTCCTGGTCTAGGTTCGTCCAGATCTGATTAGATCAAGAGATATATTTCAAAAATTTTTCTCTTGATCCCAATCAGATCTTGATATATTCTAGATCTAATTCTTATTATTTTAATAAATAAAATAAAATAAGATAAATTAAATCAAATTTAATTTACCTTGATTTGGGTAATCCTATTACCCATTGATGATCCTGTATTGCAGCGGAAGGTTCTGGATCTAGCCACGCAAGTGCCTGGCCTCTACCGGTATCCACTCAGGCTGGATCTGGAGATCCTCTTCTTCTCTATCACGTCTCCAAAAATTAGATCTGGATCTGATCTGGAGGATCTTCAAAACTCCTTTTGAAGATCAGCAGTTCGTCCTTTGCAGCAGTGCAGCCTTCTAGCTTTTGATCGCCTTTCTCTTGATCTGGAATCGCACCAACCAAAAGTCCAAAACTCCTTTTGGACGTGGAGAGGAGAGGGAGAAGGTGGGTTTGGCATGGAGGAAGAGGGGAGAGGCAGCCTTGGGGCATGGGAATTTATTCAATTCATTAATCTGAGTTGGGCGCAGGGTCTTATTTATAGACTAAGCTGTGATCCAACTCCTCTTCTTCCCAACCAATCACAACCCTTTGTGAAATCAGATCTAAATCTGATTGGTGGGAATAGAGTCCCCTGGATTCCTCCTTAGAGGGTGCCTAAGACCAGTCAAAGTTGGTTCTTAGGAGAACTCTAATTGGAATCCAAAAAGGAGATGGAGTCCCTTGTCCAACAGGGACTCCTAGGCGCCTCCAACTTGGGCACACGCCAAGGGTGGCGTGCGCCCTCCTCCTTGCCAGGTTCTGGTAGGGGGACAGGCCCCCACCAGCTCTCCAATAGGTGCATGACATGTGGACAAAAGTCAAAGTGTCAATGGTCAACATTTGACCAGTCAAAGGTCAACTTTTGACCAAAGTCAAAGGACAAGAAATGGCAGGTGACCAAAAATGGCAGGTAATGTCTTACAAAATAAGACAACCTTTTCTGACTTGGACAACCTCCAGTCAGACCATATGAAGGCCTCTGATTGAGCACAAACTCCTTTGGCTCAGTCAGGACAACTTATTTATGATAGTAAAAGAAGAACGTTAGGTTCAATCGAGTGCTAGCACGATTTTCTTGAACCTAATTGAATCTCATTCAGATCAATTGAACTAGATCAGTTCAATTGATGATCACCAGATTCAAACCCTTGTTTGTGTGACCCAGTTAGGTTCAGTTCTGTATGGTAATGGGATATGTCATGATCTCTATCATCGACATCATCGAAACTCCTTTCGATGGATCAGAACTCTTCTGATTCGAACAGCTAGAATGATCGATCATCTAAATCATTCTAATTGCTCCCAAAATCCACCAGTGACACCTAGCAGTATATGGTGGCAACCCATCAGAGCTGAATGCGAACCTCTTGGTGCAGCTACCTGTGTGATTAAGTTCTTCTATCTTGAGCCCCGATCAGATTAGGGTTAAGGTGAACTCGTCAAACCCTAGTTCTCTGTCATATGATGTAATCATTCGATTCAAGTCCGATGTGAAAATCTAAATAGAAACTCTTTCTATTATTTCACTCTGCCATGGCCATGGGCTTCTAGACTTGATTCTCATGATCATCATAGGGCTGCTCCTCTACCACCGAGGTAGATAGATTCCATCTTGATGCAATCCAGTTCCTACAATGAACATGCTATAGCCAACATACACCTCAGGGTTCCGTATGGCTAGGAGATGAGTAATGGTGTAGTCAAACTATAACACCCTCAAGGTGAACTGCCGATGCACCTCAGGTCAAAGAACCAGACACACTACTGCAGCATCGAGTCAGTCATTGACGAGAAGGTAGACTTCCCTAATGACTACTCGAGGTGGTCACGCTCAGTGCCCTCGTTCTCTAACGAGTACCTGTACTCTCGCTCCGGTGTCTCCACACCGTAGACTCAAGACTCATCTACTAAAGAGAAGCGATTGTACACCAACCTTCCGGATCAATCACCATCCTCGTGATGATCCTATGGTCGGGAGCATTTTATGAGTTAATAATGATTATTCATGTCTTAAATTTTCAACTCTTGAAAATATGAATTATCATTACCATTAACTCAAAGGATGTATCACAGACACTAAATACACATATGTGATAGAAAATAACCCATTTTATTGATTATAGTCAAAATTATAATTTTGCCCCTAGAAGTGTATTACAAGTGTCAGCCAATTCTGGCTTCTAGGGCACATATATCTAACAATCTCCCACTTGTCCTAAAGCCAATTGGCTACAAGTCTAAGTCCCATCTTCTCAAGGTGGGCTTCGATCTTCTGCTGGCCCAACGGCTTTGTAAGTGGGTCTGCCACATTATCTGTGGAGTTGACTCTCTTGACCTCGACGTAACCCTTCTCGAGGTAATCGCGGATGAGGTGGTATCGCCGCTCAATGTGCTTGGATTTCTGGTGAGACCTCGGCTCCTTAGCAAGGGCTATGGCGCCATTGTTGTCGCAGTATAGAGGAATGGCATCTGATGGCATTACTCCAATTTCTGCAGCAAACTTCTTGTACCAGAATGCTTCCTTCGCAGCCTCTGATGCAGCGATATATTCTGCTTCCATGGTGGAATCTGCTATCACAGTTTGCTTGGAACTCTTCCAGCTGACAGCACCACCATTGCACACAAACAGACTCCCAGATGTCGACTTTCGATCATCTATATCGGACATGAAATCCGAGTCTGTGTATCCCTGGACTTGGAGTTCTCCATTACCAAAGACCAACATCATATCCTTAGTTCTTCTTCAAGTACTTAAGGATACATTTCACAGAAGTCCAGTGTTCTTCACCTGGATTTGACTGATATCTGCTTGTGACACTCACAGCATGGGCTATATCAGGTCGTGTACATAGCATGGCATACATGAGGCTCCCTATTGCAGAAGCATAAGGGATCTTGCTCATGCGTTCTATTTCCTCAGGTGTGCTAGGGCACATCTTCTTGGAAAGATGAATACCATGTCTGAAGGGTATTAATCCCCTCTTAGAGTTTTCCATACTAAACCTCTTTAGTACTTCCTCTATGTACATCTTCTGTGAAAGTCCTAGCATCCTATTCGGTCTATCCCTATAGACCTTAATTCCTAGAATAAAGGATGCTTCACCTAGGTCTTTCATGGAGAATTCCTTGGACAACCATATTTGACTGTTGTCATCATGGGAATATCATTCCCAATAAGGAGGATGTCATCCACGTACAATACGAGGAAGACAACAGCGCTCCCACTGACCTTTTTGAAAACACATGGTTCCTCTTCATTTTTGATGAAACCAAACTTTTTGATCACATCATTGAAATGAGTGTTCCAGCTCCGAGATGCTTGCTTAAGTCCATATATGGACCTTTGCAGCTTGCAAACCTTGTGATCAGTATCACTGGATGTGAAACCTAGCGGCTGTTCCATATAGATATCTTCCTCAAGATATCCATTTAAGAATGCCGTTTTCACATCCATTTGCCATATTTCATAATCGAAATAGGCTGCAATGGCAAGCAATGTGCGGATGGATTTTAGCATAGCTACCGGGGAAAAGGTATCCTGATAGTCAATGCCTTCACGTTGACTATAACCTTTTGCCACCAGTCTAGCCTTGAATGTCTCCACATTCCCATCTGCACCAATCTTTCTCTTGAAGATCCATTTACATCCAATAGGTACTATACCTTCTGGTGGATCTACCAAGGTCCAGACTTGGTTTGAGTGCATCGAGTCGATCTCTGACTTCATTGCCTCAAGCCATTTCTCGGAGTCGATATCTGATATCGCTTCGTTGTAGGTTTTGGGATCATCACCATGAGCACCATTACCTATGAGGAACATTTTCTCTACGTCCTCTGAAATAATACCTAAGTATCTTTCAGGGGGACGGGAAACTCTTTCCGATCTACGAGGTGGAGGAGGTAGTGTTCTTATTGGCTCAACCTGATTTGGTTCCAATTGGTCCTTAGCTCTTTCCACTTGTGAGACTTTCTCATAAGCTTAATCTTCACTTTCTCAAGATATTTTATCATGCCTTTCTATCGAGTTTCATAATTACCACTAACTTGTTCGACCATCAAATAGGAATCACTATAAGCTTGGAGTCGATACATTTCCAACTCTTTGGCTATCCTTAACCCTGCAATCAGAGCTTCATATTCAGCCTCATTATTTATTGCAGGGAATTCAAAGCGTAGTGCATATTCGACAATGACTCCTTCCAAGTTTACCAAGATTAACCCAGCACCTGTGCCTGAAGCATTGGATGAGCCATCCACATACAGGATCCAAAAGCCTTTAAGAAGGTTGGTTCTTTCTTTAGGGGAGCTCGGCTGCAACCATGGAATGCTGATCTCATTCTATTCAAGCTCAATCTCATTCGGGATGCTGTATTCCATTATGAAATCTATCAATATTTGAGCTTTGATTAACGGTTGAGGCTGAAAGTTGATGTCAAACTCTGTAAGTTTAATTGCCCATTTTGTGATTCTTCTGGAGGCATCTGTTTGATGGAGAACTATCTTAATTGGTTGATTAGTAAGGAGGGTTACGGTGTGCCCTTGGAAGTAAGGTCGGAGTTTTTTGGCTGTAATCAATAGAGCATAAGTTAGTTTTTCTAACTTAATATACCTGATTTCGGCATCCCTCAAGACTCAACTTATGTAGTAGATTGACCACTGCACTTTCACCTCTTCTTTGACTAGAACTGTCATAAGGGCCGCTGGAGAGACCACTAGATACAAAAATAGTTCTTCTTTAGATTCAGATTTTGCCAATAGGGAAGGTGAGCCAAGGTAGTTCTTGAGTTTTTTAAATGCTTGTTGACATTCAGCATCCCAACAGAAGTTCTTTGACTATCTGAGAACTCAGAAGAAGGGCATGCATCGTTCGATCGACCTTGAGACGAAATGGTTTAGAGCCACCACCTTTTCCATCAGGCATTGAACTTTCTTTATTGATTTTAGGGCAGTCATCTCTTGAATGACCTAAATCTTTTCTAGATTTATCTTGATTCTGTGCCTCGATACCATGAAATCTAGAAACTTTGCTGAGGTCACTCTAAAGGCGCACTTGGTTGGGTTCAACTTCATCTTGTATCTCTGGAGGCTCGAAGGTCTTCTCGAGGTTGGCCATATGATTTGTTGAAGACTAGCTCTTGACAAGCATATCATCTACATAAACCTCCATATTGCGGTCGATCTACTCCTTAAGGATTTTATTCATCAAGCACTGGTAGGTTGCTCCTGCATTTTTAAGTCCAAAGGGCATAACCCTATAATAATAAAGACCACGGTCAGTAATAAAAGCAATTTTCTCCTCATCTTTCAGAGCCATCTGGATTTGGTTATAGTTGGAGAAGGCATCCATGAAGGTGAGGAGCTCATGGCTCGAAGTTGCATCCACTAGTTGATCAATTCTGGGTAGGGGATAGCTATCTTTTAGGTAGGCCTTGTTCAACTTTTTGAAGTCTATGCACATTCTTCATTTTTCTTTTGCCTTCTTAACAAGGACCATGTCGGAGACCCAATTTGGATAGGAGACTTCTCGGATGAATTTGATCTTGAGGAGCTTATCAACTTCTTCTATAATTGTCTTATGCCTTTTTGGGGCATTGTTGTGCATCTTTTCTTTCACTGGCTGATGCTTGGGATCAACAGCTAGATGATGTTCTATAACTTCAACATCAATTTCGGGCATGTCCACGGGGACCCAAGAGAAAACATTGGCATTCTTCCATAGGAATTTGATGAGCTGCTCTCATACCCCTTCTTGCAGATTGGAGCTGATCTGCACCATGTGCTCTTTATTTCCATCATTCAAAGGAACTGAGGTAAGATCTTCCATGGGTTCTTCTCGTTCTTCTATAAGGTCATCCCAGACATCCAGCCCATCAACTGGATAAGGGTCTAATTGTTTATCCTTTTGCAAGGCAATTAAGTAGCAGTCTCTTACCAAAGCTTGATCTCCTCTAACCTCTCCAATCCCATAACTTATTGAAAACTTCATTTT
>QRFJ01000396.1:164299-274262 GCA_006176705.1 Cocos nucifera | reverse complement strand
GGTGATTGATTCCCTTCCACATCAAGTATCTTACTCGGGTGTGTGTCAGCTCTCGTCTACTCATGATCCACACAATCATAGTCAAGTGTGTTATGAAAATTTTCATCCCGAGCTTTCAATAGTCATAGTTTTGACGCATTGAAAAGTTGGAGGTCAAATTTGTGTTACTGCCTCTTAGCTAGAGCAGAATACTACTTGGTGTTGCATAGATCTTGACTCTTTGATAGTTAAATCAAAGATAGGGCTAGTCGCATCGAGCCTGATACCCTTGGTAGCCCAGCTATTGACAACCCAAAGGAAGGCATGAATTATGATTTTTAAATATTTTAAAGCTATTTAAAGATATCAAGATTGAATGATGATATGCAAAATGTGTGTGTGAAGTGATTTAGGTTAGAGAAAATATAAAGATTAAAGAGCAAGAATTTACAACCTAAGGAAAGAAAGATAGCAAATAATACCACAAACAAGCAGATTTATAGTGGTTCGATGCTTTTCTTGCACCTACATCCACTCTCAAGCTCCTACTTGAAATTAAATCTTACTAACAAGTTTAAACTGAATACACAATTCCGAAAAGGAATGAGATAAGATTGATAAGAAAATAGCTCAACTCAATGCAAGAGCCATTAATATTTTATATTGTGCTCTAGATGCTAATGAATTTAATCGTATTTCAACATGCATGTCAACTAAGGAAATATGGGATAGATTAGAACTCATGAAGGCACTAATCAAGTTAAGGAGTCAAAAGTTAACATGCTTGTGCACAAATATAAATTTTTTAAAATGGAGCATGATGAGTCAATAACTATAATGTTTACTAGATTTATGGATATTATAAATGATCTTAAAAGTCTTGGCAAGTCTTATTCTAATAGTAACCTTGTGAGGAAGATTCTTAGGTCTTTGCCAAGGACATGGGAGGCCAAAGTGACTGCAATCTAAGAACCCAAAGATCTGAATTTTTACTCTTGGAGGAGCTTCTAGGATCACTAATGATGCATGAGCTAAGCATCAAACAACATCAAGAAGAAGATGTTAAGAAAAAGAAGATAATAGCCCTTAAATCCACCACTCAACAAAATGAGGAATCTGATGAAACGGAAGATGATGAACAAGATGAAAAAATAGCCCTCATCATAAGAATGTTCAAGAGATTTTTTAAGAGAAAAAAAGGGTTAAGAAAGAGGCTACCTACCAAAGGGGAGCATAGCAAGGAAAAGGATAGGGAGCAGCCCCTTATTTGCTATGAATATAAGAAGCCGGGGCACTTTAGGTCGGAATGTCCTCAACTTAAAAAAGTTCTCAAGAAATACAAGATAAAGGCTATGGTGGCAATATGGAGTGATAGTGACAATTCAAGCTCCGAAGAAGAAGAAGCTCATGAACAAGCCAACCTATGCCTTATGGTACATGAGAATGAGGTAAGTGCTGAAATCTCAAATGAATTTACATTTAAAGAACTTCAAGAAGCTTTTTATGATTTAGTAGATGATTTAAAGAAGTTAGAAACTAGAAAAAAAGAACTAAAATTAAAAAAAATCAAGTCTTACTAAAAGAAAATGAAACTATCCTAAGTGAAAAATTAGTCTTTACTCAAGAGAATCTAAATTTAAAAAATAAAATCAGTAATTTAAAATTGATAGTTGTAAAACTTACTTTAAGTTCAAATAAATTTCATATAATTTTTAAAAATCAAAAGGCCATTTATGATAAGGCTAGTCTAAGCTATAACCTCCTAAGAAAATAAAATTTTCTAAAAAATATTCTGGTAAATTCATAAAGCAATAAATTTTTAAATGTTACCTACTTTAAATATGGTAAACTGGGACACAAATCTTATACATGCTTCTCTAACAATTCAAATGTAAAGAAAATATGGATTTTAAAAGGAACCATTGTGACTAACCTTAAAGGACCCAAGAAAACTTGGGTACCTAGAGTAAGGACTTAATTTTGCATGTAGGTGTGTCTTGCATCGAAAGAAAAAAATTGAAGATGGTATCTTGACAGTGGATGCTCAAGACACGTGATCGATGATGAGTCCTAATTCATCACACTTAATGCTAAAAATGGAGGGATGGTCACATTTGGAGACAATGGCAAAGGAAAGATCATTGGTATAGGTAATGTCGATGTCACTCCCTCCAAGTATATTGAAAATATTTTATTAGTACATGGTTTAAAACACAATCTCTTAAGTATTAGTCAATTTTGTGACATGGGTTATAAAATTATTTTTGAAACTTCATTGTGCATTGTAACTAGTTCCAATGATGCTGGCATTAAGTTAGTTGGTCATAGGCATGGTAATGTTTATATGGTAGATTTGAATGATCTTTCCATGATAAACATGCAATGTCTAGTAGCTATGAATGCCAAAATTGATAAGACTAGTTGGCTTTGGCATTGTAGGCTTGCACACATAAGTATGCATTTACTTTTAAAGTTTATCAAAAAGGAATTAGTTATCAGTTTACCAAAAGTAAATTTTGGAAAAGATAAAATTTGTGATGCATGCCAACTAGATAAACAAATAATAGTTTCATTCAAATCTAAGAACACTATTTTAACTTCTAGGTCATTGAAACATTTGCACATGGATTTGTTTGCTCCTTCAAGAACAGCAAGCTTAGGTGGAAAATATTATGGTTTTATAATTATCGGTGACTACTCACATTTTACATGAATTTCTTTTTGGCACACAAAGATAAAACTTTTCATGTTTTCACAAAGTTTTACCAAAAGGTTACAAATGAAAAAGGGTTTTCAATTCAAAATATTCGAAGTGATCATGGAACCGAATTTGAAAATCAAGATTTTAAAAAATTTTGTGATGGAAAAGGAATTAGCCATAATTTTTCAACACCTAGGACACCCCAACAAAATAAAGTAGTAGAAAGAAAAAATAGAACTCTAGAAGAAATAGCCCATACTATGCTATGTGAAAACAACCTTCCAAGATACTTTTGGACGGAAGCAATTAACATAGCATGTTTCATCTTAAACCGTGCCCTAATCAGACCAATTTTAAAGAAAACATCTTATGAGCTTTGGAAAGGAAGAAACCTAACATTGCATATTTTCATGTTTTTGGTTGTTGATGTTTTATTTTGAACAATGGTAAAGAAAAATTAGGTAAATTTGATGTAAAATCCGATGAAGCTATTTTTCTTGGTTACTCCTCTTTTAGTAAAGCTTTTAGAGTTTTTAACAAAAGAACCTTAGTAGTAGAGGAGTCAATACATGTTGTTTTTTATGAAACTAATGATCTTCCATCAAGGAAGAGTGAGGGTATTGATGATGCAAATCCTCTTAAAGAATAATTGAAGAAGATCATCCTGAAGGATTCAACAATTCAAAATGAAGAGAATCATGAAGACTAGTAAGAAATTGAGGATGAAGGACAACATGAACAACCTCAAGGTACAAATGATCTTCCAAAAGAATGGAGGTATGTTCACAATCATCCCAAAGAACTAATTATTGGCGATCCTACACATGGGGTAAGAACTCGCTCTTCACATAGAGATGCATACAATCATTTTGCATTTGTTTCTTATTTTGAATCCAAAATCATTGATGAAGTCGAAAAACATTATAATTGGATAAATGCAATGCAAGAGGAACTTAATCAATTCAAAAGAAATAATGTATGGACCTTAGTATCAGGATCTAAAATTTATCCGATAATTAATACAAAATTGGTATACAGAAATAAATTGAATAAAAATAGAAATGTAATTAGGAATAAAGCAAGATTAGTTGTAAAGGGTTATAATCAAGAAGAGGAAATTGATTTTAATGAAACCTTTGCACCTGTTGCTAGACTAGAAGCAATTAGACTTTTACTCGCTTATGTATACTTTATGAATTTCAAGCTATTTCAAATGGATGTTAAAAGTGCTTTTCTAAATGGATAAAGTAGTGAAGAAGTTTATGTAGAACAACCTCCTGATTTTTAAAATCATGTTTTTCCAAATTATGTTTTTAGAATAAACAAAGCATTATATGGTTTAAAACAAGCACCTAGGGTTTGGTATGAAAGACTAAGTAAATTCTTGCTTAATAATAAATTTTCAAAAGAAAATGTAGATACAATCCTTTTCATTAAAAGAGATCATGATGACATCTTAGTAATACAAATATATGTTGATGACATTATATTTGGATCTACTAATGAAACTTTATATCAAGATTTTGCCAAGCTCATGTAGGGGGAGTTCGAGATGAGCATGATGGATGAACTAATATTCTTTCTCGGACTTCAAATCAAACAAACAAAAGAAGGGATCTCCATCACTCAAAGCAAGTATACAAGAGAACTACTCAAGAGATTTAGGATGGAGAGCTCCAAAGCAATTGGTACCCCCATGAGTCCATCATGTAAGCTTAACAAGGATGACAAAGGTAAAAGTTTTGATCAAAAACTTTATAGAGGCATGATTGGTTCTTTATTATATTTAACTGCAAGAAGACCAGATATCATATTTAGTGTTTGTTTATGTACATGATTTCAATCTAATCCAAAAGAATCACATTTAAATGCTATAAAAAGAATACTTAAATACCTAAAAGAAACTCAATCCATAGGTTTATGATACTCTAAGAATTCATCAATCGATTTAATTGGATATTCAGATGCAGATTTTGCTGAATGTAAATTAGATAGAAAAAGTACTAGTGAAACTTGTCAATTTCTAGATGTTAACTTAATCTCTTGGTTTAGCAAGCAAAATTTGATAGCATTATCTATGATCGAGGCCGAATACATTACAGTCGGAAGTTGCTATGCACAAATCTTATGGATTAATCAATAACTTGAGAACTTTGGCATTAAACTAAACAAAACTTCCATAAGATGTGATAATACTAGTGGCATAAATCTAACTAAGAATTCAATCCAAAACTCTAGATCAAAATACATTGAAATAAGACATCATTTCATAAGAGAGCATATTCAAAATAATGACATAATTCTTGATTATGTTTGTAATGAAAAATAATTTGCTGATATTTTTACTAAGGCCTTGAGTGAAGATAAATTTTATGAAATTATGAAAGAATTGGAAATTCTAGATTCTTTTGCTTAAATATCCTTTTTTTGATCCCAACTTATCCTCTACTAATATTTTTGGATCAATCCTTGAGACTTAATTTCATTGCTTTATGTTAAAAATTATCCATCCTTCTTATTTTCTTTCTTGACTATAAGAAGAAAATTTATTTTTGAACTTAATAAAAAAATCATGGATAAACAATTATACCATATTTATCTCATAAATTTATTTGAGCATTCTAATAATTTTGATCATTTGATTCATATTAAGTAACTATTTATATTTTACACATTTTTATCATATTATTATTTTTTTAAAATTAATTAGTATCAAGAAATTATTTTTTATCTTAAAAGAGGATTACTTATGAACATTCATGCCTTGTTCAGATTGATTAATTTTGAAAAATAAATTTAAGAAAAATACACTTTTTAAGTCCTTTGATATTGATGTCAAGCAAAATATTTTAAAGAAGCTATTAATACCAAATATTCAAAGAAGACTTTAGTTTTTAATCAATTAATATCAGACAGCTTGACATTTATCTTATATTTTATTGATCTTAAAATATATATAATAATAAAAGAAAAGAAGAGATGATTCCTAAAAAATTGAATATATCTTATAATTTGCTTTGAATGATCTATTTAAAATCTTTAATCTTTGAAATGTTCCATCTTCCTTGAATCTTTGAAGTTCAAAATAATTTTATTTAATGCATTTATATTATTTAGAAAGGGAGAGATGTGTTTTTAATTCATGTTGTTCATAAATAGAATTTAAGAAAACAAAAGATATTCATTCTAAATTTATTATGTTCTTTCAAAATAGTGAAGAAAAGCTAAAAGGTAAATTTATCCAACAATAATTATGGAATAGAGGGGGAGAAAATATTATGTGATGAATTTTCTAGTATTTACTCTTAAAAAAATAAGGAGAAAGATGTTTATTTGTTAAATATTATCTAGTCAGCCTTGACTGAATATCTTAATTAATTTGAGTTAAGGATAATGAACTTTGATTGTTTTATTATCCTTTTAACTTAAACCTTCATGTGATTGTTCAGTCTAAATTCAATTGATTTGATTGCTAAATTATTTTTGATAACTAATTAGAGTTAAAACTAATTTAAAATATATTCTCACAGCAAAAAATTAATTTTGATACATACTTCTAATTTTGAAACTCATTTAAAAATATGAATATAATATAAAATTTTTAATGTGCCTTTAGAAATCTTTGTAAAATCATTTTTTCTTTGATACTATCTTTGTTTTGCTCGATACATTTTTGATATATATCTTTTTTGAGCTTAATTGACTGAAATTTATTTAAGAAAAGAAAAGAATGAATAATGAATTAAATATTGTGCTTGATTCCATTATTCAAATCTTTAAAAAGCTCATACCTCTTAAAGCTTAAAAATAAATACTTGAAAATCTGTTCAAAGAATCATATTCATTCAAAAAGATGGCGAGCCTTTGATATTTGAGTTTATGGTAATTTTTTGTAAAGAAAGAAATTTCAAATGATAAGCTTTTAAAGGAGAGCTGATTCATTTGATTCGATTCAATTTTTTAAATTTTTGATTCAATTTTCTAAATTTAATATATCTATCATTTGACACATCCCATCATATCTCTGATTTTTCATATGATTTAGATGCTTCCAGCCATGATCTCTACTAGATTTAGTTTAGCTATCTTTGTATTAGATTATGATCTAATATCTCTTAATTATTTCTCTGAGTTGTTGATCAAGTCATAGTTGGTTATATTTTTTTTGGATCAAACTTATGGTGTTGGTACTATTGGCTGTTTGGGTCATTGATAGTTGTATCCATGAATTTTGTATGTTTTGATGGCCTAATTCTCATTACTACTTTTGATATCTTTATATTTTGTATGTTTAGCACTTACATATTTTGATGACCTGATGTTATGATAATCATTTGGATGTAAATATAAGATGATGTCAATTGAATGATGTGAAATGAAATCTTTATGAATTGGCTAAATTTCATTATAATCATTGTGTTGTAAATTGAAAGTTTTGTTATAAACTCTTATTCTAATAGAAAAACATATGGAATAACTTAAGGAGGAGGCTTTTTTATTTTTGAATTTTAAAATTCTTTAAGATCTTGCTTGATGATGTCAAAAAGGAGGAGTAGAGTAAATAAAATTGGGCTATAAACAAAATTGAAGTAAAATTAACAAAAAAAATAACATAGAAGTAAAATTGGCAAAAGGAATAAGTAAGTCAAACATTTTTATAAATCATTTAAATCCTTGACTATAAATAATCATCAAACTACTCTTGATGCCATATTGATCAAATAATTGAATATAATATCCTAGTATGTGATGTAGCATATTTCTACAAAATTTTTAAAATCCTCAATCAATGCTTCTACATGCTTTATTTTTGCTTATACTCAAATATTTTGTCATCATCAAAAAAGGAGAGATTGTTGCTCCAAGAATTGATTTTGATGATTTCAAAGCATTTGAGGGGATTACTAATGAATTTGGCTTGAAAAAAGACTTGTTGTATTTTAGGGGCAAAATCATAATTTTATCAAATTTTGATCTGAGAGCCTCAAGAGCAAGTATAGAATATTTTTAATCCTTTCGAGGTAGTCCCATGATTTTTGGATGCTTATTTTGAAAGAAAATCAAGTTTGAAATGAAAGGATCGACCCCTAGATTGTTCTCTGCCGAAAAGGACTATTTGGCATGCTGTCTCTATGCCAAGGGTTGACCTCTGCTATTCTGAAGACTAAAAATATAGAACAACTATTTTTCTGGATTTTGTCTCAGAGGTCGACCTCGAGGTTGACCCACCATGAGTCGACCCATGAGTCGACCCCTGCAACAAAAAATTTTTAGCAACAGCTATTTTTTCTTATTTTGGTAGATTTTAATGGTTTCATTAATATCTCCAATGGCTATAAATCTTGCCCAAAATTCTCACCTCCACCTATTGAACATTTAAAAGGCTTTAAATAGAAAAAAACACAAGAGATTATGTGATTCAATTATCAGCCCTGAGGAAAAAGTATTCATCAAAAAAAGAAGCTTTCATCTTTAGGTTCACCAACCTCTCAAGAGCTCATTTAAGTCTCCAACAACCTTGAGGAAAATCAAAGAAGCTTCCTCCATTATTGTGAAAAGCGTTCTTAAGGTTTTATTTGCTCAAAGCTAAACTTTTATTTGATTGTCATTAAATCTTTTACTCTACTTTACTGTTTTGATTCAAGTTTTGGAGGGAATCCAAAACATGGAAAGGTTATTTCTAACCTTGAATAGGATTGTATTGGATTGACTTGTACCCAAAAAATAAGTGTTCTAGCTTTGAATAGCTAGGGTTGGAGGTTTCCAATGGTGTATTCAATTCGAATACGATTAGTAGATTTTAATTTCCAAGTAGGACCTTGGGGAGTGGATATGGATGCAAGAGAAGTACTGAACCACTATAAATCTTACTTGTTTGTGGTGTGCTTGCTATCTTTCTTTTCTTAGTTTCTTAAATTCTTGCTCTCTAATCTTTTATATTTTTCTCTAACCTAAATTGCTTCACACACACATCTTGCATATCATCATTTAATCTTAATATCTTTAAATTAGCTTTAAAATATTAAAAATCCAATTAAACCCCCCCCCCCCCCCGCCCTCTTGGGTTGCATAGTTGGACAATAAATTTAAGCCAAAATTCATTCAAAATATATAGAAAAAAAAGAGTCCTTGTCTAGGACAAATACTCAACAAGGAAAGGTCAAA
Source organism: Cocos nucifera (assembly GCA_006176705.1). Taxonomy (NCBI): domain Eukaryota; kingdom Viridiplantae; phylum Streptophyta; class Magnoliopsida; order Arecales; family Arecaceae; genus Cocos; species Cocos nucifera. The sequence goes on along the minus strand of QRFJ01000396.1, from coordinate 265,417 downwards.
CAGGGCAAGTCAAGGGGCGCCCAACTCTTGGGTGCCCCCTTCATAACTTTTGGCATGTACTAGCAAGAAAAGGTACACAAGAAAAAGGGTTTCTCATGTGTAATAAGAGAGAAATTAATTGGAAGAGGGGGTGGCACCTTTTGGAAAGAGTTTGGGTTTGTTAGGATTCTATCTCATAGAGTCCAATATCAAAACAAACTCCTTCTTTGACTTGGTCTTCTACCCAATTATCATATGAGAAAGAGAGGAGAGAGGGGGCATACATGAAGATTGGGAAGAAAAGGATTTTTCATGAAAAATACCAAAAAAAATAGGCATGGGGAGCATTGGGACTAAGGTGGTGCAAGGAGGAATCCTAGTCTTACTAGGATTCTATCTATGACTTGGTCAAAGTGGTTTCTAAAACCAAATTAAACCAAAATTGACTCAACCAAATTAAATTAGATTCTAACCTAATTAATGGTTTAATTAAATTAGATTAAATTAAATTTAATTTTGATTTAATTTTCTAATTAAATTAGGAAATTGGGTTGACCTAAGTCCTGGATAGACTAGAACTAGTTTTTACTTGCACTTGACTTATCCAATAAGTCAATTGGACTTGATCCAATCAAGCCCAAATCAAATTTAATCAAATCATATTTAATTAAACTTAATCTTATTTCTTTGGCTTAATCAAATTAAGCCAATTAGCAATCAAATTGCTAATCAATCCTCCTGCAGTACTTGCACTAGGTTAAACATCAATCGTATTGATCATTTAACCCTAGAACGATTCTCAATTATTGATCAACCATTCGATCAGATCATATGCTCTAATGTATGTGACCACATAGGTCTGAATCTAAGCTGATAGCATAGAAATAAATTTTTGTATCAATCAAAGTAACCATCTAGCAATGATATCCGACGGTCGGATAGATTGAATATGTAGAACACCATCCTTATAATCCATGCAGATATAGTTTCCATATAATTCATCCCCTTGATCAAAATGCTCATAGGACACCTTAGAGTTCAACTGTCAACTCTAATCAGATTATTCACATTATATTTCAAAATATCAAATCCATCTGATGGATTATCTTGGCCATTGTTTTGCTATATTGAAATACAGTAATACATTTTTCCCCAACTCTTGGAGTGGTCAATTCCATCTTGATCCCACATTGACTTCGCAAGTACTTGACTATGCCTAGAAGTCTTCTATTACTGAATTAGAAATTCAATTAGTTCGGTACCAAAGTATAGTGAGTTGCTTGTAAGTCACTGAGGTGATCTCAGATCTAAGGGATACTTATACCTATATCCCATCAGAGACATCCTTGACAGCAGAATGCTTTAGAGTTGGTCACGTTCAATGATGATGTACCCATACATCTCACCTACATGCCATATCAGTGTCTTCATACTTTTTGGTTAAGAGAACAATCAACCTATATGGCATACAATGACCTATGCTCGATAGATACTGTCATTCTATTTAACAGCCTATCATTTGGTCATGAACTGATTTAAGGATTAATCGATAAATCCTCTCTTTATTGAAACTAAATCATCCTAAGAACTACATCACAAAAATGGAGTTTGTTAGAAGATGAAGACTTATGATGAAAAATACGCCAAAGTATTTTATTTATCAATGATCAATTACTATATAAAGTAGCTTAACCGTTAACAGACTAATGATTGACTTTTGGGATATAATTCCTAACAACCTAATCTTATTGGACTGGTTAATTCTAAGCACTCTTGATCCTATCTAACTAACTCTTGAATCAGTTTGATCAACTGCTAGACTTAATTGAGCTACCCATATCCGAACCTAATTTTACTTGCCCATCCAACTACAGATCAGAGAGCATCTCTAGAGAAGTGGATAGATGATGACAATAAAGCTAAGTTCTACATATTGGGCTGAATGTCTGATGAATTGCAATGCCAACATGAAGACATCAAGATTGCTCATCAAATGTTGGCTCATCTATAAGAGTTATTCAGTAATCAAAGTCATGCAACTTGGTATCAAGTCTACCAGAGACTTATAAGGCTTAGATGCATGATGGGTAGTTGGTCCAAGATCATTGTTTGACAATGATCAAGGATCCAGAGGAGCTTGAGAAGCTTGGTGTCATGCTTGACAAGAATCTACAAATTGATGTGATCCTACAGTCCTTAATTCGCGCGTATGGATAGTTCATCATGAACTTCCATATGCATAAGCTTGAATGTACCTTGGCTGAACTCGTGAATTTGCTGGTTACTACTAAGTTTTCTCTAAAAGTTCAATGGGCTCAGTATTTGCTATGGAGTAGACTTTTTCCAAGAGAAAGCCTTTGGAAAGAAGAAGAAGTCTGCAAAGAAGCAAAAGACTAAACGTGGAAAGAAGAAGAAAGAAGAATCGAGGAAGAAGGCCATTGCCAAAGAAAAGTATTTCTATTGCAACATCGATGGCCATTGAAAGTGGAACTATCCTTTATACCTAGCTAGCCTAAAGAATAAGGAGGCAGGTCCTTCTAAAGGTATTCTCGTAATAGAATCTGACCTAATAATTTCTTCTGCATCCAGTTGGGTGCTTGACTCTAGTTCTAGTGCTCACGTATGCACTTTTATGCAAGATCTTGAGGACAGCAGGAGGCTGAGGGATGGTGAGATGATCCTACATGTCGAAAATGGAGTAAAGATTGCTGCTGTGGTCAAGGGAACCTATCCTCTTTGACTATCATCTTATTTGGATTTAGTTCTTAGAGATTGCTATTTTGTGCCTGCAGCAAGAAGGAATTTAATTTTTATTTCTTATTTAGCATAAGAAGATTGTGTAATTAGCTTTCTTAAGGACCACTATACTATTCTTGTTGAAGGAAATAAAATTGCAAGTAATTTCTTGATTGATGGTCTTTATTAGTTGCATGTTGATGTATCTATATTAAATATCAAGCAAAATGTGAATGATCTAAGTGACTTAGGGATAGTCTAAATGATAGGTATCTATGGCACCTTAGGCTAGGTCATATAGCCAAAGAAAGGATCAACAAATTGGAGAAATCAAGACTTATAAGTCCATTGACTTTTGAGTCATATCGATTTGTGAATCATGCCTTCATGGCAAAATGACAGAACTCCCTTTTTAGGACATGGAGAAAGGGCCAAAGATCTATTTGCCCTAGTACATACAGATATGTGCGGCTCATTTAATATACCAGTCAGAGGTAATTATGTCTACATTATTATATTTATCGATGATTTATCTTGGTACAGATATGTGTATTTGATGTGACATAAATTTGAAGCTTTTGAAAAGTTCAAGAAATTCAGACACAAAGTAGAAAAAAAAACTAAAAAACTCATTAAGATTCTTCGATCAGATCGAGTAGATGAATACCTTAGTCAAAAATTCATGGACTATCTTAAGGATAATGCTATAGTCTCGCAGTGGACTCTACCTAAAATGCCTCAACTCAATAAAGTTTTTGAATGAAGAAATCAGACCTTATTAGATATAGTCTGATCCATGATGAGCTTCATGGACCTCCTTGAATTTCTTTGGAGACATAGTCTAATGACAACAATACACCTATTGAATAGGATTTTCTCTAAAACTATTTCTACCAAACCGTATGAGATATGACATGGTAAGAAATCAAGTCTGAGTCATCTTAGAATTTAGGAATATCTGTCCCATGTCAAGAGATAACAGGCAAACAAATTAGAGTCTAGGTCCTTCAGAGCTCAATTCATTGGATATCCTAAGGAGTCATTAAGATACTATTTTCACATTCTGGAAGACTATAATGTGATTGTGAGTTGATATGCTATCTTCTTTGAAAAATAGTTTATTCAAGATGGTGACATCGAAAGACAGATTAGGCTTCAGGAGAATGTCTCGAAAGAGTAGTGACCTAAGAAACCTATGAAACCAAATTAGTTAGAGCTACTCCATACACTATGTCCTCCACCTCATAAATTAATTAGAATTTTTTGACCTCCTAAAAGGTACTTAGATACCATTTTAGAGGATGTAGAGAAAATATTTCTTATAAGAAATGGAATTCATGCTGATGACCTCAAGACCTATGATGAGGTGATATTAGATATCGACTCCAAAAAATGATTAGTGGCAATGAGGTCAGAGATTGTTCGATGTGGTCGAACCAAGTCTGGATCTTGGTAGATCTATTTGAAGGTATTATACGTATTGGGTGTAAATGGATCTTCAAGAGAAAGATAGATGCTGATGGAAATATAAAGACATTCAAAGCTAGGCTCATAGGGAAAGGGTATAGTCAGCATGAAGGCATTGACTATCAGAAGACCTTTTCGCTAGTAGCTATACTTAAATTCATCCGCACACTGCTTGCTATTGTAGCCTATTTTGATTATAAAATATGGTAGATGGATGTAAAAATGATATTTTTAAATGGTTATCTTGAGAAAAATATCTATATGGAACAGCTGCTTGGTTTCACATCCAATATTAGTGATCACAAGGTTTGCAAACTACAAAGATCCATATATGGACTTAAATAAGCATCTTAAAGCTGGAATGCTCATTTTAACGATGTAATCAAATCATCTAGTTTCATCAAGCATATGGAGAAGCCATGTATATTCAAAAAGGTCAGGAGAGCACTGTTGTCTTCCTCGTACTGTATGTGGATGACATCCTTTTTATTAGGAATGATATTCCCATGTTGACGTCCATCAAAATATGGTTGTCAAAAGAGTTCTCTATGAAAGACCTAGGAGAAGCATCTTTTATATTGGAAATAAAGGTCAATAGGGATAGATCGAATAGGATGCTAGGTCCATCATAGAAGATATACATAGAAGAAGTGCTAAAAAGATTTAGCATGAAAAACTCCAAGAGGAGATTGGTGCCCTTCAGATATGGTATTCATGTCTCCAAGAATATGTGTTCTAACACACCTAAGAAGATTGAATGAATGAGCAAAATTTTTTATGCTTCAGCAATAGGGAGTCTTATGTATGCTATGTTGTATATATGATCTGATATTTTGCATGCTGTGAGTATCACGAGTAGATATCGATCGAATCTAGGTGAAGAGCACTGGACTTCTATGAAATATATCCTTAAATACCTGAGAAGGACTAAAGATATATTTTGCAATTGATCTTTGATAATGGAGAACTCTAGGTCCAAGGATATACAGACTCAAACTTTATGTCTGATATAGATAATCAAAAGTTGATACCTAAAAGTCTATTTGTATGCAATAGTGATGCTGTTAACTGGAAGAGTTTCAAGCAGATAGTGATCGTAGACTCTATAATGGAAGCTGAGTATATTGCTGCATCGGAAGTTGCTAAAGAAGCATTCTAGTATAAGAAGTTTGCCATAAAGCTCGAAGTGATGCCATCAGATGCCGTCCCTCTGTATTATGACAACAATGGCATCATAGCCCTAGCTAAGAAGTCGAGGTCTCACCAGAAGTCAAAGCATATCGAGTGGTGATATCACCTCATCCACGATTAGGTCAAAAAGGGTTATGTCGAAGTCAAGAGAGTCGATACCGCATACAATATGATGGATCTACTTACGAAGCTATTGAGCCAGCAGAAGATTGAAGCCCACCTTGAGAAGATGAAACTTAGATTTGTAGCCAATTGACTTTATGTCAAGTGGAAGTTCGATACATGTGTGCCCTAGAAGCCAGATGGGCTGACACTTATTATTGGGGCTAAAATAACCCCTACTAAAGGCCACCACATGGATGCCAGACAACCTCCTCAAAATTAGATGATTTCTATCCAACCACTATAAAGCCCGTCGATAACATGATGAACTATAGGATTTGATGTGCTGCTCCTAAGCCTTGGAAGGGCACATGAGGAGCCAGGGTGTTGGCTTCGAGAGACCAGGATGGTTGTGAGTCCTAGGACTAGGATAGAAGTTATCCTAGGTGAAGGCGGCATGTAGCCCTGCATGGACTCGTGATTTAGGTGTGAGGATCTTGAGGGGCTTGGTAGGTGCTTTGGAGATATGGGACAAAAGATGGAGCAAAGGACCAAAGCCAAGAGAAGAATCAGCCAAGACAAGGGGTTGACACATAGACGGGCTAGCTCGGATATGCAATCGAGCCAGCTCGGGGCATAGTCGAGCCGACTATCTCAAGCAGATAGAAGATAGAATTTGGACGAGATGCAGCCAAGCTAGCTTGGCTCCTAACAGAGTTGGCTCGATGATTATGAATAGAACTAGATGGGATTTTCTATTTGGGTCTGGGATAGGCTTTTATCCTAGGGTCTTATGTTCCGAACTAATAAGATCTTAAGGAGGCTAACTGATGTATGGGTCAAGTTTAGATCCAAGAGGGTGAGAGCTTGTGAGACATATGTACATGAGCTCGGTGAGCGCATTCATGTATTGGATTAGCCTAGGAGAGTTTTTTAGCTAGGGTTTGGATTTATTAGGGTTCATGTGGTATGACAGAAATTTTAGGGTATGTAAATCTAGGTATTGTATCTTTATAATAGAGTGAAATATAATTAAGCTTTTTTTCCTAAAACTTTCTATTTTTCTCTCTCTAGTTCCAACTTTAAGCCCTAGGTGCCGGCCATCTACTTTATTTTTCTTCTCTCCAGTAGTTGGTATCAGAGAGGTACTAGGATCTAGTAAGTCGTATCGAAGTCTAGTTGAGCATGGAGGAGGAAGAAGATCATACTTCAGTAGAGATCAGCAGCAAGATTTAGATCTAAAGACTTTCTCTAGGCTTCATGAGAAAGAAAGAGATCATAGGACTGCTATCCACCATCACTAGTCAAGATATTTTTTAGATCTATCTATTTACTATTTTTGATTCGTACGATCATGAAGAACAGTGGATTCAATGTAGGATTTGAGAAGTTTGATAGAAAGAAAAATTTCATGATGTGGAAGGTCAGGATGGAGGATTTGCTTGTTCAAATGAGACTGGATTTGATCTTGAAACATAGGCCAGAGGAGATGATAGACAAGTAGTGGATGTCCTTAGAGAAAAGAGCATGTGCCATGATTATGGCTTGTCTGACAGATGAGGTGTTGTATGGCATGTTGCAGGAGAAGACACCTAAGGGTTTGTAGTCGGGGTTACATCAGTTGTATATGGAGAAGAACATGTGCAATAAGTTGATGCTAAAAATGCAACTATACAACCTTTGGATGCAAGAGGGTGAGAATGTTGCGGGGCATATTCAATAGTTCGACTGGATGAGCATGAATTAGCTCAATATTGAGATGGATCTTGAGGAGGACAAAAATTTATTACTACTATGTTCGCTTCTCGAGAGCTTTGATCCATTGGTGACAATGTTGCTGTATAGTAAAAAGATGCTAGTATACGAGGAGATTGTATCAGTGCTAAGGTCCAACGAGTAGCAGGAATGGATGATGAAGAGAGAGGTCTTCCAGGAGGGTCTCATAGTTTCAGAGAGGCTTAGCCAAGGAAAGAAGAAAGGTCAGCAAAGGGGCAGCAAAGGATCCAAGAGATGCTTCAAGTGTGGTGAAGCAGGGCACTTTAAGCGAGAATGTCCACTTTGGAAGAAGTGCAAAGGAGGAGAAAACTCAAATTCCATTGGTTCAGTCATTGCAAGTGAAGAGTCGGATGAGCTCTTGGTGGTCTCAAAGGAGCCCATAGGGTGTGGTGTATCTAAGATAGTTTCGGACAGGTCTGCGGAGTGCGGAGGGTCCGAAGGAGCAGCGATGGTGTTTGAGGCATAGCGGTAGGCTCAGTAGTGCAGCATTGAGTAGTTGTCCTTAGGGGACTTAATTATAGAGTCGGCTTCTGCAGCATCAGGGAAACTTCAGTTTCTAGTGGAGCACCAAGTAGAGGTGGCTTCATAGATGGAGAGAGATATGACATGAGTTCAAAGCAGAGTGCAGGAGGATCAATATCCCAGCACCAACATTGGAGATGCATAGTTCTAAGTGGAGCAGTACGTGCGGGAGGATAGGCAAAGTTCTGAGGAGACTATGTTAGGGTATGCAGCAGGCACCGGCATAGGATTGCTGCAAATTCTCTAGAAAAGTTTAGAATAGTTGATGCGGCTGCCAAGCAGAAGGGTGCTTACAACTCCAAGGGTAATGCATAGAAGTAAGCCAAGGTCTTTAATGATGGAGGCAGTCATCCCAAAGGTCTCAAAGGGAGCTCAGCAATTGAAGAAGAATGGTGGTGGCAAGGTGTGTACAAAGAGCTATCAGGGCATGCAATGGCAGCGAGATCATGCAGGGAAACATTGCCAGGTGTGCCAAGGCTTCGGTGCACTAAGGTGAAGATTGTAGGATTTGATGTGGTGTTCCCAAGTCTTGGGAGGCCATAGGAGGAGCTAGGCTATTGGCTGTAGAAGACTAAGATGGGTGTGAATCCTAGGGCTAGGATAGAAGTTGTCCTAGGTGAAGGTGGTGTGTTACCCTGCATCGACTCAAGGTTCAGGTGTGAGGACCTTAAGAGGCTTGGTAGGTGCTCTGGAGATTTAGGAAACAAGATGGAGAACCAAAATCAGAAGAAGAATTGTCAAGACAAGAGGCTGACGCACAGGTGGGTGGGTTGGCTTAGACACGTAGATCAAGCCAGCTCGGGCTAAGATCAAGCCGGCTCGAGGCGCAGTCGAGTCGGCTGTCTCAAGTAGATAGAAGATAGGGTTTGGATGAGATGCAGCTGAGATAGCTTAGCTCCTAATAGAGTAAGCTCGATGGTGGTGAATAGAACTGGATGGGATTTTTTATTTGGATCTAAGATAGATTTTTATCCTAGGATCTTAAGGCCTGGACCAATAAGATCTTAAAAGGGCTAACTAATGTATGGGTCAGGTTCAAATCCAGGAGGATGAGAGCATGTAAGACATATGTACATGGGCTCGATGAGTGCTTCCATATATTGGTTTAGTCTAGGAAAATTTTTCAGCTAGGGTTTGGATTTATTAGGGTTCATGTGGTGTAGTAGAAACCTTAGAGTATATAAACCCAGGTATTGTATCTTTACAATAGAGTGAAATTCAATGGAGCTTTTCTCCCAAAAACTCTCTACTCTTCTCTCTCTAGTTCTAACTTTAAGCCCTAGGTGCCGGCCATCTACTTTATTCTTCTTCTCTCTAATAATTGGTATCAGAGAGATACCAGGATCCAACACAAACTTTGATTGGCCAAACCAGAAGGGAGCAACCAAGCTATCTCGCAGCAAGCATGTTTTGTCAGCTCGATGCTAGGGATCCCTGCAAGCAGAATTCTCGATCAACCAAACTTCTTTTCTAGGTGAATCCTACTTGAGCTAGTTCTTCAGTCAAGCTCTCCTTCACAAGTTGTAGCAAATATTTGGAATTATTGAATTCCTTCATGGCAGTGTGTTCCAGTAACCTTAACCCATCCAGCTGAGTTCCTTTCTATTTATTCTATCTCAATCGAACTCCTCTCTTCTATCATGGACAGCAATTGACTTTAAAGATAGCCAAATTCCTTAGCTCCTTCAAGATGAACTTCTTCCAATCGTGCTCCTTTTAGTCACCCGACGAGCTTCTTTCAGTAGTTGAATAAGCCACCTTACATTATGCATAATGGCTGAACAGACTTAAATAGTAGAAGGACCTCATCCTCGATGCAAGTCCAAGTTCCCACTCAGTGAGTATCAGCCATCCTTCGGACAACCTTGGAGATGTCTGAACCTCTCTAGACTGCTAGGACTCAGAGTTCTTCACCACTCACAAGCTGCTCACATGTGTAGAAGCCCTACTCAAACTCTAACTATTAATCTCCAATAGACTAGCTATTAGGATTTATGGTGCTCCCAAGTCTTGGGAGGCCACAGGAGGAGTCAAAGTGTTGGCTCTAGGAGTCTACGATGGGTGTGAGTCCTAAGACTAAGATAGGAGTTGTCCTAGGTGAAGGAGGTGTGGAGCCCTGCACGGGGCTCGAGGTTCAGGTGTGAGGATCTTGAGGGACTTGGTTGGTGCTCTGGAGATCTGGGATACAAGATGGAGCAAAGAACCAAAGCCAAGAAGAAGAATCAGCCAATACAAGAGGCTGACACACAGGTGAAATGGCTCGGATACACAGTCGAGGTAACTCGGACTGAGATCGAGCTGGCTCAGGGCACAGCCGAGCCGACTGTCTTAGGCAAACAAAAGATGATGTTCCGGTGTTAAATAGTCAAGTCAGCTCGACTATTGAGCGAGCTGGCTCGATGGGTGGCGTACAGAACATACGGGGTTTTCTATTTAATTTTGGATTAGGTTTAATCCAAAGATCTTAAGGCCAGATACAATAAGGTCTTAAGGGGGATAACTAGTGTATGGGTCGAATTTAGATCCAGGGGATAAGAGCATGTGAGACATATGTACATGGGCTCGATGAGTGCTTTTATGTATTGGGTTAGCCAGGAAAGTTTTTTTGTCTAGCTATATATAAATACATAGGTTATATTAGGATTTTCATTGATGCAAGCAATATAGATCTTTTGTTCCTCAATCTCTCTTCTCTCTTCTCTCTAGAGTTATCGCCCCAAGGGGGCCCCCCCCTCAAGCCCAAAGAGGTAGGCGCCCCATCATAGATCTAGATTGGTAGATTAGTGGTTTGCTACCCTTAGAGAATGTCAAAGGTGTCCTCAGGTCCATGCTAAAGATCAAGGGCTTCTACAACATTGTATCAGAGTTAGATGATGCCATGGTCATGTGCCAACATTTGGTATCAGAGCCTGATGGTGCATGAAAGTGAAGGAGAAATCATACAGGAAGAAATCAAAAATCTACATAAGTATTCTATGGTATGTCTCAAATCTACCTTTGTTATTACTGTGGTTTGGTCAATCAGATTCAACGGATTGAAGGTGGAGGTTGAGAGGATTTATAGAAAAAGTTTTTTCTGGAGTGGAAGGTTTGGATGTATGATTTTCTAATCGATCTTGGTTGGAGAGATTGGGATGTATGATGGGTGATAGGGTTCTCTAGAAAGATGGGCAGTGTGGGGCTATTTGGCAGATAAAGAGAGGTTTTCCAAGGAGTAATGATCGAAGGAAATCTAAAGAAGTGACTATACGTCCTTCGATTGTAGGAAGGCTGTGAGAAGTAGTCGGGGATGCAATTAGTGGTTTGACCAGAGCATGGATTTATGAAGCCTTAAAGGTGATGGAGATGGATGATCCATGAAGATCCAGCAAGCTAGGGCTAGATGGCTGATCTTGCATCAGGTTTCTTCTATAGGAGCACCAGGGAGAGTCATGGTTCAGGTGGAGGATGGTTTGTATATAGCAAGAGAGGATCCGGATACCTATGAGGAGGCGATGTCGAGATGAGGCAAGAAATACTGGAGTGCTATAGTAGTGCTTTCTTGGAGACACGGGGCTGAGAAAGGCTCGACAGTGCAGTAGTCGCGGAAGGTATCTCAGTGGAGAGTATTAGGAGGCATCTCAGAAAGACTAGGAGCAGACCTCAAGAAGAGCCAAGGAGTCTCAGGAGCCACGAAATGAGATAAGTGGGTCTAAGCCTAGGCCAGGATTTAAGCTATAGTTCTTTTCGGTGCAACTAAAGCGATGGCTGGTGTAGGGGCAAAAGAAAAGAAGTGCTAGGATGGAATTTCCTAGGGATCAGTCACTAGATTCAAAAGAATTGGATGACCTCTTGGATTTTGAAGGTACCCATGGGTTGTGGAGGTATCCGAGATGGCATCGGACAGGTTTGCAGAGTGCAAAAGATCCGAAGCGATGGTGATGGTGTCCGAGGCACAGTGACAGGCCCAACAGTACAGCATTGGATGGTTGGCCTCAGGTGACTCGATTACAAAGTCAGGATCTACTACGACATTAGGTGAACTTTGGTTTTAGGTGGAGCATTGGGCATAGGTGGCTTCACCGATGGAGATGTGACATGAGTTCAGAGCAGAGGAGTGCAGGAGAACCAATATCCAAGCACCATCATCAAAGATGCATAGTTTCAGGTGGAGTAGCACGTGCGGCTGAACAGACAATGTTCTGAGAAGATCGTGTAAGGATATATAGTGAGTGCTGGTACAAGAATGCTGCGTGATCTTAAGGGAAGTCCAGGATAATTGATACAACTACCCAGTAGAAGGGTGCCAATAATTTTTAGGATGGTGCATAAGTGCAAGCCAAGATCTTCAACAGTGGAGGTAGTCATCCCAAAGGCCTCAAAGGGTGCATATTAGTTGAAGAGGACTGGCGGAGGTGATGTTTACATAACGTGCTATCAAGGTGTGCAGCGATAGTAGGATCATGCAAGAGGTTTTTGCCAGGGGTTTGCCAATGCTTAGGGCACCAAGATGGAGATTGTTAGGATTTATGGTGCTTTCCAGTCTTGGGAGGCCATTGGAGGAGTCAGGATGTTAGCTCTGGGAGTTTAGGATGGGTGTGAGTACTACGACTAGGACAGGAGTTATCCTAGATGAAGGTGATGTGCAGCCCTACATGGGGCTCGAGGTTCGGATGTGAGGACCTTAAGGGGCTTGATAGGTGCTCCGAAGATCTGGGACATAAGATGGAGCAAAGGACCAAAGCCAAGGAGAAGAATCAGCCAAGACAAGTGACTGACACAAAGGTGAACTAGCTCGAATATGCAGCCGAGCCAGCTCGGGCTAAGATCGAGTTGGCTTAGGACATAGCCGAGCCGAATGTCTCATGCAGATAGAAGATGATGTTCGGATGTTACGTAGTCAAGTCAGCTCAACTTCTGAGTGAGTCAGCTCGATGGGTGGTGTACAGAATATACGGAGTTTTCTGTTTGATTTTGGTTTAGATTTAATCCAAGGGTCTCAAGGCCTGGTCTAGTAAGGTCTTAAGGGGGCTAACTCATGTATGGATCAGGTTCAAATCCAGGGGATGAGAGCATGTGAGACATATGTACATGGGCTTGGTGAGTGCTTTCATGTATTGGGTTAGCCAGAAGAGGATTTTGGTCTGGCCTAATGGCTATGTATAAATACATAGATTATATTAGGATTTTCATTGATGCAAGCAATACAAATCTTTTCTCCTTCAATCTCTCTTCTCTCTTCTCTCTAGAGTTGCCGCTCCAAAGGGGGCACCTCCCTCAAGCGCAAGGAGGGAGGCACCCCATCATAGATCTAGATTGGTAGATTGGTAGTTTGCTACCCTTAGAAAATGTCAAAGGCCTCCTTAGGTCCATGCTAATGATCAAGGTCTTTCGCAACATGGTATCAAAGTTAGGTGATGCCATGGTGATGCACCAATAATAGCAAGTTATGACAAAGAACACTACTCTCTATAACACACTCCATGTGGCCTGAATGACCGACATGTAGGCAGTTACGACTGTCACTATCAGTTTGTTAAATGCTCCATCTATGTAAAGGATCCTTTAGATATGTTTTTTCTCTAAGCTCTTACAATCAACTCGACACTCTGCTCATTTCTTTTCCTGAGTACTCCATTCCAATTGATTAGAGAACTAACTTGAACACTGGAGGGTCCTACCGGAGCCACCAACCTCTAGTTTGGACTTGCTTTGCAAGTCCTGATGGCGGCTTTGTCTACTCTAGCTCCAGCCAGCTCCGACATTGACATAGTTTTCTGCACCAACAGGATTGGCACTAGAGGAAGGGACCCTAAGCCCTTGTTCTAAAAGGAGTGCTCAATCGACCTCATTTTCTTTCTTATACTCTTAACCCCTTCAATTCCTCTCCTTCTGACCTCTATTTGCTTTTAAGAGATGCCACCAAGCAAGGCTTATACCCGACGATCTACTGCCTCCGCTGCCAGATCTGAACCAGACCCATTCACTCCGATCCCCTCCCCTTGCACCTCAACCTTCTCCACCAGCAACCATGGTGGATCTGAAGTAGTTCAACCTGCTGATCCAGTAGGTTAAAGGCCTTACTGAAGTAGTGTAGGCCATGTAGCAACCCTCAGTGCCAGTCCAGTCGGAGGAAACCTCGCCAGAATATCTGGATCTAGTATAAGAAAGGCAGACCTAGGGAAGTCGTCCAATAACCCCTAAGAACTGGTGGTAGAGAGTGGCAAGTCCCTAATCTGACCATGACTCCATCCCTGGAAGATTCCTGCCACCATTCAGTTAGAGGATCCTTGAGATTCATGATTGAGAAGATCTTCTTGATCAGAAACTTCAAAAAATGGATCGATGAATCGAGGAGCTCCGCCATGTTGCTTCTGGCCACATCGACAATATCTGCACCGACCCCCCATTCTCTCTTCAATCATGCATGAGCCCATCCCACCGAACTTCAAACTTTCTCAATTTGAGAGTTATGATGGGGCCTTGGATCCAATCAAGCATCTTAAGGCCTTCTAGACCATGATGCTGCTCCATGGTGCACTAGAGGCCATTCTATGCTGAGCTTTTTCCTTAACTCTGAAGGGGGCAGCAAGGAATTGGTACTCAAGCCTTAAGTCGGATATGATCTACTCTTTTGATCAAATGAATTATCAGTTTGTGTATCACTTCATCAGCAGCTGACATGCAAGATGAGGGTCAGACCCCTCATCAACATCAAGCAGAAGAAAGGGGAGTCCATCGGAGCTTATGTTAGCCACTTCAATGCTGCTTCACTAGAGGTCCAAAACTTAGATCAATTTGTAGCCATGGCCGCGTTGAAGGACGGTCTTTAGAAGAATGATCTTCTATCCTCCCTGGACATGAAGTACCTCAAAAATTTTGCTGATATGCTGGCTCGGGTTGAGGGTGATGCCCGAGCAGAAGAGGCTTTTCAAAAAAGGATAATGAGGCCACAAAGGAGCGATAGGTTGGTAAATCCAACAAGCCCACAGTTGAAGAGAAGCTGAGTGCAGCTCGGTCGTGCTCTAGAACTCCTGAGCATAGGTGAGCCTAGACCCTACCCCAAGCTCGTCGATAAAGAAGCTTAGGTCGGAAGGCATAGTGGAACATTCCTCCTATGAATGCTTCGAAGATACAGGTACTGATGGAAATTAAGGAGTAGTTGCCAAGGCTAGAAATGATGTTGTCCCCCCAGCCAAGCGCAACCCCAATAAATACTGCCGCTACCATCATGAGCACGGTTAGGATACTAAAGAATGCATCTAGCTCCAAGACAAGATCGAGAAGCTCATCGGCAAGGTTGGCTCGATCGATTTCTGTAATGTTGGCCTGAAGGAAGGAAAGATCGGCCAAGGGCACTACCACTGCCAAAACCACCTAGGAGGGAAGAGCAGTAGGGAGATCGACCACTACTTGGGATCAGCAATACCATTGCTGGTGAACTTCGATGAGGGGAAGCCAGTGGATCGGCAGAGCTAGCAAAGAGGCAAAGGATGGAAGAACCCATTGCTTTCATTGAAGAAGATGCTCAGGGGGTTCAATTCTCTTATAATGACGTGGTTGTAGTTACTTTAAATATTGCTGACTATGATGTACGCCATATTCTAATTGATAATAAAAGCTCTACAGATGTTTTATTTTATGATGCTTTCTTAAAGATGTCCATACCTAGTAGTTGCTTGGGACCAATGAGCTCTCCATTGGTGGGCTTCACTGGCGATGCCATGCTATTGGAAGAGATAATAACACTAACTATAGTGGTAGGGCGATATCCCAAGTAATCCAAGGCATAGGTTGATTTTCTAATGGTAAGAGCTCCTTCCGCCTATAATGCAATCCTAGGCCGACCTGGTTTGAATGCATTATGGACTGTGATATCAACTTATTATTTGAAAGTAAAGTTTTCAATAAGTTGCAAGATCAGAGAGGTAAGAGGAGATCAAGCTCTGACGAGACACTACTATACAGTTGCCTTGCAAGTGGGAGGGCAACCAGATCCTTATTCGCTAGATAGGCTTCACACCCATGATGACCTAGTAGAAGAGCGGGGTGAGCCCGTGAAAGACTTTGTTGCAATCCCTTTGAATGGTGGAAATGTTGATCAAATTATTCAGATTGGCTCCAACCTTGGGGATGAAGTTAGAAAGCAGCTCATTGCCTTCCTACAGAGAAATGCAGATGTTTTTGCCTAGGATCCCATGGACATACCCAAAATTGATGCAGAAGTGATGGAACATCGCCTGGCTATTGATCCTAAACATCGACCAGTAAAGGAGAAGATGCATGGCTATACACTAGAGCAGCAGAAGATAATTTTGGAAGAGGTTGACAAACTTCTCAAGGCTGGGTTTATCCAAGAAGTATCTTACCCGAGCTGGATCTCCAATATGGTCCTCATCAAGAAGGCTAACGACAAGTGGAGGATGTGCATAGACTTCAAAAAGTTGAACAAGGCCCGCACGAAGGATAGCTACCCCCTCTCTAGAATCAATTAGTTGGTGGATGAAACTTTGGGCCTTGAGCTCCTAGCTTTCATGGATGCCTTCTCTGGTTATAATCAAATCCGGATGATGCCAGAAGATGAGAAGAAAACTACTTTTATTATTGATCATAGTCTTTATTGTTATAGGGTCATGCCCTTTGGGCTTAAAAATACAAGTGTAACTTATCAGCGTTTGGTGAACAAAATCTTGAAGGAATAGATCGACCGCAACTTGGAGGTTTATGTGGATGATGTGCTTGTCAAGAGTCGATCTTCCATGAACCACATTGCAGACTTAGAAGAGACCTTTAGCATGCTTCGAAAGTATAAGATGAAGCTGAACTCGACCAAGTGTTCCTTCAGAGTAATTTTAGAAAAGTTCTTGGGGTTCATGGTATCGAGGCATGGAATTGAAGCAAACCCAAAAAAAATTTAGGCCATTCAAGAGATGACTGCACCAAAGTCGATAAAAGAAGTTCAGTGCCTGATAGAAAAGGTGGCAACTTTGAACCACTTTGTTTCAAGATCGACTGAGCAATGTATGCACTTCTTCCAGGTCCTCAAGCAGCCAAAGAACTTCTACTGGACTCCCGAATATCAATAAGTATTTGAAAAATTGAAAAGCTACCTTAGCTCACTCCTCTATTGGCCAAGCTCAAGCTTGGAGAAGAATTATTTTTATACCCGACGATCTTCCTAGCAAACCTAGCAGCCATCCTGGTTAAGGAAGAAGCAAGAGTGTGGAGGCCAATCTACTATATTAGCCAAGTTTTGAGGGATGCTGAAACTAGGTATACTAAGTTAGAAAATTTAACTTATACTCTATTGACTACAGCTCGAAGGCTCCGATTGTCGGAAATGCACTCTCTTCCCATATGGATTGGCATGGCCATCGGTGATTAGCCAAGCAACAAGAATGTACTTCTCAGAGATTTCTGTAGAAGCACAATCAAACAATTCAAGAAATAGAGAAGAAGAGAAGAAGAGATTTTCAGAAGAAAAGAGCTTTTATTTAGTATATTTCAGACTCATTACAACCTTGACCTGTTTTCAATATATATACTTTATAAAGGATCAAGCCCAAGCTTATAGAAAAACTTCTTAAATCCAGATAATTCATGTACACAAAATAATAACCCGCGAAAATTGAGTCGGCCTAGTTTCAGACTAAGCCGACTAACCTACGACTGGATCGGCTCAGTTCCAGATTGAGCCGATCCAGTTGTATACCATGCCAACAACCTAAAAATGCTATTTTCTATCTAGATTTTTCTCTAAAACCTAGTCGACCCAATCTTGGACTGAGTCAGCCCAATTCCCAACTTGGCCGACTCAGTCTTTGGGTGAGCCGGCCCAGTTTCTGAACTTTGCTAAGAGAGTTGATTTCTCTTCCAGCTCACTTCCATCTTTTTATGATCTATCTTCTCATATTTCTAAGACTTGGAAGTGCCACTTTTGAGCTCACATTCTTCACCTTGGTGCTTCCAAGTCCTTGTGAACTCATCTCTTCTCAATAGACCCATTTGTGCCACACATCTCTGAAAGCTATCCCTGGAAAGTACCTTCATGAGTGCATCTGACTGATTCTCTTTGGTATGGACCTTTATCAGTTCCACTTCATCTTTTTCTATTAGCTCTCTGATCCTATAGTACCTTACATCTATATACTTTGTGCGCGCATGATAGACTGAGTTCTATGCCAACAATAGAGCACTTTAATTATCACTGAACAGTGTAACCTTGCTCTACTCCACCCCCAACTCATCAATCAGCCTCCTAAGCCAAAGGGCTTCCTTTGTAGACTCCGTTATCCCAATGTACTCGGCCTCTATGGTAGATAAGACCGTGGTTAGCTGAAGGGTTGATCTCCAAAACATCGGTCCACCATATATGCAGAAGAGGTATCCAGTAGTTGACCTCCTTGAGTCAAAATCACCAGCATAATTTTCATCAACAAACCCTTCTAGAGGATCTGAACCTTCACACATCTTCATAGATTGTTCTCCATATCCTCCCGGCTGCCCATCAAACACCAAACCATAATCCCTTGTTCCATGCAGATATCTCAATATCCATTTCAATGCTTTCTAGTATTTCTTCCCAGGGTTATCCATGTATCTACTAACCATGCTCACTACATGTGCTATATCTAGTCTACAGCACACCATAGTGTACATCACACTGCCTATAGCATTTGCATAAGTGACTCATTCCAAGTAGTCTCTCTCCTCTTTTGACTAGGGGCTCCGTAACTTGGAGAGAGACATATGGCTCGGCAATGACGTCTTTGTAGGTTTGGCTTTCTCCATCCCAAACCTCTCCAGAACCTTCTGGACATACTTTTCTTATGACAAATAGAGCACTCCTTTGCACCTATCTCTGCAAATCTCCATTCCAAGGATTTTCTCAGCTTGACCCAAATCCTTCATCTCAAACTCAGATGATAATGCCCTTTTCAACCTTTTCACAGCATCCATGCTTTTACTGGCTATGAGCATATCATCTACATATAATAATAGGTACAGGGCATCCTCCTCATCTACATCGTTAACGTAGATACAACAATCATGTTCACATCTGCTGAAACCCAGGCTCAAGACAAAGCTATCAAACCTTCGATACTACTAACGAGGAGATTATTTCAAGCCATACAAAGACTTTCTGAGTAAACACACCTTTTCTTCCTATCCCATCTCCATAAAATCATCTGGCTGCTTCATGTAAATTCTTTCCTCCAAAGTTTCATGAAGGAAGGCCATCACACATCCATCTGTTCCAATTCCATGTTATGTTGTGCCACCTGTGACAGCAAAACTCGAATAGATGTATGACGCACCATAGGAGAGAAAATTTCTATGTAGTCAATCCCTTTCCTTTGTGAGTATCCTTTTGCTATCAGACTTGCTTTGAATCTGACTCCACCTTATTCTGAAGGTGCTTCTTTCTTTATGAACACCCACTTTGAGCCAATAGGTCGAGCACCATCTAGATGATCCACCAGCTACCATATTTGATTCTTCTCAAGTGATTTCATCTTGTCCATCATGGCCTGTATCCATGAATCATGATCCTCACTCTTCATGGCCTCCACATAATTCTCTAGATCTCCATTAGTAGTGATGAGTGCATAGCAGATAACCTCATCAATGCCACATCTGACCAACCTCCTAATAGTATGCTGGGGCTTATAAAAAGCCACTCCCACTAGCACATCTCTATTTGATCTCTGTGGTTGCTCCTGCATATCTGTCTGAACTACCGATCCTCCGTACTGATTTTTAATTTGAGGTAGTACTTTTCGACCCAGCTCCATCTTAACAGAAATACTCCTATAAGTGGGTGTAACCTGCATGCCATCATTCTCTGATTGGCCACCACTATTCACCTCTATTTCTCCAGTTTTATCTTTTTCAGACCTCCTCAAGATGCTCTTCTCATCAAAGATAATGTCCCTGCTGATCACTAACTTCTATGCCTGAGAGTTCCACAACAAGTATCCCTTGACTCCTTGTGGATATCTTATGAATGCCATCTTTTGAGATTTCAGATCCAATTTGCTCCTCTCGATTGCCTCCAGATGTGCATAGACTATGCAACAGAAGACTTTTAGGTTGCCAAGCTTCACCTTCTTTCCACTACAGACGTCCTTTGGAATGCCTCCATTTAGCTTATAATGAGGGGACCTATTCACAAGAAAATAAGAAAAAATTAGAGCATCACCCAGAAAAAACTTTGGGAGTGATGTTTGCAGCCTCAAAGTCCGAGCCTTCTCGATCAGTGTCTGGTTCATCTTTTCCATGACACCATTCTATTAGGGAGTCATCTTCACCATGTAATGACGTTTGATGCCATTTTTCTTACAGTACCTCCTAAACTCCATGCTAGTATACTCCCATCCATTGTCCAGCCTCAGACACTTCACCCATCTTTCCGACTCCTCTACTTCAACTCTCTAGGCTTTGAACTGGGCAAACACCTCTAATTTTTTTCTGATCAGATAAACCCACACCTTTCTTGAGAAATTATCAATGAAAGTGACAAAGTATTTTGCCCTACCTCTAGCTGATATAGGAGCTAGTCCCCACACATCCGAGTACACTAAATCTAGCACTCCCTTGCCATGCTTGGTACTTCAAGCAAAGTTCACCCTATGCTATTTGCCAAAGATGCACGTCTCACAAAGATCTATGCCCTCCTTCTTCAGGGCTAGGATCATACCTCTTCTGCTTAGTTCAGTGAGCCCACGGTCACTCATATGACCCATCCGATAGTGCCACAACTGATATAAAATCTGCTCCTCCTATGCCGCTGCTAGTACCTCTGCACTATCATTTACCACTGAGCCTTCCATTCTGTAAAGATTGTTGCTTAATCTTCTACCTCTCATACCATCAAAGCTTCCTTAAAAATTTTCAGATATCCACTCCCAGCCTGGCTACTAAAAGTATAATCCTGCTCCTCCAAGTAGCCCAAAAAAATCAAATTTTTTTTCAACTCCGATACATACCTGATATTTGATAATATACGAATGATCCCATCGTATATCCTCATCCTGATAGAGCCAATTCTAGCTACTTTGCATGGATGATCATCTCCAAGGCTGACACTACCACCATCGATCTTTTGGTAGGTAGCAAACCACTTTCGATGGAAAGTATAGTGGTGCGAGCATGTTGAATCCAATATCCATATAGTATCACACTTTATGGATCCATCTCATACAACTAGCAGGTCTTCTCCACTGCTCATAGAAGCTGTATCATCTCTCTTGCTGGTCTTCTCTTTTTCTAATCTTAAAAGGAGATAATCTCTCCTTAGGTGTCTAAGCTGATGACATTTATAACATTTCAATGTCATCTTTCTCTGATCGCGAGATTTTGACCTACCCTTAGATTTCTCTCTTTTCTTCTCCTTTGATCTTTTCTATCTTTCATTCACAGCCAAGATCTCAGACTTAGGATCTTCCTTACCGATCTTTTCCCTTTGCTCATTTGATCTGAGCACACCAACAACCTCTTCATAGTTTAGAGTCTCCTTTCCATAAACTAAAGTTGTTATGAGACCATCATATGAACCTAGGAGAGAACATAATAGCAGCAAAGCCCAATCCTCCTCATTGATCTTCACATCTAAACTCATCACCTCAGAATACCTGATTGAACCTTTGGATATGTGCAACAAGATCTCCGCCTTTGGATATCCTCAGACTATATAGCTGTTTCTTCAACCACAGCTTATTCGTCATGTTCTTCCCCATGTATGTGTTCTCCAATCTCTCCCAGAGCTCTTTTACCATAGTTTTTATGCAAACCTCGAGCAAAACTTGATCGACCAAGCACATTCGGATTGTACTAAAAGTAACTTCCTCTAACTCTTTTCAGTCCTCAGCACTAATTTTTTTCGGCCTTTCTTTTGTCAACACCATGTAGATCCTCTACTGAATCAATAATTTCATTACTCTTTTCTACCATAGAGTAAAGTTTTTCTTGCCATTAAACTTCTCAAAATCCATCTTGAATCCACTAGATCCCATGACTTCAAACAAGTCAAAAATAAATCCCTAACACCCTTCATGATCTCTCACACCAGCAAAACTATTCTTCAAAGAAGATCAAACTAACCCAAGATCCTCTTTCCAAACTTCTGTATCACCATTCCTTCATATAATCAATCTCCACCTCAATCTAGAGACAACCATGAAGCAAACTAGAAGTTTTAGGATAAAATCTGGTGCAATAGATCTTGGATGTAATAAATCCTAAGTATCATCCTTCCTTCTATGCAACACTGCTCTAATACCAATTATCGAGAATGCACGCTCCTCCCACATGGATCGACATGGCCGTCGGTGATTAGCCAAGCAACAAGAAAGTACTTCTCAAAGATTGCTACAGAAGCATGATCAAATAATTCAAGAAATAAAGAAGAAGAGAAGAAGAGATTTTTGAGAGAAAAGAGCATTTATTCAGTATATTTTAGTCTCATTACAATCTTGACATGTTTTCAGTATATATACTTTATAAAGGATCAAGCTCAAGCTCATAGAAAAATTTTTTAAATTCAAATAACCCACGTACATAAAATAATAATCCATGAAAATTGAGCCAGCCCAATTTCAGACTGAGCCGGCTAACCTATAATTGGGTCAACTGAGTCCTAAACTAAGCCGACCTAGTTGTGTACCATGCCAATAGTCCGAAAATATTACTTTCTATCTGAATTTTTCTTTGAGATCTAGCCGACCCAGTAATGAATTGAGTTGGCCTAGTTTCCAACTTAACCGGCTCAGTCTCAGGGTGAGTTAGTCCATTTTCTGAACTTTACTAGGAGAGCTGATTTCTCTTCCGACTCGCTTCCATCTTTTCATGATCTATCTTCTCATATTTTCAAGACTTGAGAGTGTCACTTCTAAGCTCACACTGATCTTATTTTTAGGGGCACACCATAATACTCCTCACTGATCAACTAATCAAGATAGTTCTCTATCGAACAGATACCTTTGGAAGAATAGCAAAATGGGCCATTGAGCTCATAGAGTTCGACATTAATTTCCAACCTCAACCATCAACCAAAGCATAGATTCTGGCTGACTTTATAGTAGAGTGCACCATTCTAGATGAAGCCAAACTTGAACAGCCCAAGGTCAATGTTTTATGGTCATAGCCAAACCCCCTGAAGATAGAGTAGATCTCTCCAAAAACTTTTGGGCCCTATATGTGGATGGTTCGTTCAATGCTTTTGGAGTGGGTGCGGATTTAATCTTAATCAACCTTGGACAAATTATTGATGAATATGCACTTTATTTTGAATTTTTCATAATAAATAATGAAGTAGAATATGAAGCTCTAATTATGGGATTGAAGATAGCTAAAGAATTGAAAGCAGATCCAGTAAAAATTTATAGTGACTCCCAGTTCGTGGTTGCACAAGTTAGAAGTCACTCTAAGGCTTGAGAAATAAACATGAAGAAGTACCTAAAAAAAATGAGAAGCCTAATCTCGACCTTTAGTAGCTTTGAGATTCAACAAATCCCAAGAGCAAAGAACACTAGGACTGACCCTCTCTCCAAGATAGCCATACTAGCTCTGAGTGAATTGCCAAAAGAGATCTACTTTGTAGTTCTACAGTATCCAAGCTTAGAAGAATCCCAAACTATAATGCAGGTCAACCATGAGCCCAACTGGATAGATCCATTCCTTGCATATCTTAAGGATGGCATCCTTCCCCGAGATTCAAGGAAAGCTTGAAAATTGAGAAACCAAACCTCTTGTTACGTTTTGTATGAGGATAAATTGTACAAAAGGTCATACTCTTTGCTATTGTTGAAATGTCTTAGACCTTCTGAAGCTGGCCATGCATTATGGGAGGTTCAAGAAGGGATATATGGAAATCATTTGGGAGCCAGAGCTCTATCTCATAAGCTACTTTAATAGGGCTACTATTGGCCAACTATGCATCAGAATGCTATGAAGTATGTGAGGAAATGTTATCTGTGTCAGAAACTTCCGAGCTTACACCCCTGAGCACCCCATGGCCATTTACACAATGGGGAATGGACATACTCGGGCTCTTTCTTGTGGCATCTGGATAGCAAAAGTTTCTCTTAGTGGCAATAGACTACTTCACTAAATGGGTTGAGGCCAAACATTTTGCTAAAATTACTATAGCAAAAGTATAGGATTTCATCTAGAAGTCAGTAGTTTGTAAATTCGGGCTATCTTGGACTTCAATTACTGATAATGGACATCAATTTGCAGGAACAAAGTTTGCCGAGTTATACAAAAATTTGAATATCTCCCACCACTTCACCTCAGTGGCTCATCCACAGGCAAATGTTGAGGTCAAGGTGACCAACAGGATCCTACTATAAGGGATAAAGGCAAGACTTGAAAGGATGAAAGAAACTTGAATGGATGAATTCTATCATGTACTTTGGGCTTACAGAACTACCTAGAGATTGCCAACCGGGAAAACTCCATTTGTGCTAGCCTTCAAAATAGAAGCAGTCATCCTAATAGAATTTAAACTCCTTTCTACATGAGTCGAAGCATTCGATGAGTAGAGAAATTCACAAGATCTCAAATGCAACCTTGAGTTATTGGAAGAGAAACGAGAGAAGGCACAGATCAAGATGGTGGCTTATAGTTAGAAAGTGGCCCATTATTATAATTCTAGGGTCAGGAGCAAAGCATTCAAGGTGGAAGATCTGGCAATTTGGCGAACAGACGTCTTATAATCTCAAAATCAAGGAATGCTCACTTCGAATTAGAAAGGCCCTTATGAAGTCATAGAAGTCATCCGACCTAGGACTTACTACCTAAAGAAGCTTGGAGTTGCTATACTACCACGACCTTCAAACTCAGAAAATTTATGAATATATTATCAGTAATCATATTTCAATAAAATTTTCTTACTTTAACATCGTCGTCTTTGATGCAAAATTGTCCAATGGCAGAAAATTATAAGAGAAAATAGGATTGAAGGCCTCTAATTCTTAAATAGAAGATTAACCTCATCTTAACGAGGGTGAAGACCTCCGATTCTTAAATAGAAGGTTAACCTCATCATACTGAGTGTGAAGACATCCAGTTTAAATCAGTGACGTCAAGAAAAAATCATGTTTTCCACCATAGGATCGTTCAAATCTGAATAAAATTTTTTTAAAATTTTCTAACTTGATCCAATCAAATATGAGATTTCTTAGATCTAATTCTAATTATATGATATTAAATATAAAATTAAAATTATATCAGATATTATTTTAGTACCTGATTAGATAATCTGATTATCCTGTCAACGATCCTGATGCTCCTGAGGTTCTGGATCGAGCCACGTACGTGCCTAGCCTCTACCAAAGTCCACTTAGACTGGATCTGAAGGTGCTCTCCTTCTAGATCTGATCTTCAAAAATCAGATCTCAAGTTCTTTTGTAGATCCTTCAAAACAACTTCTAAAAGATGCATGTTCGTCTCAGAAACTAGTTGTATCTTTTCCTGATCATTTTGCCAATGGCACTTAGATCTTCTCTCGCTGCTTTGCCCAACCACTTGGGC
Source organism: Cocos nucifera (assembly GCA_006176705.1). NCBI lineage: Eukaryota > Viridiplantae > Streptophyta > Magnoliopsida > Arecales > Arecaceae > Cocos > Cocos nucifera. The sequence continues at coordinate 240,130 of QRFJ01000396.1, read as the reverse complement.
ATGGAGAAGAGGGAGAGGTGGAAGATGAGGGGGCATGAAGATGAATAAAGTGGTAGGGCTTTGCCATACGTTATTCAGATGCATAACAAGTTTGCACAAGACCCATTAAATAGACCAAACATATAGTCCCTTCACTTGCAACATTGAACAGGTCAAAGATGACATGTAGAAGGAATCCTTATCAGATATCCATGCCCCACCTTCTTATTTTCATGATTTTTCTTCACAAAATCTAGATAGAAATGGCATGGAGAAGAGGGAGAATGTTTGGATAGCGAAAGCAACTCATCTCCAAAGACTTTGATCTCATCAGGTCACTTTGACCTAGTCAAATCTAATTTGATTGGATCAAAGCCTTTATCTGCATGGGATGCATGCCTAGGGGGATGTGCATCCTATCCTTGTTGCACAAAAAATCTAGGAGCACGCGCCCCCAGAAATTCTCCAGGGGGTGCACTCCCCCTGTCCCTTCTTTCTTACAACAAGGTCAATCTTTGATCCTTGTCCAAAATAGAAAATGGCAGGTAATAGAAATTGGCAGGTATTATCTTAAAATCATCTGATAAATTAAGACAATTATTTAATGACCTGGACAAGCTTTAGTTAGGGTTCTAGAGTGAGTCAAACCATTCAAGATGAACCAAAAGGACTACAGATGAGGAATGTTAGGCTCAATCATGTGCAAGCACAATTTTCTTGAACCTAATTGGATCTAATCTAAATCAATCAAACTAGGTTAGCTCAATTGATCACATCCAGATCCAAACCCTTGTTTGTATGATCCAGTTAGGTTTAGTTCCATATAGTAATGAGATATGTTACGATCTCCATCATCAACATTATTGAAATAACTTTCGATGAATCAAAACTTTTTTGATTTATACAATTAGAATGGTCGATCATCAAGATCATTTTAATTGCTCCCAAAATTCACCAGTGACACCTAGCAGTATATGGTGACAAGCCATCAAAATCAAAAGTTTATCTTTTAGTGCAGCTACTTGTATGATTGGGTTCTTCTATCTTGAGCCTCGATAGGATCAGAGTTAAGGTGAACTCGTCAAACCTAATATTCATCATATGAATTAATCATTTGATTCAAGTTTGATGTGAAATCCTAATAGAAACTCTTTCTATCATCTTCATACTATCATGGCCATAGGCTTATGGACTCGATCTCATGATCATCATAGGGCTACTCCTCATCTAATGAGGTAGATATATCTCCTATTGATGCAATCCAATACCTATAATGAACATGCTATAGCCAACATACACCTTAGGATTTCGAATGGCTAGAAAATTGAGTTATAGTATAGTCAAACTATAATACCCTCAAGGTGAACTATCACTACTCCTCTGGTTAAAGAATCAGACACACCACTGCAGCATTGAGCCAGTCACCGATAAGAAGGTAGACTTCCTTATGACTGATTGAGATAGTCACGCTTAGTGTCCTCGTTCTTTAACGGATACCTATACTCTCACTCCGGTGTCTTCACACTGTAGACTCAAGACTCATCTATCCTAAGGTAATGATTATACACTAATCTTCTGGACCAATCATCATCCTTGTGATGATCCTACGATCAGGAGCAATTTATGAGTTAACTATGAAAATTCATGTCTTAAATTTTTAATTCTTGAAAATATGAATTGTCATTATCATTAACTCAAAGAATATATCACAGACACTTTAAATACACACTATGCTAGAAAATAATTTTTTTATTAATTTATAGTTAAAATTATAAAATTATCCTTAGAAGTGTATTATAAGTATTTTAGCCTATCTGGCTTCTTGGGCACACATCTAACATGATGTTGGGGAGAGGCCCTCTCAATGATCCTTTTGTGCTCTGGCAACCTTGTTAGAAATAGGAGGTGGACCTCATCCTAATAAGAGAATTAGCCAACCATGTCAGGAATAAGAGGTGAACCTCATCTTGATATGGATGAAGAGCTTGTGGAGAATTAAAGGCCTTCGATTCTTAAATAGGAGGTTAACCTTGTCTTAACATGGGTGAAGGCCTTCGGTTCTTAAACAGGAGGTTAACTTTGTCTTAATGAGGGTGAAGGCCTTTGGTTCTTAAATAGAAGGTTAACCTCATCATAACGAGAGTGAAGACCTCCAATTCTTAAACTGGTGACATTGGAGAGAAGCCCTCTCAATGGCTTTTTTGTGTCCTGACAATCCTGTTAGGAATAGGAGTTGGACCTCATCCTAATAAGAAAATTAGGCGACCACGTCAGGAACAAGAGGTGAACCTCATCCTGATGTGGATGAAGATCCTATGTGGAATTGAAGGCCTCTGATTCTTAAACAGGAGGAGGAATACAAATAGGGAGCTTCAGTTCATAAATAGACTAGAAGATCCTTATTCATGGACAAAGGGGGATAGATAAGTGAAACACAGAGTGAAAGTTATAATTTTGAGACAACGTCAAGGTCGAATATGGTAAGAAAATAAAGTAAAATGGTAAGTGATAAGCTAAGATGAAACACAAATAGGTAAATGAAAAAAACTTTATTTCACTAAAAATAGAAGTTATTACATGGTCGCTAAGACCAGTTACAAAGCAAAAAGTAGAAAGAAAGAAGAAAGGCCGAAGTACTATCTAGAGTTAGACTTTGGACTTTCACCTCCAGCCATTACAAGAAAGAGTTTTAGGCCTTCTATTTCCTCTTCGAGCCTTTGCCTCACCGTCAGGCTCTCCCTTAGCTTCCTCTCCCACCTGCGTGACTGCTCCTCTATCTCTCTTAGCTTCTTCCTAAGAACCATTGATTCAGCCTCAACATCCTTAATAGTGTTTTCTTGATAAACCATCTAGATCCTCAGCTGCTGTAGCTCAGCTTTTTTCTTTCCAAATGACTCAAATAAGCTTTCCACGATCCTTTGTAAGGAGAGGAATTTGTTCAATTCTCTGCTCGAATTAACCTCGGTCCCCTCTACCAATAGCTTCTAGAGTTGCATGACTTTGGCATTTGCTGTTCGGAGCTTCTTCCTGTAGTCATCAATCTACTTGCACCAACCAATTCGATAAGAGTTACATACCTCTTCAGCATCTAGTTGCTGCTATTGAATGTTGGAGAACCTTTTTGACCAATTCCAACCATACTTCTCTTGGCTAGTAGACCATGTCGAGCTCTCCTCCAACAATTAGATCTTTTCCTTTGACGCACTATGCTCAACTTCGAGAGAGCTAATTTTCATAGTCAAGGCCCAGGATTTCTCACTGGTGCATTTCTTGATTTCCTCATGTGTTGTTCCACTGATGGCACCGCACTGATATCAATTATTGGGAACAATCCTTGTTGCTCAATGATTGCGAAAACAGAAACAAAGATCCAAGTAAACAAATGGCCTTTCTATTGAAACCCTAGCAAACCCTAGGGCTGGAGAAAAGGGAGGGAATGAGACAGGAAGAGAGAATTTAGGGAGAAAAGGCTTGTATTGATTCTGTTCTTAGTTTATAAAACTTAGTGTAGAGTATATATACCTAATCAAATAAGATCCAACCTAAAAAACTCTCGTAGCTAACCTAATATGATGTACTTCATAAGCCCATGTACACCCATGTCTCCCATGCACACATCGATTGGAAAAATCCCAATCCAATCCATAGGTTAACCCCCTTAGGACCTTACAAACCAAGAACCTAAGTTCCTAGGATTAAACCCAATCCTAGGCCAAAATAGAAACTATGTTCTGTTCTATTTACTGCTCGAGCTGGCTTGGTCAACTATCAAGTCGGCTCGATGGTGATGTCTCCTATGAGAACCTGAATCACCACTCTCTGTTCTACTACTCAAGCCAGCTCTCTCAGGGTTCGAGTTGGCTCGGCTTCTACTCGAGCTGACTCTAACAGAAATCAAGCCAGATCTTCTAGCATATCAGCTTGATATACTTTTTGGACTTCTGCTCGAGCCAGCTCTCTCAGGATTTGGACTGGCTCTTCTTCAGCTCGGGTTGACTTTTCTATAGCTCGAGCTGGCTCTTCTAACGGGATCCAAGCCAGCTCTTCTGAAGTATTTGTCAAAGTTTTTTGATAGTTGATTTCATTCGCTCCTTGTTCTCTTTCCACCTCCTTCCAAGGATTGAGAGCACCATATCTAAGCTCACAATCTCCACCTTGGAGCTCCCAAGTCCTTATGAACTCAGCTCTATCTTTCAACCTCATCAATACCATGCAATTGTAAAAGCTATTCCGTGGAAGTACCTTTGTGAGCACATCAGCTAGATTTTTCTTGGTATAAATTTTCACTAGCTCTACTTCACCATCCTCCACTAGCTCTCTGATTTTGTAGTATCTAATATCAATGTGCCTGATTTTTGCATGATACACAGAGTTCTATGTGAGCAATAAAGTACTCTAGCTATCACAATGCATTCTGACTGCATCTTATGGAAATCTCATCTCTAGCGCCAAGCCCTTCAACCATAGAGCTTGCTTCGCTGCCTCCGTGATGCCAATCTACTCCGCTTCATTAGTGGATAAGGCTGTAAGCAAGATCTCCATGAGATTGGATTTTCATACAAGCTGAATACAAAACCAATAGTCAAACGTCGAGTATCCACATCTCCATCAAAATCTGCATCTACAAACCCCTCTATTAGCCCTTAAGCTTCCTTAGACATGTTAAGATGTTCCTTAGCACCTTCCCACTGACAATAGTAGATGCCGATCACAATTGAACCTGCTAAGTATCTGAAGATATTTTTCAGTCCTCTCCAGTGCTCCTTTCCAGACTAAGCCATAAACCTGCTCATCTGGCTCATTGCATGGACTAAGTCTAGCCTATAACACACCAAAGAGTACATAATACTTCCTACACCAGAAGCATATGGAACATTTTCCATCTTTTGAACCTCCATCTTAGTCTGTGGTGACATGATCTTAGAGAGTCTGACATATCCAGCTAGTGGCAGCTCAGTCGGTTTGGCCTTCTTCATTTCAAATCTCTCCAAGATCTTCTTGATATATTCTTCCTAAGATAGATGCAGTAGCCTCTTGGTTCTATCTCTAATAATTTTCATACCAAGGATCTTTTTTGCAGGCTCTAAGTCCTTCATCTCAAACTTTCGAGATAAAGCTCCTTTCAACTCTTGCACAACTTTCTTACTCTTGCATGCTATCAGCATGTCATCTACATACAAGAGTAAGTACAATCAAGATCCATCTTTCAGAAACCTCACATATACACCCGGATCATGACCGCACCTAGAAAGTCCAATACTTCTCACATAAGTATCAAATTGCTTGTACCACTATCTAGGAGACTGCTTCAATCCATACAGTAATTTCTTTAGTACACAGACCTCTCTCTCTAACCCAGGCTTCTTGAAATCCTATGGCTACTCCATGTATATATTCTCCTCCAAATTCTCATAGAGGAATATTGTCTTGACATCCATTTGCTCCAGCTCCAAGTCATGAGCAACAACTATGCTCAATAGCACCATAATAGATGTATGTTTGACAACCGAAAAGAAAACTTCTGAGTAATCAATTTCTTCTCTTTGTGAGTATCCTTTGGCTACCAGCCAAGTCTTGTACCTCACTCCACCTTGCTCTTAAGGAGCCTCTTTTCTGGTAAAAATCCATTTGGAGCCAATGGATCGAGCATCATCTAGTAGATCCACAAGCTATCATGTCTGGTTTTTCTTGAGAGACTAAATCTCCTCCATCATGGCCTGGATCCATGACTCTCGATCCAAACTCTCCTTGGCCTCCCCAAAACTCTCTGGATCTTCATTGGTAGTGAACAGAGTATAGAAAATAGTGTCATCAATGCCATATCACACCGATTTGTGAATAGTGTACTTTGGCTTGTGCAGTGTCACTCTCCTTATGGTATCCTGTAAGTCTACTACCTATGACTACCTCTACACTTCTTCCAAGATAGATCGCTCTCCATGCTAGTCCTCCATAGGTGTATCACCATACCTACCTAACTCCACCTCAAACTGAACATGACCCAAGATTGATGTTGAGGGCAAATCACCTGTATCTAAGAGCTTTCCCATATTATCTTGTGTTATCTTCACAACTCCATCTATACTTTCGAACTTCAAGAAGATGCTCTTCTCATCAAATATCACATTCTGACTAATGATACACCTCTGAGAATGTGAATCCCACAGCAGAAAACCCTTCACACCTCATAAAAATTTAATGAATATCATCTTCTATGACTATGGATCCAACTTGCTTCGTCGGCTTCTTCTATCAAAGCATATGCAGGACAGTCAAACATCGTTAGGTGGCCCAGCTCAACCTTCTTCCCACCCTAGACAGCATCTGGAAGTCCTCTGTTCAATTTCTTACGGGGAGATCTATTAATAAGAGGACATGCATAAATAAGAGCATCACCTCAAAATGATTTGGGCAGTGATGCTTACAGCCTCAAGTTTCTGATCTTCTCTATAAGTGTCCGATTCATCCTCTCCATGATATAGTTTTGCTAAGGGGTCATCTTCACTATATAATGGTGTTTTATTCCATTTTCCTCATAGCATCTCCTGAATACTGGCTGGTGTATTCCCCTCCATTATCAAACCTCAAACACTTCATTGGCTGCCCAATCTCCTTCTCCACCTCAACTCTCAAGATTTTAAATCAAACAAAAACATCTGATTTTTTTCTCATCAGATAGACCCATAACTTTCTGAAGAAATCATCTATAAAGATGATAAAATATCTTGCTTCACCTCGAGATGCAAAAGGTGCCGGTCCCTGTACGTCTAAGTGAACAAGCTCCAAAATAGCTTTACTCTGCTTGGTACTGCTGGCAAATGTAACTCTATGCTATTTACCTTAGATATAAGGCTCACATAGATCATCTCCTTTCTTTATGACTACTAGAATTAGATCTTTCCTACTCAACTCTGTGAGCCCCCTATCACTTAAACGATTCATACGATAGTGCCATAGCTTGTAGGCTAGTTTCTCCTTCTGTGCTGTTATCAATACCTCCATACTATCTATAATCACTAAACTCTCCATCTTGTATAGATTGTTGCTTAGTCTTCTTCCTTTCATCACCATAAATGCATCCTTGGAAATTCTCAAACACCAACTGTTGTTAGGATTTGATGCCTCAAATTTGACCCACAGTAAGAAGAGAATCAATTTTCAGCATAGCAATCAGGTCAGCTCTGATATGCAGTCGAGTCGGCTCAGATTGAGATCATGCTGACTCAAACCACAGCCAAGCCGGCATTCTCAAGTAAACAATAGCAGGAGATCAGACGAGATGCAGTCGAGCCAGCTCGACCCCTGATCGAACCAGCTTGATGAAGGTGAACAGAACATGATGGGATTTTTTTTGTTTGGACTCGGATTATGATTAATCCAAGGGGTCTATAGGAGTTGCACATGGACCATAGGATCCAGTGGCCATGGAGGGTTGCGATCATGATCTGAAGATCAAAAAATATTTCAAGACTCCATCAAGGATATTTTTGACTCATATTAGGAGAACGAGCTCTGTTAGGACTCCTATGAACTGCTAAAAAGAGGATTCTCATCCAATTTGAAGGGCTAAAGTGCTGTGGAGCAAAAAGTTGTTACATATGGCATGAGAGGCATGTAGAGAGGCTCAAGAAACCATCGAAAGGAGCTTGACAAAGCACCAAGTACGTGCACCCATGAGAGAGAGAAGCAATAGGTGCATAGCATCCAACGAGGAGGCTGTGAGGGCAGAGCATCTTGTAGCTTCTATGGGTCTCCTTGGGATTCTAAGAGAGCTTTCGTGAGGATAACTTCTAGTTGAGAGAGATTTATGTATGGTGAGTTGAGAGTAAGTGTTCTTCTCTTGTACCTATTTTTTTTTTCATAGTAAAGCTTTGCATGCTCCATGGAGATGAGCCTTTAGGCTGATTCATGTACTTGATTATTTTCTTATTTTATTTCTTTCTTTTTTCTACTGTAATAATTTGGTACTAGATCCTTAACAAGCAGTATTAGAGTAGCTGATATTCCAATCGTTTGATATCAGAGCGAGTTGATACCACAATAGCTGCCTGGCTGATAACTAAAAACATATCCTTGTCCTTACAAGTAACCCAGGGATATCAAGTTCTTCTTTAGTTCTAGCACATGCTTTACATTGGTGAGTGTCTATATAACTCCATCATATATCCTCACTCTTTTTCTACCAACATCAACAACTTTACATGGATGATCATCTCCATGACTTACACTCCCTCCATCAGATCTTTCATAAGATGAGAACCACTCTTGATATGCAGTGTAATGGTCGAAGTATGCTGAATCTAGTATCTAGTGATTGTCCAACTCTATTACTTAATTTGATACTATCAGTATATCCTTTTTACTACCTTCAGATGATAGAGCACCATTCCTTCTAGTTGATCCATCCTTAGAAGCGCTCTTTTCCTTTCCATTCTTCAAAAGTGGGCAATTTCTTCTAATATGATAGGTTGATGACACTTGTAACATTTTCAAGCCTTCTGATTTCCTAAAGATTTTGATCTATCCTTAGATTTATCTTGAGTCCTCTCCTTAGGCCTTCCTTGCCTCTCATTCATAGAAAGCACTTCAAAATTAGGATTTTCTCTAACTAGCCTATCTCGCTGCTCGTTGGATCTGAGAATTCCAACCACTTCCTTGAAGTTTAATGTCTCTTTTACATACACCAGAGTAGTAATGGGACTATCATATGCTGCTGGTAGTGAACACAATAATAGGAGAGCTCTATCCTCCTAATCAACCTTCACATCAAGGCTCATAACATCCGAACAAACTTGATTGAACTTCTGAATGTAAAAAACTAGGTCTTCTCCTTCAAGCATCTGCAAACTGTATAGCTGCTTTTTCAACCATAGCTTGTTTGTCATGTTCTTGTCCATATACGTATTCTCCAGTTTCCGCTAAAGTCTCTTTGATGTGGTTTTCATATTAATCTCTAGCAAAACCTCATCAGCGAGGTACATATGAAACATATTGAAGGCTATCTTTTCAAGTTCCTCTCATTTTTCAATAAAAATCTTTTTCGATCTTTCGTGAGTCAAGATCTTGCAGATCCTATTCTGCACCAGTAGATCCTTCATCCTTTGCTTCCAAAGACTGAAGTTACCCTTGCCATTGAACTTTCCAAAGTTTGCCTTGATGGTACTCGATGCCATCCCAACCAGACTCCAATAATCAAACATAAAAGAGAATAAACAATGTTCAAAAGAATCTATTGAGCACCTTACCATAACATCAGGTGAAGCTTTGACCTTTTCTCTACTAAATCTAACACTAGAGCTCTGATACCAATTATTGTTCCACCGATGGCAGTGCTCTAATACTAATTATTAGGAACAGTTCTTGCCACTCAATGAAGAATCCAAGAAAAGGGATGGCCTTTTTATTGAAACCCTAGCAAATCCTAGGGCATGGAGAAAAGGGAGAGAACAAGAGAGGAAGAGCGATTTTAGGGGGAAAAGGCTTGTATTGATTCTGTTCTTCTTAGTTTATAAAACTCAGTATAGAGTATATATACCTGGTCAAATAAGATCCAACCTAAAAAACTTTTCTAGCTAACCTAATGTGATGCACTCACCGAGCCCATGTACACCCATGTCTTCCATGCACACATCCATTGGATAAATCCAAGTCTAATCCATAGGTTAGCCTCCTTAGGACCTTACAAATCAAGATCCTAAGATCCTAGGATTAAACCCAATCCCAGGCTAGAATAGAAACTATGTTCTATTCTATTTACTACTCGAGCTAGCTTGATTAGCAGTCGGGTCGGCTCGACGGTGATGTCTCTATGAGAGTCTAAATTACCACTCACTATTCTACTACTCGAGCCAGCTCTCTCAGGATTCGAGCCAGCTCTCTCAGGATTCGAGCCAGCTTAGCTTCTACTCAGGCTAGCTCCGACAGGAATCAAGCCAGCTCTTCCAGCATATCAGCCTAATACACTTTCTGGACTTCTGCTCGAGCCAGCTCTCTCAGGATTCAGGTTGGCTCTTCTTCAGCTCAGGCTGGCTCTTCTATAGCTTGGGCTAGCTCTTCCAATAGGATCCAAGCCAGCTCTTCTGAAGTATTTGCCAAAGCTTTTTGATGATTGATTCCATTCGCTCCTTGCTCTCTTTCCACCTACTTTCAAGGCTTAAGAGCACCATACCTCAGCTCACATCGAGCTCCTCATTCAAATGGTTTTTTTAGTAGTGTATTCTTTAAGAAATTGCTTGGTGGATTGATGGAGATGATTGATTTTGATGGAGGCCTCAGTGTAATTCTTTTTTGATTTCTCAAGCTCTCCTTCTATTTTCTCCAATTTCCTCTTAAGATGATGAACTTCTTTCCTCAAACTCCTAATTGTAGCCTTTAAGGAGATACCCCGAGGTAGAGGATCGACTTCAACCAGAGATTGCACTTAATACATGAAAGAATTACAACACGCATACCACTAAAAGAAAAGGTTTGCTTTTATTAATCAATATGTTCTTTAAGTACAAAAAAAATAAAAATGAAGGTACAACGATCAGAGGTTGTACACCTCTGGAAGAGCAGCTGAAGGGTTCGACGTGGCTTCATTTGATGTGGTCCTTTAGCAGTAGGAGCAGTTGTGGTGGGAAGCATGGTAGAGGAAGGATCGACTGGCAGAAGATCGGTGGCTATGGTGGAGGGTCCTACTTCATCATCGGAAGCTCCCTCATCTAGGAAGCTGAGGTCAAGCCTAAGAAATTCATCAGTCATGTTCTTCTGATAGAACTCGTACCCCTCGATGAAAGATAATTAGGTAAATTCGACCTTTACCGTAGAAGCTTTGAATTCTTCCATTGCTTGAGTGTTTGCCTCCAGGATCTACCTTGAGACCTATTCCATCATCTCAGTAGTTTTGGCTTCAGCTCTCTTCCTCTTCCTAATTTCTAAGCCTAGCTCCTCCTTAGCTTTGACTAGGGCTTGCTTAGCATTTTGTACCTTCTCTTGGAGGTCCACAACTTTAGTCGACTTCTCCTTGAAGAGACGATCAACCTCGGCCTTTTCCTTAAAAAGATGGCTAACCTCAGCTTGGTGGTCTTCTTGAGTCTTCACCACCTTTGACCTCAATCAATTCATCATCTTGATATTGGAGATTAATTGGTGCCCATCTACAAAATTAATCAAGTGAATTAAACTAATGAAAAAGCACATGGACAAATCAGTAAAAGAACAAAAAGGAGAGGAGATGAATTGATTCACCTCAAGGAAGGACTCAAGAGAGTCCCAGGTGCACTGCTCAGGGTCAGCCTCAATAATCCTGTCCGTGACCTCAGGCAAGGTGCATCCATCGATCAACTTTCTGATAATTCCTTGATTGTTGAAATGGTCTTTCCTCTAGATCACCATCAAAACTGTTAGACCCCTTGGAAATAGTCTTGCATCGGACCTTCGCAAAAGCCGACCTCTTCTTTTTCTTCTTTTCTACCTTCGTCTCCCTTTTAGTGGAAGGCTCAGAAGTTTGGATCTCGACTGGGGGGCATGAGGAGGTCGGAGGTACTACAACCTCAGTCGCAATAATGACCTTGGTGGCAATGGCAGCTGCAGGGATGTCAGTAGTGGCATTGGTGAGTGCAGTAGAGCTCGGGGGTGGACCATTGCTCTTTTGAAAGGCTCATCGATTGTGGCGCCATTCCTTTTATGGGCTTGGAGTCCCTTGGAAGATGCTGAAATTCATCCTCATCCATTTCTACAATAAGAAAAAATTCATAATTAGAAAGAAGGACAAAAAAGATACTTATAAAATTTATATATATACCTACTTGATTGAATGGGCTCAGGCCTATATTGAACAAAGTCTGGTCCTTTATGAGTTTGGGTAAAAGAAAAGATTGGTAATTCCTAACTTTGTTAGTAGAATCAAGGTCATCCCTCTCCAAGTTAGGAGCTCAACTGATTCAATTCCTTAGCTACCCCTAAGGAGGAAGTCCTAACCCAAAGGTTGGACATGAGATAAAGAAAAACTTTTCATTTTAGTTATGAATGGAAGAAGGGGCACCTTGAATCAATCTTTTCTTATCAGCCTAGGAGGATAAGTATAATCAATCTTAAGTAGTAAGATGATATTTGAAGGTATGGTAGTAACGGAATAAAAAAGTATTCAGACAAACTTTGGTCGAGATATCAAGAGAAAGGAAATCTATAATGAACCTAAAAGAGTTTGGGACCATGGAAGCAAGAAAAATATCTAAAAATCAAAAAAGGGCTATGATAAAGAGAGGAATCAGGAGATGAAGTCCAGCATGAAGTGCCTTAGTATACAAACAAAAGCGATCCAGAGGAGGAGTACAAGTTCAGTCACTCAGTCTGGAAAGTGCCAATTCGTACTCTGAAGGCATCCCATATTAGATCCTTATCAGAGAAAGATCCTCAGAGCATAAAGAACAGGAGATGGTTTCGGGTATGAAGACTGGATGAGGTGCTATTCTAAGTTTGACTTCTACCTCCAGATCAGGATTTCGAGAGTTTGGGTCGGCCGAGCTCCTTGAACTAGTAGACCAAGACACTTCTAAAGACATTTTAGATCAAAATGAACCTAAAAACTTTCCAAAATATCAAGGGAAAAAGGATAGTGAAATCTTAGAATGAAAAAGAGTGAAGCCCGCTTAAGAAACCCGAGGGAGACTCCAAAAAATAAATAAAAAGAAGGAAAACAAAGAAAAAGGGATGAGAGACTAACTTAAGTTAGGCGAAGAGCACAAGAAGATAATTGGAAGGATGGGAAGTGGCTAAGAAGGGCATCAATGGTCGAAAAATCATAGTAGGCTATTTGCAAGAAGTAAGAAGCGAAGGGGGGAAGAAAGAAGGCTCTGACAGAGATGAGAAGTCGGAGAAGGAGAAGAAGTTTAAATAATAGAGAAAAGCCCAAAATAGTTATGATGGTAGATCTCCCTCAGCCATCCTACTCCACCCATGATGCCAATCCCTGACACCTGATAGGAAAATAATTGCACCGTACATAAAGCTTCATGCCAAATGTGTTTTGAAAGAAATTTTATCTTTTCGAGTCATTCATCCATTAAGAAGCTTCGACGCTAACTCAAAAAAGGCCAAACTTTTTCACTTCTCAAGAGCAGGAGTTGGATGAAGGACTTCGGCTATAGTAATTTTGTACTCCCTTCATTTAAAACTCGAACTCAAAAGTAGAAGGACAAGTGTTAGGGGTAAAATAACCTCCATCGAAGCCCACCACATTGATTCTAGATGACCTCCTAGAAAATGGATGATTTTTATCCAACCGCTACAAAGCCCATCGATAACATAACAAACTTTGTTGGCCGAACTAGAATGGAGTAACCAAGCTATCTCACGACAAGCATGTTTTATCAGTCTTATGCTAGGGATCCCTGTAGGTAGAATTCTCGATCAACCAAACTCCTTTTCTAGGCGAATCCTACTCGAGCGAGTTCTTCAGTCAAGCTCTCCTTCACAAGCAGTAGTAGATATTGGAAATTACCGAATTCCTTCATGGCAGTGTGTTCTAGTAACTTGAAGTTGTCCAGCCGAGTTCCTTTCTAATTATTCTATCTCAACTGAATTCCTCTCTTCTACCATGGATAGTGATTGACTTTAAAGGCAGCTAAATTTCTTAGCTCCTTCTAGACGAATATCTTCCAGTCGTGGTCCTTCCAGTCATCCGGCGAGCTCCTTTCAGTAGTTGCATAAGCTACCTTACATTATGCACAATGGTCAAATGGACATAAATAGTAGAAGGACATCACCCTCGATGCAAGTCCTAGTTCCCACTCAGCAAGTATCAACCACCTTGTGGACAACCTTGGAGATGTCCAAACCTCTTTAGACTGCTAGGACTCAGAGTTCTTCACTACTCACAAGCTTGCTCACATGTGTAGAAGTCTTATCCAAACTCCAACTATTAATCTTCAAGGGATTAGCATGTCAGGACAAAGGATCCTACTCTTCGTAACAAACTCCACATGGCCCAAATGGCCCACTTGCAGGTGGTTATGGCTATCACCATCGATTTGTTATATGCTCCGTCTATACAAAGGATCCTTCAAATACATTTTCTCTCTAAGCTCTCATACTCAACTCGACACTCTGCTCATTTTTTTTCCTAAGTACTCCATTTTAGTTGGCCAGAGAACTAACTTGAATGCTAGAGGATCCTACCGGAGCCACCCATCTTCGGTTTAGACTTGCTTTGTAGGTCTCGATGGTGATTTCATCTACTCCAACTCAAGCCAACTCCAGCATCGACATAGTTTTCTATACCAACACTTGTAGTACACTTTCTAAGGATATTTTTATAATTTTAACTTAAAAATTGATAAAGAATTATTTTCTACCACATTGTATATATATAATATTTGTGATACATCCTTTGAGTTAATGGAATGTCAATACATATTTTTAAGAGTTAAAAATTTTAAGACATGTATTTTCATGATTAACTCATAAATTGATCCTAACCATAGGATCATTACGGGGATGGTGATCCATCTAAAAGGTTGGTGTATGATCACTTTCTTAGGATAGATGAGTCTTGAATCTATGGTGTGGAGACACCAGAGTGTGAGTATATGTACTTGTTAGAGAATGAGGGCACTGAAAGTGACCACCTTGAGTAGTCATAAGGAAGTCTACCTTCTCGTCTATGACTGAGCTCGATGATGTAGTTGTGTGTTTGGTTCTTAGATCTGAGGTGCATTGATAGTTCAAGTGTGTTATAGTTTGACTACACCATAACTCAATCTCCTAGCCATTCAAAAGTCTGAGGTGTATGTTGGCTATAGTATGTTCATTGTAAGGATTGGTTCTCACAAAGATGTGATCTATTAACCTCGGTAGAGAAGTAGTCTTATGATGATTAGGAGATCGAGTCCTTAAGCCCATGGCCATGGTAGTGTGACATAATAGAAAAGAGTTTTCTATCAGATTTTCACATAGGACTCAGATCGAATGATTTTATCATATGACAAGATGTTGGGTTTGACGAGTTCACCTTAACCCTAATCCTATCGGAGCTCATGATAGAAGAACCCAATCACATAGATAGCTACACCGATAGATTTGCCTTTAGTTCTGATAAGTTACCACCATATACTGCTAGATGTCACTGGCAAATTTTGAAAGCAATTAGAATAATCTTGATGATCAATCATTCTAATTGAGTGAATCGAAATAGTTCTGATCCATCGAAAGGTGTTTTGATGATGTCGATGATAGAGATCGCGACATGTCTCATTATCATATAAAACTAAATCTAATTAAATTACACAAATAAGAATTTTGATCTAAATATCATCAATTGAGCTAACCCAGTTTGATTGATTTGGATTAGATCTAATTGGTTCAAGAAAATCATGCTAGCACACGATTGAGCCTAATATTCTCTTTCTATAGTTTTTCTAGTTTGTCTTGATAGAGCCAAATTGATTTGGACTCATCCAAAAACTCTATATGGTTTTGTTCTAGTCTAACTATAGTTTGTTTAAATCAAAAAAATATTATCATAATTCATTAGATGGGAATAGGACAACACCAACTAATTTCTGTATTCAACAAGACAAGACCTACCAATTCTTATCACTGTCAGGACATGGGGTCAAGAGTTGACCTATATGTAGGAAAGAAAGGGTAGGGGCATGCACCCCCTTTGTTTTTCATGCACAAATATGTGTGCACACCCCATGTTGGCATGTGTACATGGGGAAAAAGAGGAGACAGTCCCATGAGGATGGGACTCTAGGGTTTCATGATGGGATCAAAGACCTAAGCGCCAAAAGCTTTGGGCTTATCCATTGTCGGTGCCATCTATGGAGGGTTATAGGGATCTCTAATCTGATTGGATTAGGTGACATCGCATGGTCAATTAGATTAAAATCTGAATAAATCAACCATTGTGATTGGTTGATACTATGTGACACTACATGGTGGAACAGAGTATTTTTAAACCCCCAATGTGCCTAGTGTTTTCATGCACCGACTTCCACCACACCAAAGTGGTGCCACCCCCTCTTCTCTTTCATTCCCCTTCATCATCTTCCTCTCCCTCTTCTCCACATCCAAAGGTTAGGCAAAATTCCAACAAGGAGATCCAAACCATTGGCGCAAAGATCAAGCATGAGATGATGTGTTCGTGAGATGAGCGCGTTGCCTTAAATTTTATTTTGAAGGCTCTGCAGATCAAATTCAGATTTAATCTTTAGATATCAAATTTAGAAGAAGAAGAAGACATCCAGAACTAGTCCGAGTGAACTCTAGTAGAGGCCAAGTGCTTGTATGGCTAGATCCAGAACCCTGGGCAATAACAGATCATTATCATGCTAATTATCTATCCTGAATAGGTAATATTTGATGTTTTAGATTTAATTTTGATTTTTGATTTTAATATAAATCATAAGGATTAGATTCGAAAACTCTTAAATCTGATCATAAGTTGTAGAAAAAATTTTAGAAATTTTTATTAGAGATCATATCAGATCAGATCGATCCTACGGTGGAAAAGCTAGTTTTTCTTCATGTGTACCTAATGCAACATAAGTCTAAAGCCTTTAAAAAGTTTCAAAAATTCAGACATGAAGTGGAGAAAAAAATTGGAAAGCTCATTAAGGTTCTTCAATCAAATCAAGGAGGTGAATATCTTAATCGATAATTTCTGAACTATCTTAAAGAAAATGGTATAGTCTCACAATGGACTCCACCTGAAATGCCTCAGCTCAATAAAATTTCAAAATAGAGAAATCAAATCCTGTTAGATATGGTTCGATCCATGATAAGGTTCATGAACCTTCCTAAGTTTCTTTGGAGATGTAGTCTGCTAACTATGATATATCTACTAAATAGGGGCTACCACACTGTATGAGATATGGCATAGTAAGAAGCCAAGTCTGAGTCATCTTAGAATTTAGGATTGTCCAACCAATGCTAAGAGATAGCAGACGGACAAGTTAGAATCTAGGTCCCTTAGAAATTGGTTTATCAGATATCCAAAATAGTCGTTAGGATATTGCTTCTATCTTTCTAAAGGCCATAATGTGATTATGAGTCAAAATGCCATATTTCTTAAAAAATAGTTTGTTCAAGATGGTGGCATCGAAAGATAAATTAGACTCGAGGAGAAAGTCTTCAAAAAGCAATAAGCTAAGGAACCTGAGGAATCCGATCAGTCTGAGTCGATCCACATACTACCTCCACCTTGTAGATCAAATAGGATTTTTCATCCTCTTGAGAGGTACTTAGGTATTATTTCAGAGGATGCAGAGAAAATATTTCTTATGGAGAATGGAGTTCATAAAGATGATCTCAAACCTATGATGAAGAAATATTAGATATTGACTCTAAGAAATGACGAGAGGCAATAAAGTTAAAGATTGCTTTAATGCACGCAAACCAAGTTTGGACCTTTATAGATTCATCTGAAGCTATTGTACCTATTGGGTGTAAATAGATCTTCAAGAGAAAGATTACTACGATAGAAATGTGGAGACATTCAAAGCTAGACCGTGGTGAAAGGGTATAGTCAACGCGAAGGCATTGACTATTAGCATACCTTCTCGATAGTAGCCATTCTAAAATCCATCCGTACATTGCTTGCTATTGTGACATATTTTGATTACAAAATATAGTAGATGGACATGAAAATAGCATTCTTAAATGCATATCTTGAGGAAGATATTTATATGTAACAGACCCTTGGTTTCACATCCAATGATAGTGATCACAAGGTCTGCAAGCTGCAAAGGTCCATCATGGACTTAAGCAAGCATCTCAGAGCTGGAATACTTATTTTAATGATGTAATCAAATCATTTGATTTTATTAAGAATGAGGAGGAACCCTATATGCTCAAAAAGATCAATGGGAGTGCAATTATCTTCCTTGTATTGTATGTGGATGACATCCTCCTGATTAGGAATGATATTTTCATATTGATCTCGATTAAAGTGTGATTTTCTAAGAAGTTTTCTATGAAATATTAGGTGGAGCATCCTTCATTTTGGAGATTAAGGTCTATAGAGATAGACCAAAAAGAATGCTGGTCTCTCACAGAAGGTATACATAGAGGAGGTGTTGAAGAGATTCAGCATAAAAAACTCCAAGAGGAGACTTGTGCCGTTCAAACATTGCATACATCTCTCCAAGAAGATGTGTCCTAATATATTGGAAGAAATTGAATGCATAAGCAAGATCTCTTATGCATTAGCAAAAGGGATCCTCATGTACGGCATGCTATGTACATGACTTGATATCGCTCATGCTGTAAGTGTCACTAGCAGATATTAGTTGAATGTAGGCGAAGAGCACTGGACTTTTATGAAATATATCCTAAAGTACTTAAGAAGGACTAAGGATATATTTCTGATCTATGGTAATGGAGAACTTCAGGTCTAGGGGTATATAGACTTAGACATTATGTCTAATATAGATAATTGAAAGTTGATATTTGAAAGTCTATTCCTATGCAATGGTGGTGCTATAAGCTGGAAGAAAGCAGACTGTGATAGCAAACTCCACCATGAAAGTAGAGTACATTTCTGCCTCGAAAGCTATGAAGAAAGTATTTTGGTTCAAGAAGTTTGTTGCAGAGCTCGAAGTGATGCCATCAAATGCCATCCCTCTATACTGCAACAATAATGGTGCCATAGCCCAAGCTAAGGAGAAAAGGTCTTACCAGAAATCCAAGCACATCGAATAGTGATTCCACCTCATCCATGATTACCTCGAGAAGGGACACATCGAGGTCAAGAGAGTCGACACCACAGATAATGTGGCTGATCCACAGATGAATTCTTTGAACTAGCAGAAGATCAAAGCCTATCTTGAGAAGATGGAACATAGATTTATAGCTAATTAGCTTTAGATCAAGTGGGAGTTTGTTAGATATGTGCTCTAGAAGCTAGATTGGCCAACACTTATAAAATATTTTCTAGAAGTATTTTTATAATTTTGAGTTATAATTAATAAAAAATTTATTTATTCTATCACATTATGTATTAAAGTGTCTGTGATATGTCCACTTGGTTAACGAGCATGATAACACATATTCTAAAGAGTTAAGAATTTAAGGTATGTGTTATCATAATTAACTCATAAACTGCTCTCAATCGTAGGATCATCATGAGATTAATGATCGATTCAGAAGATTGATTTACGATCACTTTCTTAAGATAGATGAGTCTTGAGTCTGTGGTATGGTGACATCGAAGCAAGAGTATAGATACTTGTTAAGAACAAGGTCTCTGAGCGTGACCACCTTGAGTAGTCATAAGGGAGGCTTCCTTCTCATCGATGACTAGCTCGATGCTGCAATTATGTGTCTAGTTCTTTGATTTGAGATGCATCGATAGTTCACCTTGAGTGTATTATCTATTGACTACACCATAACTCGATCTCCTAGCCATTCAAAATCCTGAGGTATATATTGGCTATAGCATGTTTATTATAGGAATTCGATCGCACCAACATGGGATCTATCAATCTCGATAGATAAGGAGTAGTCCTATGATGATCATGAGATCAAGTCCTAAAGCCCATGGCCATGATAGTATGAAATAATAAAAGAAGAATTTATTAGAATTTCACATCAAACTCGAATTGAATGATTCATTCATATGACAAGTGTTGGATTTGATAAGTTCACCTTGACTTAGATCCTGTTGGGGCTCATAATAGAAGAAACTAATCACATAGTTGGTTGCACCGAGAGATTCATATTCGATTCTGATGGGTTGCCACCACATATTGCTAGGTATTATTGATAGATTTTGGGATTAATTAAAGTTGTCTTGATAATCTATGATTTTAATTGGGTGAATTGAAAGAGTTTTGATCTATCAAAAGATGTTTCAATGAAGTCGATGATGAAGATCGGGGCATATTCCATTTGAAGGGAAAATCCTAATTTTTCGGATCAGGTTCGTTCAGATCTGATTGGATCGAAAGGCATATTTCAAAAATTCTCCTCTCATATCTAGATCAGATCAGACACTTTTCAGATCTAATTTATAAACTGATAATTAAGAAAACAAAACTAAATTAATTCTAAATTAATTTTTTCCTTGATCTTGGGTAATCTGATTATCCATTGATGATCCTGCGAAAGCTCTGAGATTCTGGATCAAACCATGCAAGCGCCTAGCATCTACCAGTATCCACTTAGGCTGAATCTGGAGATCTTCTCCTTTTCTTTCTTTTCTCCAAAAATTAGATCTAGATCTAATTTGGAGGATCTTCAAAACACCTTCTGAAGATCACCCGTCGTCTCTGCAACAGTGCTGCCTTCTTTCTTTTTCGTCAGCCTTTCCTTGCCTGATTCGCACTAATCAGAAGGCTCAACTTCCTTGGGCATGGAGAGGAGAGAGAGGGCTAGATGGTGGCCTAGAGAAAGGAGAGGGATAGCCTTGGGGCATGGGCTAAGATGAACTCAATTGAAAGTGGGCGTAGATAAGGTCTATTTATAGACTCTACAGTGCCATGCAGTGCTCCATCACCCTGACCAATCGCGTTGCTTCATTCAATCAGATCTAAATCTGATTGGTGGGATGACATCACCTGATCCAATTAGATGAGAGATCCATAGGTTCATTCTTAGATGGCGCCTAAGACTGGTCAAAGTAGATACCCAAGGGCCACCTAAGTAGAAACCAAGAAGCAACCTGGAGTCCCATTTGTTTGGGACTCCAGCATCCCTATCCATGGGCGCACGCCATCCTAGGCATCCACCCCCTTCTTTCTAATTTCTAGAGAGGGGATAAGCCCCTATCTGCTCTCTAATAAGTGCATGACACATGGGTAGATGTCCAAGGGTTAAAGGTCAACATTTGACCAAGTCAAAGTACAGGAATTAGCAGGTGACGAAAAATGGTAGGTGTTGTCTCAAATTTACCTCATAAATTAAGATAACTATTTTCTAACTTGGACAAGCTCTAGTTAGACCAGGTAAAGGTACCTGAGTGAGCACAAACTCATTTGGCTCAGTTGAGATAACTTTTAAGATAGAAAAAGAAGAATGTTAGGCTCAATCGTGTGCTAGCACAATTTCCTTGAACCTAATTGAATCTTATTCAAATCAATTGAACTGGGTTAGTTTAATTGATGATATCTAGATCCAAACCCTTGTTTGTGTGATCCAATTAGATTTAGTTCTATATGATAATGGGATATGTCATGATCTCCATCATTGACATCATCGAAACTTCTTTCGATGGATCAGAACTCTTCTGATTCAGACAACTTAGAACGAACGATCATCTAAATCATTCTAATTGCTCCCAAAATCCACCAATGATACCTAGCAACATATGGTGGCAACCCATCAAAACTAAAAATAAACCTCTCGGTGCAGCTACTTGTGTGATTAAGTTCTTCTATCTTGAGCCCCGATCAGATTAGGGTTAAGGTGAACTCGTCAAACCCTAATTTCTATCATATGATTTATTCATTCGATTCAAGTCCGATGTGAAAACCTTAATAGAAACTCTTTCTATCATTTCACTCTCTACCATGGCCCTGGGCTTTTGGACTTGATTCTCATGATCATGATAGTGCTGCTCCTCATCCACCGAGGTAGATAGATTCCATCTTGGTGCAATCCAATTCCTACAATGAACATGCTATAGCTAACATACACCTCAGGATTTCGAATGGCTAGGAGACTGAGTCATGGTGTAGTCAAACTATAACACCCTCAAGGTGAACTACCGATGCACCTCAGGTCAAAGAACTAAACACACCACTACAACATCGAGTCAGTCATTGATGAGAAGGTAGACTTCCTTATGACTACTCGAGGTGGTCACGCTCAGTGCCCTCATTCTCTAATGAGTATCTGTACTCTCACTCTGTTGTCTCTATACCATAGACTTAAGACTCATCTACTACAAAGAAGCAATTATACACTAACCTTCCAGATCAATCATAATCCTCAAGATGATCCTATGGTCAGGAGCATTTTATGAGTTAATAATGAAAATTTTTGTCTTAAATTTTCAACTCTTGAAAATAAGAATTATGATTACCATTAACTCAAAGGATGTATCATAGACACTAAATACACATATGTGATAGAAAATAATCCATTTTATTATTTATAGTCAAAATTATAATTTTGTCCTTAGAAGTGTATTATAAGTGTTAACCAATTTTGGATTCTAGGGCACACATATCTAACAAACTTCCACTTGACCTAAAGTCAATTGGCTACAAATCTATGTCCCATCTTCTCAAGGTGGGCTTCGATCTTCAGCTGGCCCAATGGCTTTGTAAGTGGATCTACCGCATTGTCTGCGGAGTCGACTCTCTTGACCTCGATGTAACCCTTCTCGAGATAATCACAGATGAGGTGGTATCGCCACTCGATGTACTTAGATTTTTGGTGAGACCTTGTCTCCTTAGCAAGGGCTATGGTGCCATTGTTGTCGCAGTACAAAGGATTGGCATCTGATGGCATCACTCCGATCTCCATGGCAAACTTCTTATAATAGAATGCTTCTTTTGTAGCTTCTGATGCAGCGATATATTTGCTTCCATGGTGGAATCTGCTACCACTATCTGTTTGAAATTTTTTCAACTGACAGCTCCACCATTGCACACAAACAGACTCCCAGATGTTGACTTTCGATCATCTACATTGGACATAAAGTCTGAGTCTGTATACCCCTAGACTTGGAGTTCTCCATTACCAAAGACCAACAATATATCCTTAATTTTTCTCAAGTACTTAAGGATACATTCAACAGAAGTCCAGTGTTCTTCATCTGGATTTAACTGATATCTGCTTATGACACTCACAGCGTGGGTTATATCAGGTCGTGTACATAACATGGCATACATGAGGCTCCCTATTGCTGAAGCATAAGGGATCTTGCTCATACATTCTATTTCCTTAGGTGTGCTAGGGCATATCTTCTTGGAAAGATGAATGCCATGCCTGAAGGGTACAAAACCCCTCTTAGAGTTTTCCATACTAAACCTCTTTAGTACTTCCTCTATGTGCATCTTCTGTGAAAGTCATAGCATCCTATTCAGTCTATCTCTATAGACCTTAATTCCTAGAATAAAGGATACTTCTCCTAGGTCTTTCATGGAGAATTCTTTAGATAACCATATTTTAACTATGGTCAACATGGGAATATCATTTTCGATAAGGAGGATGTCATCTATGTACAATACAAGGAAGACAACAGCGCTTCCACTGATCTTTTTGAAGACATATGGCTCCTCCTCATTTTTGATGAAATCAAATATTTTGATCACGTCATTAAAACGAGTGTTCCAGCTCCGAGATGCTTGCTTAAGTCCATATATGGATCTTTGCAGCTTGCAAACCTTGTGATCATCATCACTAGATATGAAACCTAGCGGCTATTCCATATAGATATCTTCCTCAAGATATCCATTTAAGAATACCATTTTCACATTCATTTATCATATTTCATAATCGAAATAGGCTGCAACAGCAAGCAATGTGCGGATGGATTTTAGCATAGCTACTAGCGAGAAGGTATCCTGATAGTCAATGCCCTTATGTTAACTATAATCTTTTGCCACTAATCTAGCCTTGAATGTCTCCACATTTCCATCTACACCAATCTTTCTCTTGAAGATTCATTTAAACCCAATAGGTACTATACCTTCTAGTAGATCTACCAAGGTCCAAACTTGGTTTAAGTACATTGAGTCAATTTCTGACTTCATTATCTCTAACCATTTCTCGGAGTCGATATCTGATATTGCCTCATTATAGGTTTTGGAATCATCAGCATGAACCCCATTACCTATGAGGAACATTTTCTCTACATCCTCTAAAATAGTACTAAAGTACCTTTCAGGGGGATGGAAAACTCTTTCCAATCTATGAGGTGGAGGAGGTAGTGTATGGATTGGCTTAACCTGATTTGGTTCCATTTGGTCCTTGGCTCGTTTCTCTTGTGCGACTTTCTCATCGAGCATGAACTGCTTTCCAATGCCGCTATCTTGAATATACTATTTTTCAATAAAGATGGCATGTCAACTCACAATCACATTGTGATCTTCTGGAATGTAGAAATAATATTCTAATGACTCTTTAGGATATCCTATGAATCAAGCTCCAAAGGACCTAAAGTCTAACTTATCCGCTTGTTGTCTTTTGACATGAGCTGGACAACCCCAAATTTTGAGATGACTTAGACTTAGTTTCTTACCATGCCATATCTCATATGGTGTGGTAAGAACGGTTTTAGAAGGAACCCTATTCAGTAAGTATATTGTAGTTAACAAACAATGTCCCTAAAGAAAATTAGGAAGGTCTGTGAAGCTCATCATGGATCGGACCATATCTAATAGGGTCCTATTCCTCCATTCTAAAACTCCATTGAGTTAAGGTATTTCTGATGGAGTTCATTGAGAGACTATGCCATTTTCTCTGAGATAGTCCAAGAATTTCCGACTAAGGTATTCACCTCCTCAATCTGATCAAAGAATCTTAATGGGTTTTTCAATTTGCTTTTCTACTTCATGTCTGAATTCTTTAAATTTTTCAAATGCTTTAGACTTGTGTCTCATAAGATACACATACCCATACCTTGATAAATCATCGGTAAAGGTTATGAAGTAGACTAAGTTGCCTCTAGCCGGCACATCAAATGGGCCACACACATCTATATGTACTAGGACAAGAAGATCTATGGCCCTTTCCCCATATCCTACAAAAGGGAGTTTAGTCATCTTGCCATGAAGACAGGATTCATAAATTGGATATGACTCAAAAGTCAATGGACTCAATAGCCCAGTTTTCTCCAATTTGTTAACCCTATCTTCTGCTATATGACCTAATCTTAGGTGCCATAGATACCTATCATTAGGACTATCTCTAGGACGTTCTGATTTTATGGCATTCATATTTTGCTCGAAGTTAAAAATAGATACATCAACATGTAACTGATAAAGACCGTTAATAAGAAAATCATTTGCAATTTTATTTCTTTCATAAAGATGTTTTAAATGGTCTCATAAGAAAATAATTAATAGCCTGTCTAAATAAGGAGCGAAATGCGAGTAAAATAAATTCCTACTTGATTAGACACGATGACACACGCCAGTGAACAGAACAGTGCTTTCTAATAGCTAGAGCTCACGAGGTAAAGGATAGGTAAGCAGGACTGGAGAGAGTTTCACAAAGAGATATACGAGTCACACTACGACCATGGCAGCAATCCACTTGCTCCAATTTTTGATGGACAGTAAGGGATTCATGCGGCGAGGTCGGAGCACACTGTCGAGAGGTGGCGGCTGCGTATACAGCAGGTCCACTTTATCACACGCATCTGCATGTATGCGACTCCACTCAGGATCCTGCAAAGAAGGTGCAGATCGAGAGGTTCAAGTGGGAGCTCACTTAAAGACTAACGAGTCAAGCAGACCAGTATCGGAGAGGCTAGTGAACCTGGAACGGTGGATGCCCGAGAAGGCGAAATTGTAAAGTATGTAGAGACTCCAATAATACGGAGCATACCGGCCAGCAAGGACTAGCCCGCGCTTTCTTACTTATGCTTTATAGATGGGCTATGTAAGAGGCTTCTACGGACCAGCTTCCGCGTTGCATGTGGTTCGTGTGAGTGCAATTGGATCTGGCAATCTAACGTAGGGCGACATGCACATCCAAAACATCTGACTTTATTCATTTGTATCAACCAGCTTCTTCAGCCATCAATCCTTTTTTCCTTTCCTCCTTCAACACCTTCTCTGCTCGTTGTCGATATACGCGAATAGCAAGCGAGTTGGATTAGTCTCCACGTCTACTATTCAAAAGAACTTTTTTATCTTGAACGAAAGTCATTCCATAGGCCCCAACAAGGCAGACTTTTCACCGCCTGCCTGAAGGGAGCGCTATTTAGAAACCTTTCAGTGGAAAGCCTCAGCCGATAACCAGCCATGTTCATAAGTGTGGCCCAAGGAGTATTTTGGAAGTTTATGCATATGGTAGTTCATGTGAATCTGCCCGAGTCGAAGTGTAAAGACACATCAGGTCAGCAAGGGTTAGTCAAATAATATGTCATTCTGCCAATCCAACAGTTCAACCTCCAGCTCGGAGCTTCGTAAAAGCTCTTTACATAGTCCTTTGATCGATCATCACGACAATCGATCCTCGCGTTGCTTGGACTGACTGCCAATCGCGCACCTCTTAGCCTTGAATAGTCGTTTAGTGACTTGATACTTGGCTGCACGACTCTATTCACCAAACATCTCCTATAGGTGAGCCAATAATTTGGCGAGCAGTTCTGATATCTTCATGTTGGCGCTGAAGCTCATCAGTCATCGAGCCCAAAATACAGTATCTGGCCTTTTATCTTCGTTAGTCACTTATCCAGAGACCTCTCTGTTCAGCGGTCGGGAGTGATGGCAAGAGCTGGTAGGGGAGGGTCCTAGTCCAAACATGAGTTAATTTCTCGAGACCCAAATGATTTTGAAGTTCCAAAGCCAATTCTTGTAATATGGTTCGGGTCCAGTCTTGGGTGTTCAAGATTCATGGCTAGTGGTTGGATGCAGACATTTTTCTATAGAGAGTCAAAGTTTCTAGTTAGATATTGTATTAAGACTTAACCAGATTTTTTAAATTGTATTTAAACAAATTAGCTCCTCACTATTTTCTCGATCCCTACACTACCTTATAGAGATGCCTAAAATCTTCATGATTTTACTGAATTAATATTGGGGGTGGTGCGTCCCATCAACTGACTTATCACCTCACCTAACAGTTATTGGTGATGGGTTAGCTAATGACGTGAACCACTTCTTGTTCAATATTACTTAATCATTGGGCACCAAACTGTAGTCTCTAAATTCATGAATCTCACCATATTCGAATTATTAATCCACTCTTTAGTTAAGTCAGGACACCATGTTGCACACGATTGGATTCCTAGTTGAGTCTGCACGTATCTAAAACAGCCAGCCATCCATCCTCCAGCCTATAGCATCTAATGCCTAATAGACATTGGTTGCATCTTCCCGGTGCAACTAAGCCACTATAACTAGCCGAGAACAATCAATCCTGGATGGGCCCACACAATCTACATGGTGGAAGTGAAATCTAGGAGTGAGATAGACCACGTTATGTAAGCTGATTCTATTCTAGGAGAGGAGATTGATTCTCATATCTGTGTCTTAGGCTCACGGTCCTCAATGAACGCACGGAGAGCTGTCGTTAATATAATGTTCATAAACCAAGATTTATATAACCCTAAGTCGGCAGGGGGGGGGGAGGGAGCGGGGGCGGGTAGGCAGGAGCGGGGGGCGTTTGTATTCGACCAGATAAGTCAACAACTGGTTGGTAATTGAGATCGGGGAAGGATATGCATTAACCGAAGAGGGTTCATGAGGAGTCGATGTTATGCTCCAATTATTAAACGCTTGCTCTCTGTATCGTACGATATCTGCAACACCATCATAAGGAAGCACAGAAAGGGCTGTTGAGAGAGGGAACCAAGATCAGAGAGTCAATAGGCGAATTAATCCAGACTCTAACCATTGAGCCTAATCTAGGTCTTAACTTGATCGATATGATATGCTTACGGATGTTCGGGTTAGGACTCTACTTCTAGAGCCAGAGACTATAGAGATGGGAGTGATGGATGGTGCAAGTTACAGCTGCAGGTGGTTCGAGCCAACGCCCTACCCCCAACTCTTGATTACGGTTCTAGATGTCCGGGTCGGGTAGAAGCTAAACTATTAGGAGTACCCAAGCTCGGACCAGCTTCTAGTGAACATGTCTAGATTGAAATTCTCAATTTTAGATCCAATTGGAGGACAATACAACTCTAAGTGAGTTTAAGGTGAGTGAGGACCAGGAGGGATCATCGCAAATGAACCGAAATCACTGTAATGTTACAGGATTCCAGGGGGGTTCCGGAAGACATTAGGGATATTGTTGAGTGAGGCAGAAAAGTTAAAGTCTTACAATTGCTGATTAGGATGACATGCTACAGCACCCCTAACCTTACATCATAGATACACACTATGATAGAGTGCGTGAAAAGGCTGATAGTGGTGGCATCACCAATCAGGAAGTCGTGGGTAGGAGAAGGGGGGCGCTTTAGCGCGCTGAGCCTTTTAGCTTATAATTGAACCGGTTGGCGAGGTACTTGGCGGTTCCAAGGGGAGAACGAGGCTTCCTGAAGGTGCCCGGAATGAGAGATCTATTCTAAATTTCCTAACAATGCACACAAACATAGCAATTACGGATATTGTCAACGCTAATGTATTAATCAATAAGCACGAGAGAGTTATATAGGGATGGTATTATGTAGACATGCCTTCTCGATTATAGCGACTGCGACGTGATGTAGCGACATTTCGAGGGCAACCGATGGATGATATTTTTAAATCTAGAATTACTTTACTCATACTCACTCTAAGAAAGTTAAATTGTCAGAGGAGTCCGATCATATTAATTAAAATTTAATCTCGACTTATTTATTGTAGAACTATTCTAAAAAGAGCAAGGTCAGATATATCGTCACGGTGACATTAATAAATAAACAGAGCCTGCAAGGAGAGGAAAAATACCTGGGGATATCGAAAAAAATGCCTGAAAAAGAGAGGAAGAAAAAAAAAAAAAAAAAAAAAAAAAAAAAAAAAAATATCATACTCTATGAATAATTTATTTTAATTTTATTTTCTATTTTAGATCTGATTATAATATTTAAATAATCAAAGATAAAATATAGATCTAAAAATTACTGTTTAATCAAATAAAAATTGGTAACAACTGGACTAACATAGAACAATTGCTATTCCAAGTCTAGTTATGTATCCAATACATATATTATGTATCTAAATTAATGAGTGATTTGTGTAAACTGATCGATGGTGATGAGAGAATATTAAATTGATATATATCAGAGTCCTAATAACCACATGCATGCTATCGTGAAGTGATCTGAAATCTATTAATGTGAAAATTAGATTAGAATGGTCATTGATGTCAGGCTAGAGGAAGCAATCCACCATTATAGTAAGTCCAACTGCTCCGTGTCGCGCTCATCTGGAGTATGTGAACCCAAATTAAGGGAAGAACCTAATTTGCCTGGGTTTGGATTCCGTTCAGATCTGATTGATTGAGAGCATATTTCAAAATTCTCCTCTCCATATCTAAGATCAGATATGATAATTTTCAAATTTAATTTATAAATTGATAATTAATAAATACTAATTATTCTAATTTTTTTTTTACTTGATCTGGGTAATCTGATTACCCATTGATGATCCTGTGGAAGCTCTGGGTCTTGATCTAGCCACACAAGCACCTGGCCTCTAACCGGGTATCCACCAAGGCTGGATCATTCGGAGATGCTTTGCTGATCCTTTCTCTTTCTTTATTGGCTCCAACAAATTTATAGACTAGATCTTAATGTATGAGAGGATTATATATGGAAACTTCTTCAAACATTACGTCTAGCCTCCTAGGCATGTAGCCTGCTATCATCCTATGGTCAGATTGACCGCGTTCTTACTGCTCGCATTTTCTGCGTGACTTTGCTCTGACTCGCATCTAATCAGAAGGCCCAACTTCTTTGGCGTTGAGCAGGAGAGAGGAGTGGCTAGATGATGGCATGCGGAGAAGAAAGAGGGTCAGCTTGGGCATGGCTAAGATGAACCTCAATTGAAAAGTGAGTCAGACAGGGTATATTATAGACTCTCCTGCGCCATGCAGTGCTCCATCACCCCGGCCAATCGCGTTGCTTCATTCAATCAGATCTAAATCTAATTGGTGGGATGACATCACCTGATCCAATTAGATAAGAGACCCATAGGTTCATTCTTAGATGGCGCCTAAGACTTGTCAAAGTAGATACCCAAGGGCCACCTAAGTAGAAACCAAGAAGCAATCTGGAGTCCCATCCGTATGGGACTCCAGCATCCCTATCCATGGGCACACGCCATCCTAGGCCTGCACCCCCTTCTTTCTAATTTCTAGAGAGGGGACAAGCCCCTATCTGCTCTTCAATAAGTGCATGACACATGGGCAGATGTCAGAGGGTCAAAGGTTAATGTTTGACCAAGTCAAAGTACAAAAATTAGTAGGTGATAAAAAATTATAGGTGTTGTCTTAAATTTATCTCATAAATTAAGACAACCCTTTTCTGACTAGGACAAGCTCCAGTCAGACTAGGTAAAGGTACCTGAGTGAGCACAAACTCATTTGGCTCAGTCGAGACAACTTATTATGATAGAAAAAGAAGAACGTTAGGCTTCAATCGTGTGCTAGCACGATTTTCTTGAACCTAATTGAATCTTATTCAGATCAATTGAACTAGATTAGTTCAATTGATGATCACCAGATTCAAACCCTTGTTTGTGTGACCCAGTTAGGTTCAGTTCTGTATGGTAATGGGATATGTCATGATCTCTATCATCGACATCATCGAAACTCCTTTCGATGGATCAGAACTCTTCTGATTCAGACAGCTAGAATGATCGATCATCTAAATCATTCTAATTGCTCCCAAAATCCACCAGTGACACCTAGCAGTATATGGTGGCAACCCATCAGAGCTGAAAATGCGAACCTCTTGGTGCAGCTACCTGTGTGATTAAGTTCTTCTATCTTGAGCCCCGATCAGATTAGGGTTAAGGTGAACTCGTCAAACCCTAGTTTCTGTCATATGATTTAATCATTCGATTCAAGTCCAATGTGAAAATCTTAAATAGAAACTCTTTCTATTATTTCACTCTCTGCCATGGCCATGGGCTTCATGGACTTGATTCTCATGATCATCATAGGGCTGCTCCTCATCCACCGAGGTAGATAGATTCCATCTTGATGCAATCCAGTTCCTACAATGAACATGCTATAGCCAACATACACCTCAGGGTTCCATATGGCTAGGAGACCGAGTAATGGTGTAGTCAAACTATAACACCCTCAAGGTGAACTACCGATGCATCTCAGGTCAAAGAACCAGACACACCACTACAGCATCGAGTCAGTCATTGACGAGAAGGTAGACTTCCTAATGACTACTCGAGGTGGTCACGCTCAGTGCCCTCATTCTCTAACGAGTACCTGTACTCTCGCTCCGGTGTCTCCACACCGTAGACTCAAGACTCATCTACTAAAGAGAAGCGATTGTACACTAACCTTCCAAATCAATCATCATCCTCGTGATGATCCTATGGTCAGGAGCATTTTATGAGTTAATAATGATTATTTATGTCTTAAATTTTCAACTCTTGAAAATAAGAATTATCATTACCATTAACTCAAAGGATATATCATAGACACTAAATACATATATGTGATAAAAAATAACCCATTTTATTATTTATAGTCAAAATTATAATTTTGCCCTTAGAAGTATATTATAAGTATCAGCCAATTCTGGCTTCTAGGGTACACATATCTAACACCATTATCATACAGAACTGAATCTAACTAGATCACACAAATAAAGGTTTGGATCTGAATGTTATTATTTGGACCAACATGGTTCAATTGATTTGGATTAGATCCAATCAAGTTTAAGAAAATCATGCTAGCATACGATTGGAACTGACTTTCTCCTCCTATAGACTTTTTGGTTGGTTTGGACTCTCTCGAATCTAATTTAGCTCATTCAGGAATCTTATATGAATTTATTTTGATCTAACTAGACCTTGTCATAACCAAATTAGAGCTTGTCCTGGTCAGATCAAGGCTTTTCTTGATGTGATCAGGGCTTGTCCTGGTCTCATACCAAGGGATGTCAAGACAAGGGTCTTTTGACCCATTCTTTGTAGGAAAGAAGGGATGGGGTGTGCACCCCCAGGAGTTTTCATGAAGAGAAGAAGGGCGCACGCCCCCTCTTGGCATGCAGCCTTAATGGATAAGCATGGAAGGAGTTTGAATTGCTCAAACTTCTAAGGAGATAAACCTCTACGCCAACCCTCCTCGTTATCCAATTTTTGAACATTTTTCCTTGGTTTTTGTGTCAAAAAAATTAGAGAAATTCAGATGGGGCATGAGAAATAGAAGGGAGTCCTTTTGCTTGAAGCAAACTAGTTGG
Source organism: Cocos nucifera (assembly GCA_006176705.1). Lineage (NCBI taxonomy): Eukaryota > Viridiplantae > Streptophyta > Magnoliopsida > Arecales > Arecaceae > Cocos > Cocos nucifera. Next base: position 208,134 of record QRFJ01000396.1, on the reverse strand, counting down.
TTAAAGCCCTTTGGAGTCCAAGGTTGCATTTAGGTCTATAAGTAGATCCCTACACTAGGTGTTTTGTATTCTAAGTACCCAATGCCCCCACTCTGCCTCTCCCTCCTTACTCCAAGCCATCTCTCCTCCTCTTCTCCCTCTTCTCCACACCTAAAAGTTGGGCAAATCAGCAGCCAAGGATTAATGTGCTACTGCTGCTGCGAAGATTGCATCGATGAGTTTTCGTTCATGTAACGAATGTCCTACTGCTGGAGATTAGATCAAACACATACCAAGAAGATTTCAAATCTAATTTTTTAAGATCAGATCTAAAAGAAAAAGACCTCTAGATCTGACTTGAGTGGATGTTGGTAGAGGTCAAGCACGTGCGTGGCTAATGTCAGAATCTCAGACAGCATTAGATCATCACTGTAGGATGAACGGTTCATCTGATCAGGTGATATTCGATATCATCATTCTTTTTTTTTTTATGATTTAATTTTAAATCAATCTAATCAGATTTTAGAACTCTTAGATCTAATCAGATCTAGTTAAAAAATTTTCTTAAAATTTTACTATAGATCGATCCGATCAAAGTCAATCCTACGGCAATAGTCTAGGTTTTTTCTTCAGAAAGTTCTTAGAACTACTTATAATATGATCAAGAAGGATTTATCATATAGTTCTTAAATTATATTCATGACCAAATGATATGTCATTAGGAAGGATGATGACTTTTATTAAGTATATATCACTGAGTACCATATAGGTTGTTTGTCCTCTTAACCAAGGAGTATGGAGATACTGGTATGGCATACAAGTGAGATATAGGAGTATATCATTACCGAACAGTGACTCACCTGCTGAGTGCTTTGCTATCAAGAGAAACTCATAATGGGTATGGACATGAGTGTCTCTCAGATCTGAGATCACCATAATGACTTGCAAGCAGCTCACTGTACTTTAGTAGCAGACTACCTGAATTTCTAATTCCATGATGGAAGATTTTTGGATGCAGTAAGTACTTATTAAGTTAGTATATGAGTCAAGATGGGATTGAGCCCTCTGGGTTACTAGAGATAATATATCACTGTATTATAATTTAGTAAATCCTTGGCTAGGATAATCCATGTGATGGATTTGAAAGATTGAAATATAATGTAGATGACTCTTTTAGGGTTGACAGCAAGGTCAAAGGGATGAATCATGCAAAAACCATATGCTAAGGTTCTTGAATATTGTTTTGTAAATATTCAACTTATCCAGATGTTGGAAACCATTGCTAGATGGTAACTTAGATTAGTATAAGAAATAGTTTCTATGCTATCAGCTTAGTGTTCGAACCTATGGAGTCATGCACTAAGTCTTGCAATGTAGGAAAGAATCGACATGTAATCTAATTGTTCAATTTGAAAGTACTTGACTTACTTGAATAAATATATTAGCTTAATTGAGAGTTAAGTTAGAGGTCCTATGGGATTAAATAATTGACTATGTCTAGCTAGCACTAGATATGAGGTGTAGGTTTAATTCCATGGATGATTATAATTAAATCTTTGATCCAAATGACTCATGAAGAAATGAATTCAAGTGCTAATTATTTCAATTAGATTTGATTTAATTAGGTTTAATTAGGTTGAAAATCCAAGTAAGACTTGGGTCTAAACCCTAATTAGATTAGGATCAATAGTCTAATCAAAATTGGTTTAAATATGGTTCGAATTGAATTCAAATTAGGCCTAAAATGGTTTATATCCCTAGAGACCTAATTAACTTAAACTCACTCTCCTTGTTGCCAACCAAGAGAAGGATGGGGCATTAGATTTTATGCCCCCTCTTGAGTGTGTGCGTGAGGAAGAGAGGGTGCCATAATGTGCTGCCAAATACTTCTTCATGAAGTTTTCCACTTTGGATAAGGTTAGGACTAAGAGTCCTAACCAAATTAGGATTTGATCTCATGCTACACCATCACCTATATATAAAGGGTAGGGATCCCATGTTGCCATATATATCTTTTCCCTTTGATTTGTGCAACAAAAGCTAGAGAGAGTTAGAGAGGTGGGTGGCAAGAAGGAGAGTTCCTTCTTCTTCCCTTTAGGCATGGAGGCTTCTTGTTCGTTGTTCCATGGCATTAGAACATCTCAAGAAAAAGCCAGAGAAGAGATTTTTAGATCCTCATCCTCTCTTTGCTGTCTTTTAGAGGGTGTGATGCTAAGATATTCATCCCTCTTTCCTATGATGTCTAGCATGTGTGTGAAGTAGAGGGCCTATACTTTTAGGCCTAGTGAGACATCTAATTCAACAAACTACAGTATCTACTATGCATCATAGGTATTTTGATATTTAATATTTTATTTTATATATGAATCTATTCATCCAATCTCTGAAAATCTAGTTCTAAACTGGATCTTTTCCAACAATTGGTATTAGAGCCCCAAGGTTTTGATCATATGATGCATAGAATGTGAGGATTTATGGTACTCCCAAGCCTTGGGAGGCCACGGGAGGAGCTAGGGTGTTGGCTCCAAGGAGACTAGAATAGGTTTGATCTTAGGGCTAGGACAAGAGTTGTCTTAGGATGGAGGTAGTGTTTAGCCCTCCATAGACTCAAAGTCCAAGTGTTGAAGTTCTTGAGGGGCTTGGTTGATACTTCGAAGATCTAGTACACAAGATAGAGCAAGGAACCAAAGCTGGAGCATAAAAACTACAAAAAAAAACTTTTCTATAGGTTAGCCAGCTCAGTCTCAGACTGGATTGGCTAAGTCTCAGTAGACAGGCCAAATAGAAAGGTATTTTTTGGGACTGCAGGCATAGCATGCAATTGGGTCGGCTTAGTCTGAAACTGAGCTGACCCAGTCTCATGCTGACTAAGCCAACCCAGTCTCAGGTTAGCTAGCTTAGTGCTGAGACTAAGCCAGCTCACTGCACGGGCAGAACTACGTAGAGTATCTATTTGGGACTAGGATAGGGACTTATCCTAAAGATATTAAGGTCTGGTTTGAGAGGTCTTAAGAGGGCTAACTCATGTATGGGTCGAGTTTAGATCCAGGGGATGAGAGCATGAGAGGCATGGGTGTACATGGGCTTAGTGAGTGCTTTCATGTATTGAGTTAGCTTGAGGAGTTTCTGATCTGGCCTAATGGCTATGTATAAATACATAGATTGTATTAGAATTTTCAAAGGTACAATCAATATAGATCTTTCCTTCCTCAATCTCTCTTCTCTCTTCTCTCTAGTGTTGTTGCCCTAGGTTCTTGAAGAAGCTCTAGGAAGAGAGGGCGCCTCCCTCAAGCCCAAGGAGGAATGTTTCCCAGCATAGATCTAGGTGGTGGATCTATGGTATGCTACCTTAGAGAATGTTCAAGATCTCTTCAGATCCATGCTAAAGATTAGGGGCTTCCACAACATGGTATTAGGACTTATAATGTCAGGATGATTAGCATTCGAGTGGTACCATGATGTGCCAACATTTAGTATCGAAGCCTGATGGTGCGTGGACGAGAAGGAGAAGTCATACAAGGTGAAATCAGGAATCTATATAATTATTCCATGGTATGTCTTAGATATATCTTTATTATTATTATGGTTTGGCTAACCAGAAGTAGTGGGTTGAAGGTGGAGGATGAGAGACTGAAGGGTTTTTCTTAGGATGGAAGGTTTGGATGCATGATTTGCTAGTATGTCTTGGTGGAAAGATCAAGACATATGATGATAGATAAGGTAGGAAGCGCTGGAGTGCTGCAGTCGCGCTTCCTTGGAGATGTAGGATTGAGAGAGGCTTGGTGGTGCAGCAGTCAAGGAATGTATCTTAGCAGAGAGCATCAAGATTCTTTAGAAAGATGGGCAGTGTAGGGCTGTTTGATAGATGAAGAGAGATTTCTTAAGGGATAATGGTCGAAGGAAGGTTGAAGAAGTGACTATACATTCTTTAATTATAGGAAGGCAAGGAAGTAGTTGGGGATGTATTCAGTGGTTTGACCAGAGTATGGATTTATGGAGCCTTGAGAGTGATGGAGATGGATGATCTATGAAGATCCAGTAGGTTAGGACCGAGCAACTATAGAGCGGCATAGAGATAAGTCAGGGAGCACTGTAGTGCTATAGTAGTGTTACTCTAGAGGCATAGGGATTGAGAGAGGCTCAGTGATGCAGTAGCCAAGGAAGGTATCTTAGTAGAGAGTGTCAGGAGCATCTCAAGAAGACCTAGAGCAGGTCTCAAGGAGAGCCAGGAGTTCTCAGGGTGCACCAGGAGCATCTAGCAGTCAGGAGTATCTTAGATCAGGTTTCTTCTACAGGAGCACTAAGGAGAGTCGTGATTTAGATGGAGGATAGGTTATGTACAGTAAGAGAGAAACTAGATATCTATGAGGAGATAGTGTCGATACGAAGTAGGGAGCACTGGAGTGCTACAGTAGTGCTTCCCTAGAGACACAAGGTTGAGAGAGGCTTGGCATTGCAGCAGTCGAGGAAGGTATCTCAGTAGAGAGTGTCAGGAGGCATCTCGGAGAGATCGGGAGTAGGTCTCAGGGAGAACCAGGGAGCCTCAGGAGCCTCAGAATGAGATAGGTGGGTCTGAGCCCGGGATGGGATTTAAGCTGCAATCCCTCTAGGTGCAACTAAAGTGATGGTTGGTATAGGGACAGAAGAGGAGAAGGCTAGGATGAAATTTCCTAGGATTCAATCACTGAATTTAGAAGAGTTGGATGAGCTCTTAGATTTTGGAGGTACCCACGGGTTGCGGAGGTATTCGATATGACTTCGAAGTGGACCATGGAGTGTGGAGGGTTGGAAGGGGCAGCGATTGTGTTTGAGGTGCAATAGCAAGCCTTGCAGTACAATGTTGTGTGGTTGGCCTCAAGGAACTCAGGTATAGAGTCAGCTTTTGTAGCATCAAGTGGACTTCGATTTTAGATGAAGCACTGGACTGTGGTGATTTCACAAGTGGAGAGAAAATTTGGCATAAGTTCAGGGCAAAGGGGTGCAGAAGAATTGATATTCTAGCACCAACATTGGTGATGCATAGTTTCAGATGAAGCGACATGTGTAGGTGGATAGCTATAGTTTTGAGGAGATCATGTCAGATGCTACAGCATGTGCTGGTGCAGGAATGCTGTAGGTTCTCTAGAAAAATCTAAGAAAGGTGATGTAGCTGCTAAGCAAAATGGATCCTATAATTTTCAATGGTGCTGAGAAGCTAACCAAGACTTCAGCTATGGAGGCGGTCATCCCAAAGGCCTCAAGGGTGCACAATAGCTGAAGAGGATTGGCAGAGGTAATGTTTGTAAAATGGGCTGTAAGGATGCGCGGCGATAGCAAGATCGTGCAGGAGGGCATTTCCAAGAATTTACAAAGGCTTGGGAGCACCAAGATGGAGATTGTGAGGATTTATGGTGCTTTAAAGCCTTGGGAGGCCACGAGAGGAGCTAAGGTATTGGCTCCAGGGAGATTAGGATAGGTGTGGTCCTAGAACTAGGACAGAAGTTGTCCTAGGGTGGAGGTAGTGTTTAGCCCTCCACAGACTTAAGGTCTAGGTGTTGAGGGCCTTGAGAGGCTTGGTTGGTGGTTTGGAGATCTAGTACGTAAGGTGGAGCAAGGAATCAAAGTTGGAGCATGAAGATTGTAAAAAAGGACTTTTTGCAGGTTAGCCGGTTCAGTCTTAGACTAGGTTGGCTATGTCTCAGTGGATAGGCCAGATGGAAAGGCATGTTTCAGGACTGTAGGCATAGCATGCAACTAGGTCGATTCAATCTAAAACTAGGCCAACCTAGTCTTAGGTTAGCCGGCTTAGTGCTGAGATTGAGCCAACTTAGTGTGTGGGCAGAGCTATGTGGAAGGTCTATTTGGAGCTAGGATAAAGATTTATCTTAGGGGTCTTAAGACTTGGTTTGAGAGGTCTTAAGGGGGCTAACTCATGTATGGGTTGGATTTAGATCCAAGAAATGAGGGCATGGGAGACATGGGTGTACATTGGCTCGGTGAGTGTTTTCTTGTATTTGGTTAGTCATGGAAGTTTTTGGTCTGGCCTAATAGCTATGTATAAATATATAGGTTGTATTAGGATTTTCAAAGGTGCAATCAATATAGAACTTTTTTCCTCAATCTCTCTTCTCTCTTCTCTCTAGTGTTGTTGCCCTAGATTCTTGAAGAAGCTCTAGAGAGAGAGGGCACCTCCCTCAAGCCCAAGGAGAGAGGCGCCCCAGCATAGATCTAGGTGGTGGATCTATGGTATGTTATCTCAGAGAATGTCTAAGATCTCTTCAGATCCATGCTAAAGATCAGGGGCTTCCACAATCTGGTATCAGGGCTGGTGAAGCCACAATGATTGGCATTCGAGCGGTGCCATGATGCGCCAACATAGAATTGATTTGTAGGGTTTACATCTAACATGTAATGCTTAAATTTTATGTTTGACATTAGAATCTAGTTTAGGCCTGTTGATATGAATTTTCTATTATAGTTTTAATCAAAAATTTAAGAAACTAATCAATGGTTGAAATAGTTTGTTATAAGTTAGTTGTAATAGAATTTTCTTGTGTCGATTTTTTTATTGGAATAATAGCCTAATTAAAATCTATTGTAAATCAGTTTTAATAGAATCTTTTGAAGAATCTTTTAGGTTGTTAGTTAGCTTTAATTAAGATATGAAATAAATCTATTTTGATATATTTTTAGATCTGATTCTAAATAAAAATCTGCACAACATCAAAACGGGTTAACTGGAATTTTTGTGCAGAATTTTTCTATGTATTCATATGAACTTTTGAATAGATTTTTTGTATGATTCCAGATCTGCATCCTTCTTTTATAATTTGTATAATCATAGGTTCAAATCCAAAATAATTGTATGATGCCACGTTCTAATAATATTAGAAGTGATATGATCAGATTATGTGAGGCGTATGATGCAATAGATAGTGATTTGAAAGATGCCATGCTTTATGTGATGCATATATACAATTTAGATCAGCTTAATTCATGTTTAATTGTTAAAGCATGATCTAAAACATTAGTTTTATAGATCCAAAACTATATGCATGCTTCATATGAAATCCTTGTAAAACAGTTTTACAAACTGAAAAACACATTTCACACACTTAGTTTGGAATTAAGAGATCTAGAATTGAGACTCTAAGATCTATGGCTATATTTCATAAATCTTTGGTTAATGGGTTAGCTTGGATTAGGTCCTAATAACTAGGTTAGACCTAAGATTAAAAATCATACAAATAATGGACTAATTAGAATAATTAATCAAATCTAAACAAAAAGTTGATTATGGTTAGGTCAATTCTTTTCTATATATTAATTCAATAGTTGTAGTTGATTATGTCCATTATTTTAATTTATAAAATAGATCTGATTGTGGCTCAGTGGTTGAGTCCAAATTATTAGATTGATCAAATCTAAACTAATTAATTGGTTGTTGTCAAAGGTAAGTTTAGCAGTCTAGATTGGTGGTCTTTAATTGGGAGCTACTTGCATAAATCGAGTATATGGCGACTTAATGGCATATCCCTCCCACCGATCTCACTTACCTGGCCAACATAGTGGATTATATTTTGATGTGATCACTTAGTAATTCCAGCTGACCCATGCCATTAAAAAAATTAGTATGACTAATGTAGGTGCCTCAAACCAGATTTGCCATTAATCCTTTTTTGTGACTTTCTAAAGTCAATGGAAGGATTACTAATTTTGGTTAACCTTTTACCTTCTCTTCTCCAACAAATAATTAAATTCTCTAGATTATTAGATCCATAAAATAAAAATATTATGGAGATAACAAATTTATAGCCTCTGATTAAGTTGGATGATAATTGATCCTTTAGTTTGATAATCATTGGAGGCCCAAAGGCTTGATTCTTATCTGCTATTGAAATTATCATTCATAATATGATAATTCAGTTGTGTCTCTCTGATAGGTGGTTAGGTTTGTTAGAAGTATGTTCTAAAAGCTAGATTAGCTGACACTTATAATATATTTTCTAGGAGCATTTTTATAATTTTGACTAAAATTAATAAATGGATTATTTTCTATCATATTGTGTATAAAGTGTCTGTAATACATCCTTTGAGTTAATAGGTATGTTAATGCATATTTTTAAGAGTTAAAAATTTAAGACATATATTTTCATAATTAACTCATAAAGTGCTCTCGATCGTAGGATCATTATGAAGATGGTGATTGATCCAGAAGGTTGGTATACGATCATTTTCTTAGGATAGATGGGTCATGAGTCTATGTTGTGGAGATACTGGAGTGAAAGTATAGATCCTCGTTGAGAATGAGGGCACTAAGCATGACCACCTCGAGCAGCCATAAGAGAGTCTACCTTCTCGTCGATGACCAGCTCGATACTGTAGTTGTGCATCTAGTTCTTTGATCTGAGATGCATTAGAAGTTTATCTTGAGTGTGTTATAGTTTGACTATATCATAACTTGGTCTCCTAGCCATTCAGAATCGTGAGGTATATGTTGGCTATAGCATATTCATTATAAAAATTAGATCACACCAATATGGGATCTATCAACCTCAGTAGAAGAAAAGTAGTTCTATGATGATCATGAGTTCGAGTCCTTAAGTCTATGACCATGGCAAAGTGAAATAATAGAAAAGATTTTTCTATTAGGATTTCACATTAGGCTCAAATCGAATGATTAATTCATATGATGGGTGTTGGTTTTGATGAGTTCACCTTAACCCTAATCCTATCAGGGCTCATGATAGAGGAACCCAATCACACACGTAGCTGCATCGATAAGTTCGTATTTAATTCTGATGGATTGCCACGACATACTACTAGATGTCATTGGTGGATTCTGGGATCAATTAGAATGATCTTGATGATCAACGATTCTAATTAGGTGAATTAGAAGAGTTTTGGTCCATTGAAAAGTATGTCGATGACGAAGATGATGGAGATCGTGATATGTCTCATTACCATATAAAATTGAACAAAACTAGGTCACATAAATAAGGGTTTGGATTTGGATATCATCAATTAGGCTAATCCAATTTGATTGATTTGGATTAGATCCAATTAGGTTCAAAAAAATCATGCTAGCACACGATTGAGCCTAACATTCTCCTTCTATCATCTTTTTGGCATGTTTTGACTGAGCCAAATTGGATTTGACTCATTCAAAAGCCCTATATGGATTTGTCCTAGTCTGATTGGAGCTTGTCCTGGTCAAAACATGGCTTGTCTAGATGAGATCAAGACTTATCCTAAAATCATGAGATGAAATTGGACAAGACTATTTTGGCCTAATTTTTGTAGGAATTAAGGGTGGAGATGTGTGCAATCTAGAATTCATCTAAGGGTGCATGTCCCTATGGATTTTGCATGAAGAAAAGTGGGCACATGCCCCTAATGGTATGCACCCATAGTGGATAAGGGATGAGGTGTTTTGATCTAGAAACTGAGGGTGGAGATGTGTGCTCTCTAAAATTCATCTAAGGGTGCATGTCCCTATGGATTTTGCATAAAGAACAATGGGCACACGCCTCTTATGGCATGCACCCATAGTGGATAAGGGATGAGGTGTTTTGTTGAGATCAAAACACCTCCAGATAATTGCTTGCACCAACTTATCTCTATCCTCCTTTCTCCATAGCATGTTTTCTAAATTTTGTCTGACAAAATTAGAAGAAAATATGGTGTGGAGCATGGAGATCTAATGGGAGTCCTTCTGCTTTAAGCAAATTAGTTGCTTAAAGCCTTAGGACTCTAGGGTAGCAAACAAGTCTATAAATAGGGCCCTATGCCTAATTGTTTAGTATCGCAATTCATTTATGGCAAAGATATACCTCTCCCACCACATTCCAAGCCCTCTTCTAGATATCCTCTCCTTCTTCCACACCCAAATGTGTTGGGCAAAAATCATAGATCAAGAGTTGGTTCCTGATCCTGCAAAGGCTGCACAACAAGTTGCTGATCAAGAGGTGGACGCGGTGCTACTGAAGATCAGATCTTTGGCTCTAGGGGTTAGGATCTGATCCGATCTTTGAAGTTCAGATCTAGTAACATCTAGATCTAATCTGAGCAAACTTCAGTAGAGGCCGGGCACATGCACGGCTATATCCAGAATCTCGAAGTGTAGTCAAATTATCGACAAGGTAAATTATTTACCTAGAATCGGATAATAATAGTTGTTACAAATTTAATTTAATTTTAGTTTTTGATATCAGATCATACCAATTAGATATGAGAACTCTCAGATTTGATCAAATCTTGGCAGAAATATTTAAAAATTTTGCTAAAGATCTGATCAGATCAGATTGATCTTACGGTAGGAAAATCATATTTTTCTTCAACTAGTATCAGAGTCAGCTTTGTTGCTCTTCAGATCATGTTTTTGTTAGATATGTGTGCCCTAGAAGCCAGAATTGACTAACACTTGTAATACACATCTAACGGCAAAATTATAATTTTGACTATAAATAATAAAATGGATTATTTTCTATCGTAGTGTTATTTGAAAGTGCCTATGATACATCCCTTGAGTTAATGGTAATGATAGTTCATATTTTCAAGAGTTGAAAATTTAAGATATGAATTTTTCATTATTGACTCATAAAATGCTCCAGACTGTAGGATCATCATGACAATGGTGATTGATCCAGAAGGTTGATGTACGATTGCTTCTTTAGGATAGATGAGTCTTGAGTCTATGGTATAGAGACATCAGAGTGAGAGTACAGGTACTCACTAGAGAATGAGGGCACTGAGTGTGACCACCTCGAGCAGTCATGAGGAAGTCCACCTTCTCGTTAATGACTGGCTCAAAGTTATAGTGGTGTGTCTGGTTCTTTAACCTGAGGTGCATTGGCAGTTCACCTTGAGGGTGTTAAAGTTTGACTACACCATAACTCGGTCTCCTAGCCATTCGAAACCTTGAGGTGTATGTTGGCTATAGCATGTTCATTAAAGAAATTGGATTGCACTAATAGGGGATCTATGTACCTCGGTAGATGAGGAGCAGCCCTATGATGGTCATGAGAATCAAGTCCATAAGCCCATAGCTATGCTAGAGTGAAATAATAGAAAGAGTTTCTATTAGGATTTTCACATCAGACTTGAATCGAATGATTAATTCATATGACGGAAATTAGGATTTGACGAGATCATCTTAACCCTAATTCGATCGAGTCTCAAGATAGAGGAACTTAATCACATTGGTAATTGCATCGAGAGATTCGTTTTCAATTTTGATGGGTTGCCACCATATGCTGCTAGGTGTCACTGCTGGATTTTCTAAGCAATTAGAATGATCTAGATGATCGATCATACTAGTTGTCTGAATCAAAAAAGTTTTGATCCATCGAAAGGTATTTCGATGATGTCGATGATAGAGATCACGACATATCCTATTACCATATGAAACTAAACCTAACTGGATCACACAAACAAGGATTTAGATCTAGATATCATCAATTGGACTAACTCAGTTCAATTGATTTGAATAAGATTCAATTAGCTTCAACAAAATTGTGCTAGCACACGATTAAGCCTAATGTTCTCCTTCAACAATCATTAAAAGTTATCTTGACTAAGCCAAATATGTTTGGACTCACTCAAAAATCTTTACTTGGTCTGACTGAAGCTTGTCCAGGTCAAAAAAAGATTGTCTTAATTTATGAGATAAATTTGAGACAACACCTATCATTTTTTGTCATCTGCTAAATCTTATCTTTCAACTTTGGTCAAACATTGATCTTTGACACTTAGACATCTGCCCATGTGTCATGCACCCATAGGAGAGAAGATGGGGCTTTGTTCCACTGCTAAAAAGAAGAAATGGTGGGACTCCAGGTTGCTTCATTCTCTCTACTTGGGTGGCACCAAAGACTCTTCTTTGACTAGTCTTGGCACCACCTAAGGATGTTTGTGAGGGACTCTAATTTTATTGGATCAGATGATATCATTCCACTAATCAGATTTAGATCAAATTGCATAAAGAGCCATGATTGGCTAGGATGATGTGGCATTGCATGGCACAGCAGGATCTATATAAACCCTGTCTGCACCTAGGATTAAGATTTTTTGCCTTTTACCCAAGCCACATAGCCTCTTTCCCTCCTTCTCCACACCACCCTCTATTTCTCTCTCTCCTCTCCATGTTCAAGAGGTTTTGGGCTCCAGTTTGGTGTGATCCGAGCAAGAGAAAGACGACAGGAAAGAAAGAAAGCAGCACAACTATAGAGACAATAGTTGATCTTCAAAAGGTGTATTGAAGACCCTCAAGATCATATCCAGATCTAATTTTTGGAGCACAAATTGAGAAGAAGAAGATCTTCAGATCCTACTTGAATGAACACCAGTAGAAGTTAGGCACTTGCATGGCTACATCCAGAACCTCGGGCAAACATCAGGATCATCATAGGATAATAGGATTACCCATAACAAGCTATAATTATATTAGATTTAATTTAATTTAATTTATTTTTATTTTATTAAATTATTAAAATTAAATCTAAAGAATCTTAAATCTAATTTGGATTTAAAAAAATAATTTTTGAAATATCCCTCTTGATCAAATCAAGATCTGAATGAACTTAACCTCGAAAATAGGATTTTTCCTTCAACTAGTATCAGAGATAGGTTCTATAATCATTTAGATATAATTTTAAACTGATAATTAGATGATTTTATATGTCACATTAGATATGATTAGATCTAAAATTAAAAATTAATAAAATTAAATAATTGAGATCTAAGATGTATGAGATGCATGACTAGATTAGGAATAAAATTATTCTATGTGTTGTCTAGGATGATCATAATTTTAATTTGATTAATTATAATTTTAGATCTATTTATTTTTTATTTTTTAATATTATAAATATTATAATTAGATTTAAAAAATAGAAAATAAATTTATTTAATTTTGTTCATGTGAGATATGATAGATGCATGTTTAGATTAATTGTAGAATAGTTCTACAAAGTTATGTTGAATAAATTTAATTTGATATGATAAAATTTAAATTATATTTTTTAGATGTTTCTGGGATAATTTAGATCTAGAAGTATGCATGATATGATACATGAGATGTATGCAAAATATATTTTTAAGTTAGATCAATTTTATATATGTGATATATATGTAGATCTAACTAATTTTGTAGATTTATCATGTTTCTGATTAAGACGTTCCCCATGGCCGTCCAGTCAAAAGAATGAGTAGAGTTTAAAGACCCTCTCTTCCCATTCGATGGGGTGTTCTTATGATGTGTAGGGATGCTGTGCGTTCATCTTTAATCAGAAATCAAAAAAAATTATTTTCTGTAAAACCTTAGATCCTAAAATCCTAGAATTTTATTTATATATTTTGTTTATGAACCCTTACTTAATTAAGAATTAAGATTATAAAATATATTAAATCTAAAATTAAAAATTTTTATATCTAAGACATATTCATAAAATTGGGTTCGAGCTTGGGTAGCTTAATTAGGTCTAGCGGTTGATCAAACTGAATCAAGAGTTGGTTAGATGGGATCAAGAGTGCCTAAATTGACCAACCTAATAGGATTAAGTCTGGTCAAGGTTGAGTCACATGAGTGATCGATCAAGTGAAGACCTAATTAGGCTCAGTGGTTAGAGTCTGGATTGTAGGCTAATCCGATTGGTTCTGGCTCAACAATTTGGTGTCTAAGGTAAGTTTGGCAGATACGACCGACTGATTTTTAATTGGGAGCTACTCGACTTGAATGCATTCTTGTCGAATTAATGGCATATCCCTTCCATCGGTCTCACTTACCTAGCTATATTTGTCGGCTCAGTCCTGATCTGAGGTGGCTAATAATCCAAGCTAACCCATGCCACTAGGTTAGTCATAATGGTTATGGCTATGTCAAGTCAAGTTTAAAGAGACCTAAATCAAATCTCTTCTAAGAAAAGATTAAGTCTAAGATCTTCCACCATTATAAATGTGTGGGCCCTTCCCGAGGTTGATTGTTCTCGACTAGTCATAGTGGTTCAGTTGAACCAAGAAGACGCAACCATATCTATTAGGCATTGGATGCTATGGACTAAAGGATGGATTGGGCTCAATATTTTAGATACGATGAGAGACCTAATTAGGAATCTAATCTATGCAAATGATGGGTCTAACTTAACTAAGGAGTGGATCAATATTTCTAGCATGGTGAGATTCATGAACTAGAGATCAAGCTTGGGTACATCATGATTAGAGAATCATTAAACAAGAGTTGTTCACTCATTGGCTAACCCATCATCAATAACTATTAGGTGAGGTGATGAGTCAGTTGGTGGGACTGCACCACCCACTAGAAATCATTAATCATGGAGATTTTTGCATCTCTACAAAGGGAGTGTAGGGATCCAAAAAAATAGTGGGAGCTAATTTGTTTAAAAATCAAACTTCTAAATAAATTATTTAAATCTTAATTACAAAATCTAACTAAAAACTTTGACTCTCTATAGGAAAAGAAAAATATCTGCAACCAACCAACTAGCCCGTATCCTGGACACCCATAGACTGACCGGATCCAATTACAAGGATTGGCTCCAGAACTTCAAAATCATTTTGGATTTTGAGAAGTTAAGTAATGTAGGGACCAAGATCCTCCCACTTTATTAGCCCGTCCATTCGCTGAATAGAGAGCGTCTCTTGATAAATGGATAGATGAAGATAATAAGGTCAGATACTACATGTTGGGCTCGATGTCAGATAAGCTTCAGTACCAACATAAAGATATCAAGACTGTCCACCAAATGTTGGCTTACCTGCAAGAGTTATTTGGTGAATAGAATGCAGCCAAATATCAGGTCACTAAACGACTGTTTAAGGCTAAAATACATGATGGGCAATCAATCCAAGATCATTGCCTAATGATGATGAAGAACTTTAGAAGCTCAGAGTGAAGTTTGATCAGGATCTGTGGAATGACATAATTCTACAATCCTTGACTGATGCATATGGGCAGTTCAACATGAACTACCATATGCATAAACTTCAGAGTACTCTAATCGAGCTTATGAACATGCTGATTACTACTAAGCTTTCTATAAAAAGTTCTAAAGATGCAGTACTTACTATGGAACGGTCTTCTTCCAAGAGAAAGTTCTTTGGAAAGAAGAACGAAGTCTATAAAAAGACAGAAGATTGAAGGTGGAAAAAAAAAGAAGGCAAAGCTAAGGAAGAAGGCCGTTGACAAAGAAAAGTATTTTCATTGTAATACCGACGGCCACTGGAAGCAAAACTACCCTATATACCTGGCCATCCTAAAGAATAAGAAGGAGACAGGTCCTTCTAGAGGTATGCTCCTTATTGAATCTAACCTTATGATTTTTTCTACATTCATTTGGGTGCTTGACTCTGGTTTTAGTGCTCATTTGTGCACTTCTATGCAGGATCTTGAGGATAGCAGGAGGCTGAGGGATGGTAAGATGATTCTACGTGATGAAAATGGAGCAAGAGTTGCTGCTGTGGTCGTGGAAACCTACCCTCTTCGACTACCATCTAGCTTAGATTTAGTACTTAGAAATTATTATTATGTGACTGCTACAAGCAGAAATTTGATTTTTGTTTCATGTTTAACACAAGAAGGCTATATAATTAGTTTTCTTAAGGACCATTATAATATTCTTTATGAAAGAAATAAAATTGCAAGTGATTTCTTCATTAATGATCTCTACTAGTTACATATTGATGTATCTATTTTTAATATCGAGCAAAATATGAATGCTATAAAATGACCCAGGGATAGTCCGAACGAAAGGTATCTATGGCACTTGAGGCTAGGTCATATAGCAGAAGATAGGGTTAATAAATTAGAGAAAATTGGGCTATTGAGTTCATTGACTTTTGAGTCATATCCAATTCATGAATCATGTCTTCTTGGTAAAATGACTAAGCTCCCTTTTGTGGGACATGGGGAAAAGGCCATGGATCTACTTGCCCTAATACATACTGATATATGCAGTCCATTTGATGTGCCGACTAGAGGCAACTTTGTCTACTTCATAACTTTTTCAAATGATTTATCTCGGTATGGGTACATGTATCTTATGAGACACAAGTCTGAAGCTTTTGAAAAGTTCAAGGAATTCAGATATGAAGTAGAAAAGCAAACTAAAAAATCCATTAAGGTTCTTCGATCAGATCGAGAAGGTGAATACCTTAGTCGAAAATTTCTGGACTATCTCAAGAAAAATAGCATAGTCTCTCAATAGACTACACCTAGAATACCTCAACTTAATGAGGTTTCAGAATGGAGGAATCGAACCCTATTAGATATGGTCAGATCCATGATGAGCTTCACAGACCTATCTGATTTTATTTGGGGACATAGTCTATTAACTGCAATATATTTATTGAATAGAGTTTCCTCTAAAACCATTGCTATCACACTGTATGTGATATGGCATGGTAAGAAACCAAGTTTGAGTCATCTCAGAATTTGGGGTTGTCCAGCTCATGTCAAAAGACAATAAGTAGATAAGTTAGACTTTAGATCCTTTAGAGCTCAATTTATAGGATATCCTAAAGAGTCATTAGGATATTATTTCTACAGTTTAGAAGACCATAATGTGATTGTGAGTCGGTATGCCATCATTCTTGAAAAATAGTTTATTCAAGATAGCGGCATTGAAAAGCAGATCAAACTCGAGGAGAAAGTCTCATAAGAGCAACGAGCTAAGGACCTTGTGGAACCAAATTAGGTTTAGCGAATATAATCACTACCTCCTCTACCTCGTAGATCGAAAAGGATTTTTCGTACCTCTAAGAGGTACATAGGTACTATCTCAGAGGAAGTAGAGAAAATGTTTCTCGTAAGTAATGGGGTTCATGGTGATGATCCCAAAACCTATGATGAGGCAATGTCGGATATCAACTCCGAGAAATGGTTAGAGGCAATGAAGTCAAAAATTGACTCGATGCACTCAAACTAAGTCTGAATCTTGATAGATTCATCAGAAGGTATAGTACCTATTGCATGTAAATAGATCTATAAGAGAAAGATTGGTGTAGATGGAAATGTCGAGACATTCAAAGCTAGATTAGTGGCAAAAGGTTATAGTTAGTGTAAAGGCATTGACTATCAGGATACCTTTTTACTAGTAGCTATGCTAAAATCTATCCACACATTGCTTGTTGTTGCAGCTTATTTCAATTATGAAATATGGCAAATGGACGTGAAAATGGCATTCTTAAATGGATACCTTAAGGAAGATATATATATATGGAACGGTCGCTAGGTTTCACATCCAGTGATGCTAATCACAAAGTATGCAAGCTGCAAAGGTCTATATATGGACTTAAGCAAGCATCTCAGAGCTGGAATACTCAATTTAATGATGTGATAAATTATTTAATTTCATCAAAAATGAGGAGGAACCATCTATTTTCAAAAAGATCAGTAGGAGCGTTGTTGTCTTCCTCGTACTGTACGTGGATGATATCCTTCTCATTGAGAATGATATTCCTATGTTGACCATAGTTAAAATGTGGTTGTCCAAAGAATTCTCCATGAAAGACCTAGGAGAAGCATCCTTCATTCTAGGAATTAAGATCTATAGAGATAGATCGAATAGGATGCTAGATCTTTCACAGAAGATGTACATAGAGGAAGTGCTAAAAAGGTTTAGCATGAAAAATTTCAAGAGGGGATTGGTTCTCTTCAGACATGGCATTCATCTCTCCAAGAAAATGTGTCCCAACACACCAGAGGAGATTGAACGCATGAGCAAGATCTCTTATGCTTCAGCAATAGGGAGCCTCATGTATGCCATGTTATGTTTATGATCTGATATAGCCCATGCTGTGAGTGTCACAAGTAGATATCAGTCGAATCCAGGTGAAGAATACTGGACTTCTATGAAATGTATCCTTAACTACTTGAGAAGAACTAAAGATATATTGTTGGTTTTTAGTAATGGAGAACTCCAAGTCTAGGGGTATACTGACTCAGATTTTATGTTCGATATAAATAATCGAAAGTTGACATCTGGGAGTCTATTTGTGTCTAATGGTGGTGCTGTCAGTTAGAAGAGTTTCAAGCAGACAGTGATAGTAGATTCCACCATGGAAGTAGAATATATCACTACATCAAAAGCTGCGAAGGAGGCATTCTGGTATAAAAAATTCACCACAAAGATTGGAGTGATGCCATCAGATGCCATTCCTCTGTATTGTGACAACAATGGTGCCATAGCCCTTACTAAGAAGCCGAGGTCTCATCAAAAATCTAAGCACATCGAGCGGCGATACCACCTCATCCATGATTACCTCGAGAAAGGTTATGTCGAGGTCAAGAGAGTCAACTTCGCAAACAATGCGGCAGATCAACTCACAAAGCCGTTGGGCTAGTAGAAGATCGAAACACACCTTGAGAAGATGGGACTTAGATTTATAGCCAATTAGCTTTAGGTCAAGTGAGAGTTTGTTAGATATGTATGTCCAAGAAGCCAGAATTGGCTAACACTTGTAATATACATCTAAGGGCAAAATTATAATTTTAACTATAAATAATAAAATGAGTTATTTTCTATCACTATCTGTATTTGAAAGTGTCTATGATACATCCCTTGAATTAATGGTAATGATAGCTCATATTTTCAAGAGTTGAAAATTTAGGACATGAATTTTTCATTGTTGACTCATAAAATGCTCCCCATCGTAGGATCATCATGAGGATGATGATTGATCCAAAATTGCTTCTTTAGGATAGATGAGTCTTGAGTCTACAGTGTAGAGATACCAGAGTGAGAGTATAGATACTCGTTAGAGAATGAGGGCACTGAGCGTGATCACCTCAAGCAGTTATGAGGAAGTCTACCTTCTCGTCAATGACTGGCTCGAAGCTATAGTGGTATGTCTGGTTCTTTGACCTGAGGTGCATTGGTAGTTTACCTTGAGCGTGTTATAATTTGACTATACAATAACTCAGTCTCCTAGCCATTTGGAACCCTGAGGTATATGTTGGCTATAGCATGTTTATTGTAGAAATTGGATTGCACCAATAGGGGATCTATCTACCTCGGTAGATTAGGAGCAGCCCTATGATGATCATGAAAATCAAGTCTATAAGCCGATGGCCATGGTAGAGTGAAATAATAGAAAGAGTTTTTATTAGAATTTTTACATCAAACTTGAATTGAATGATTAATTCATATGACAGAAATTAGGATTTGATGAGATCATCTTAACCCTAATCCGATCGGAGCTCAAGATAGAGAAACTTAATCACACAGGTAACTGCACCGAGAGATTTATTTTCAGTTCTGATGGGTTGCCACCATATGCTTCTAGGTGTCATTGGTGGATTTTGGGAGCAATTAGAATGATCTGGATGATCGATCATACTAGTTGTCTGAATTAGAAAAGTTCTGATCCATCGAAAGATATTTCGATAATGTCGATGATAGAGATCATGACATATCCCATTACCATATGAAACTGAACCTAACTAGGTCACACAAATAAAGGTTTGGATCTGAATATCATCAATTGGACTAATCCAGTTCAATTGATTTGAAAAAGATTCAATTAAGTTCAAGAAAATCATGCTAGCACATGATTGAGCCCAATGTTCTCCTTCAATATTCATTAAAAGTTGTCTCAACTGAGCCAAACGTACTTGGGCTCACTCAAGAACCTTTACTTGGTCTGACTGGAGCTTGTCCATAATAGAAAAGGATTGTCTTAATTTATAAGATAAATTTGAGACAACACCTGCCATTTTCCATCACCTGCTAAATCTTGTCTTTTGACTTTGGTCAAACATTGACCTTTGATAGTTAAACATCTACCCATGTGTCATGCACCCATAGGAGAGAAGATAGGGCTTTGTCCCCCTACTAAAAAGAAGAAATGGAGGGGGCCCACGCCTAGGGAGGCATGCGCCTAAAGAGGATGACGCTTGGAGTCCCATACAGATGGGACTCCAGGTTGCTTCATGCTCTCTACTTGGGTGGCACCAAAGACTCTTCTTTGACCAATCTTGGTGCCACCTGAGGAGGTTTGTGAGAGACTCTAATCTAATTAGATCAGATGATGCCATTTTATCAATCAAATTTAGATCTAATTATACAAAGAGCCATAATTGATCAGGATGATGTGGCACTGCATGACGCGGTAGGATCTATATAAATCTTATCTGTGCCTAGGATTGAGGTTTTCTACCCCTTGCCCATGCCACATAGCCTCTCTCCCTCCTTCTCCACACCACCCACTACTTCTCTCTCTCCTCTCCACATCCAAGAGGTTTTGGGCTCCAGTTTGGTGAGATCCAAGCAAGAGAAAGGCGATAGGAAAGGAAGAAAGCAGCACTACTGCAAGAGACAACAGTTGATCTTCAAAAGGTGTTTTGAAGACCTTCAAGATCAGATCCAGATCTAATTTTTGGAGCATAGATTGAGAAGGAGAAGATCTCTAGATCCTACCCAAGTGGATACTGGTAGAAGGCTGGCGCTTGCATGGCTACATCCAGAACCTCAGGCAAATATCAGGATCATCACAGGATAATAGGATTACCCATAACAAGCTATAATTATATTAGATTAATTTAATTTAATTTATTTTTATTTTATTAAATGATTAAAATCAGATCTGAAGAATCTTAGATCTAATTTAGATCTAAGACAAAAATTTTTGAAATATCCCTCTTGATCAAATCAAGATCTGAATGAACCTGACCCAAAAAATAGAATTTTTTCTTCAGTTTTGATATAATTTTTATTTTATTTATGGTTTGATATGACTGCTTTTAGATGTTACATGAGATATAATTAGATCTAAAATCAGTAGATTAAATTTAAAATTCATATATGCGATATATGTCATACAGGTCTAGACTAGTTTTATTGTTCTATGCAATAAATTATCTAGAATAAATTTTATTTTGATATGATCAATTAAAAATTTATTGTTAGATGTTATATTAGATATATTCAGATCTAAAGCATGCATGTGTTTGTTTAATTTTTGATACATGTGATGTATGCAAAACATGTTTAGGTTAGATCTTTAATTATATATGTGATATATATTTTAGATCTGACTATTTTGTAGTGTAGATTAAATTTTTGATTTAGGCATTTCCCTTGGCCGTCCGTTCATAAAAGTAAGAAAGGTTTAAAGGTCTTCTCTTTTCATTTGATGGGATGCTCTTATGGTGTGTAGGGGTGCTATGCATTTATCCTTAATTAAAAATCAAAATTTATTTTTCTATAAAATCTTAGATTCTGAAACCCTAGGATTTTCTATAGATGTCTTGTTTATGAACTCTTAAACTTAATTAAGAATTAAGTTTATGGAATCAATTAGGTTTAAAAATTAAGAATTTTCAAATTTGAGATACGTTCATAATACTTGGGTTTGGGTATGGGTAGCTAAATTCGGTCAAGCGGTTGATCAAACCAAATCAATAGTTGGTTAGGTGGGATCAAAAGAGCTTAGATTTGATCAGTCCATTAGATGTAAGTCTTGATCAAGGTTGACTCACAGTCACATGTGGTCGATCAAGTTAAGATCTAATTTGGCTCCATGGTTCGAGCCTTGGATTTTACGCTAACCTAATTGGTTCTGGTTTGACATTTTAGTGTCTAAGGTAAATTTGATGAATACGATCGACTAGTTTTAATTGGGAGCTACTCAACCTGAATGTATTCATGTTAAGTTAATGGAATATTCCTTCCACCGGTCTCACTTACCTAGCCATTTGGGTCGATCCAATTCTGGTTTGAGGTGGCTAACGATTCAAGCTAACCCATGACACTAGGCTAGTCATAATTGTTATGACAAAATTAAGTCAAATCTAAAAGATCTAAATTAAATCATCATAAAAAAATATTAAGTCATAGGTCTTCCACCGTTGTAGATGTATGGGCCCTTCCAGGGGTTGATTGCTCTCAGCTAGATACAGTAGTTTAGTTGCACCGAGAAGATGCAACCACATCTATTAGGCATGGGATACTATGGATTGGAGGATGGGTAGGGCTCAATATTTTGGATATGGTGAGGGTCCCAATCAAGAATCTACTTCATGGAAATAGGGGATCTGGCTTAATTAAGGAGTGGAGCAATATTCCAGGCATGGTGAGCTTCATGAATTAGAGATAAAGTTTGGATGCACCATGTTTAGAAAAATATTAGACAAGAGTTATCCACTCATCGATTAATCCATCACCAATAACTGTTAGGTGAGGTGGTGAGCCAGTAGGTGGGATCGCACCACCTAGTAAAAATTATTGATCATGAAGATTTTTGCATCTCTGCCAAGAGTGTATAGGGATCCGAAAAAATAGTGAAAGTCTAATTTATTTAAAAATAAAATTTCTAAATAAATTAGTTAAGTCAAATTATAGGTCTAACTAGAAACTTTTGACTCTCTGTAGGAAAATGTCTATGTCAAACCCCTTAGTCCGAATCTTAGACACCCATAGACTGACCAGACTCAATTACAAGGATTGGCTCCAGAACTTGAAAATTATTTTCAGTTTCGAGAAGCTATCCTATGTATTGGATCAGGATCTTCCCACTCTACCAGCCCATCCAATCACTGATCAGAGAGTGTCTTATGCAAAGTGGTCAAATGATGATAATAAGGTCAAGTGCTACATGTTGGGCTCCATGTCAGATGACTTGCAGTGCCAACATGAAGACATAAGGACTATGTGATAAATATCGGCTCACCTGCAAAAGTTATTTGGTGAACAGAGTCGTGCAGCATCTTATTAAGTGTCCAGAAGACTTTTTAAGGCGCAATGTGTGATGGGTAGTCACTCTAAGATTATTGCCTGGCGATGATCAAGGATCTAGGAAAGCTTGAGAAGCTCAGAGTTATCATGGATAAGGACTTGTAGATTGATGTGATCCTACAGTCCTTCACTGATTCGTTGTTGGACAATATGCAAGATTTCATGCATGAATTTTAATTTTTTTTTTGAAATATAACGCAGCGGAACATGCAAATTAAACCATTTAATCTATAAATGCATGTAATTTAATTACTAAACCCTACATCTAGGATCTATAACATGTCATAATGCATTCTAAATATGAAAATAAAAGGATTTGGTATTGATCAAATTAATACCCTATATCTAAATGATTCTAGATCGAAAACCTAGATCACATCTAGGTGAGAGAAGAGATCAAATCTCTTACCTTGCATAGGTCGAGAACTCCATAGTTGATTTTTGTTGTTGTCTTTGGAGACGCACATACGTCCGACCTCTATAAGTGATCCACATGATGCTGCAACAAAATCAGAGATTCATCAAATGAAGATCCACTCGAAGTGCTACCTTTTTGTGGATCCCTTCGGATGGCTAATCTAAAATTTATTCTTCGTATCTCTTGGACACTCCAAGAGATGAAGAATAAGAGGAGGAATAGGAGAGAAATCCAACCCATGGATCTTTCTAAAATTAGAAATAAGAATATATGAGAAAGGGCCTTAAGACAAATCTTCTCTTTCAGGACATCAACATTTGTTGTCTTGAAAACATCTTTATGCTAGGACAAGGAGAGACCTTCTTGCTTAGAATTACTAAACCTTGCATCCAGATCTTTTTCCTTCTATTTTTTCTTATAGAAAAATCTCATAAAGATATGGAGAAGAAGGGTTATCAAAGAAACCCTAAGAGAAGACATTCTTCTCTTTTTCTTCTCTCATCAGGATATGATCAAATCATGTCTAAAAAAGATCACTATGCCCCAACACTTTGGAGCACAGATCCCCATGCCCTCTTTCTCTCTCTCTCTCTCTATCTCAAACTTTTATCATATAAAGATCATAAAAAAAAACATAGAAGGATTAAAAATAAATCTCTAAGAGAAAATAAATTTTCTCTTACCTTTCTCTCTTCAAGACATCAATAATTGATCACTTAATGAGGTCTCTCCTTCATGAAACTTGGCATCCAAAGTCTCCTATAGCTACTCCTACTTTTTTTCTATTTTTTTTATAATCTTTTCACATTTTATACTTTTAAACCTGATAGGAGGTATCCTCCCTTTTATGTATGCAAGACTAGGTCAAAACCTAGTCTTAAAAGGAGACCAAGGAGGAGTTTTAGGAGGCGGCCAACTCTTGGATGCCTTCTTCCTTAATTTTTTGGGTGTGAAGATCACGAAACCATGTGCAAAACCAAATAAAATATGTGCACAAAAGAAAACGAGGCATGGAAAAAAAATTTCAAAGGGAAAGGAGGTGTTTTGGAGAATTGGGACACTTTCAAAGAGAAACAAAACCAAACCACATATCAAATTTTATCAAATCAAATTTTAATTAATCTGTTCAGATATTTGGTGCATGGAGAAGCTCTTATTGGTATGGAGAACATCGCATAAAGATCTAAAAATAAAATAGGGGCATTGACTTTTATTGGTGCAAGGAAGGAGTGAGAGTCCCAATTGGAAGGAGTGAGAGTCCCAGTCCAACTAAGGCTCTTTTTGTTTGACTTGGTCAAAACTATTTTGATCCTAATTAAAACTAAATTAAATCCAATCTAATTATGGGTGATCTGAGTCCAACTAAAAACCTAATTAAATTAAATTATATTATATTTAATTCTAATTTAAATCCTAACTTAATTGGAAATTAGGTGCACCCAAATCCTAGTCCAACTAGAAATTATTTTTTTCTTATAATTGGTTTATCCAATAAATCAATTAAACTTAATCTAGTTAAGTCCAAACTAATTTTAATTAAATCTAATTTAATTAGACTTGATCTCAGCTTAAATGCTCAATCGAATTGAGCCAATTAGCAATCCAATTGCTAATCGATCCTCCTATAATACTTGCATTAGGTAAAATATCAATCATATTGATAGTTTGACCTAAGAACGATTCTCAATCATTGATTAACCATCTGATTAAGTTACAACATATTATGTCTGTGACCCTATAGATTTGAGCCTAAGCCATTAGCATAGGCACCAATTCCTATACTAGTCGAAGGAACCATCTAGCAATGGTTCCAGATGTCCAGATAGGTTGAATGTATGCAAAGCAACATTCTTAGAACCCTGGCCCATGGTTATTATATAATTCATCTCTATGACCAATAATGCTCAAGATGGCTTTGAGTACACTATCAACACTCATACAAGTCATCTCTAATGTGTTTCAAACTTTTGCAAATCCCATGACTCCTCATGAGGATTACTCAGGCCTAAGTTTTGCTAAATTAAAACACAATGAGTCATTCTCTTTCTGAAGCTAATCAGGAGTGGTCAATCCCTTCTTGACTCACACACTAACTTCACAAGTGCTTGACTATACCCAAAAATCTTTCGAGCCTATATTAGAAATACAGGCAGTCCGACATCAAAGTATAGTAACTTACTTGCAAGTCACCATGGTGATCTTAGATTGGAAGGACACTTTTACCTACTGGCCTTAGCTAGCTACTCTTGATAGTAGAGTGCTACATTGCTTATGTTTAGTGTAGATGTACTCCTACATCTCACCTAGATGCCATACCAGTGTCTCCATACAACTTGGTTATGAGGATAACTAATGCATATGGCATACAGCGACCTACACTCGATAAATTATTGTCTTTATAATAACTCGTCATTTGATCATGAACAATTTAAGTACCATCTGATAAATTTTTCTTTATCGATTGATTGTGGTTCTAAGGACTTCATCATAATTTAGGAGTTCAATTAAGGAAGATAAAACTTTTATGATGAACCAGCCAAATAACTATTATTATTAGATAACTCATATACTAATTCCAATCATCTACCACTTAGATGATTGGCTTTAGGTCATATTTTCGAACAACTCCCACTTGGACTAAAGCCAATCAGAATGATATTAAATATCCTATTTTCCACTTAAGTTTGTAGAAATTCTTAGTTGCGAGGCCTTAGCAAATGGGTTACTCAAGTTCTCCTTTTTCATTGATCTTCCAAAGATCGACGTCACCCTGATCTAAAATCAAAGGTGATAGTGATGCAGAATATGCTAGTCCTTCAATTTTTTAGCCTGAGTTATGGCTCTAATGCTATGATAGGACTAGACCATCGATGGAGGGTGCCACTCTCAACCTACTAATGAACCTCAGCTACTACACAGCTTACATGGCAGCATCATATGATACGATATACTCTACATCACTAATTGAATAGGTTACAATATCTTGCTTGGAACCTTTCCAACAAATTGATCCTACAATTAAGGTATGATCTGATATTCTCTTGTTGCCATCTTGCTCTAACTGAAATTAAAATATCAATATGTTTTAAGTTAGTATTTTCATATTTGAGTCACTGGATCTTAGTATTTCCCAATTACTTAGGAATTGCCTATACAATCTTCCACTAGTTCTTACCTAGATCAGACTGGTATCTACTCACTACTATTAGTGAGTATACCATATCTAATTTTGAACATGGAGAAATTAGATGACAGCCAAATCTTTATTCCTTGCAATGCTAGAATGCCATTCTTGATTAAGAGAACTTCATCCGCAAACAACACAACGAATAATACTATAGAACATTTTGCCTACTTATAAATATTAGGTTTGTCTTTGTTCATAAGAAAGACATACATTCAAAATGTATGTTCCAAAACTGAGACAATAGCCAAATAAGCTTTACAGGTCTTTACCTTCCCGTCTGCCCTACTCTGATCCTTTTGAAAATCCATTCACACTCAATGGGTTTTATCCCTTCAGGTGAATCAACTAGTGTCCACACACTATTGATTTCCATAGACTTCAATTTAGATTACGTGGCTCCAAGCCACTTCTTAGACTCAGACTACTTCATTTCATCCCTATAGGTGATCGGATCCTTGTTATTCTCATCAAGCTCAATAGGATCGCCATCTCGGACCTAGATACTGAAGTATCTATCCAGCTAACGTGGTACACTACTGGATCTCCTTAAAGATGCTACTTTAATGGGCTCCAAATTTGATTTGATCAAATCTGGTTCTATAGGTTTACTAGATTATGTCAGTTCATTTTCTATCAGTCAAACTTTTTCAAATTCAACTTGACAGGCATCAGTTCCTTCTCTATGGAACTCCTTTCCAAAAGGAATGCCCTTCTACTGATGAACATCTTATGTTATTCAACATAGTAGAATTAATAACCCTCAAACACCTATTGGATCATTATCCAAGTTTATCTTTATGCAAACCTTTGATATAGGCCAATCAACTCCAAATTCAAAGGTGAGAGAGTTTAGGTCTATGCAAGATCCATATCCTATATGGAGTCTTTACAATGGATTTACTCGGTATATTTTTAGAATAAAACAAGTAGTCACAATAGTATAACCCTGAAATAGGCAGACAAGTGAATCCTATTGTGGATTGAACCATGTCTAATAAAGTTCAACTTCTCCTTTCAGATACACTATATTCTGAAAAGAAATCTACCGAGAGAAAATCCTATTCTCTCCTAGATATATCACAGACTTATTGAATAAGTATTCATCTCGTCGATCTAATCGAAGAGTTCTAATATCTTTTCCAATTTATTTTCTATTTTATTATTGAATCATTTGAACATTTCAAATGATTCAAGCCATATGCACCCATACCAAGATAGGTCATCTATAATAAAATATTAATATCTTCCTTCAGCACTTAAGTTCATAGGTCCACATACATCACTATGTATGAGACTTAGAACTTTATCGGCTCCTTCATCTTTTCTGTTAAAAGATAACTTTATCATCTTTCCAAGAAGACAAGACTTACAGGCTATCAATGATTCACAATCATTAATGTTGAGATTTTTCTCTCAAGCTAATCCATTTATCTTGTTCCTATCAAGATGACTAAGCCTATAATGCCAAAGATAGACATCCATGACATAATCTAACTAGGGTGTTTATTAAATATGTACATTACATTTAATAGGCTGTATAAATGTTAAATATTATTTTTTTATTGTCCATGTATTATTGTAACATTATTCATAATAATATCACAACAATCTTCTTTATTGATAAATGATAACCATCTCTGACCAAAAGGCAAACAGAGATCATATTTATCATAAACGATGGACAATGGTAACAATCACTCAAAATGACATCTTTTGAAAAGAAGCTCAATAATTTATAAAGCTAGGATTGGAACAAGACTTCCATCCCAAACTTTCGATATTTCTCATCATTCTCAAACATTCCACTTATCTAAATTCCTTGCAATGAATTGTATAAGACCACCGAAAACTAATACCCAGATAGCAGAATTATATACAGAGAAATTTTGAGATGTTATCATATAACATTCTTGATAAGCAACTCATGCTCCTTTCTCTTGTTCAACCAATTATGGTCAAGGGAAGCAAGATAATTCTTCTTCCTATGATCCTACTTCTAATAATAGAAGCACTATGCCTAATTTAGATCAATTTTTATACTAATTATTTCAACTGAACTTAGAAGCCCCAATATGAATCCATTCATACTACTAAATCAAATTCAACTTTCGATACTAATTATCAAAGTTGGATCCGATAAGTCATCATTGTCTAACAATGATTGGAGCAATTAGGGTTTAGCCTTAATTTGAGAAAAAAAAATAATGACCTATTGTATATGAATTGTTTTAAGCCTAGAGACTTGGACTTTAGTCCTAAGGTTCTTCCACTATTTTATTCGTATTGGTAGCCTCTACCTCTAATTCAAAAAATTACCTTAATTTTTTAGTAGGTACTAGAATCCACATAGACTGCACATAAGCCCAATTATGTTTGGTCAATCCATGTACATCTAAGAATAGGTTCACAACTAATTATTTCTCCAAAAAACTTCTAGTAATTTAATTTTACCCTAGAAACCTAATCAATAGGCTAGGGCCTCCACTGTAAGGATCTGATTAGGTCCAACTATTAACATGACTATACTTGGTGCATCTAACCAATGAATGATTAAGCCCAACAATGGTTGGTCAATCTAACCACCATTAGAGAGACGCATTCAAGTCATCATATGATGAATGATAATTCCATTAGTCAACAAGCACCAGGCTTATGGGCCTCCAATGATCATTAAGTTAATAGACCCATTATCAAACATCTTAATGGAAGGCTATGACTCAGTTATCTCCATAACTTTATCATTTTAAGGATCTAATAATTCTAGAGAATTTAAAACTATTTATGATTTAAGGATAGAAAAGACATGGATCAATTTGCTCTCACTGACTTCACCAAGTCAAGTCCTCTCACTGACTTCTCAAGTCTTTGATAAAGACTAGGATCAATATCGATCCATGGGCACCTAGATCAGTCTCACTGATTTTTTATCTGACATGGGTTAGCATGAGTCAATGAGCAACCTAATCAAGACCTGATTAACCACATTGGTCACGTAAGTGAGATCAGTGGGAGGGTTTACCAAGGCTTGCCTTAGACACCATCAGAAATCGCCAGGTTAGTAGGCTGTCAAATAAAAACCATTGATCTGGGATGCCAAACTTATCTTAGACACCAATCAATTTATTAGTTTTGATTTGGTCTGTCTAAAGACTCGGGCTCGACCACTAAGTCACGATCAGTATCCATTTGTCAGATATATGGACTTCGATCAACTACAACTATTAAAGTATTCTATAGAAATGACCTAATCCTAATTAACTATTAATTAGGTTTGATCAATTTTTTAACTAAGTTCATATTTAATCTAACCCTAGGTCTAACCTAGTTAAGGACCTGATTAAAGCTAACCCACTACCCTTTAATCCATGTTTTATGAAATTATCTTAGGATCTTTAAATTACAAACCTAGATCCTAAACAATCACTTAATTCTCAATTAAGTTCAAAGCTTATGAGTTTGGATTTATGAAACCTTGGAACTAATTTTTGATTTAATCATTTGAAATATTTTCAAATTAAAAAATAATTTACATTGAATCATATTCAATATATATGGTTTTAGATCTAATTTATTTTAATGTTTCGTTCATGTCTTAAGATTTTGAATCTAGGGTTTTGTAGAAAGTAAGTTCATAATTTAAATTCTACAAAACAAGTATGTCATACATATTATAGATTCAAAACAAAAGATACATATCGACATATATAACAATAGGATCTAGATCTAAACATAAAACTCATCATATGGATCAGATCATAAACCACTTAAAGTTAGATTTAAAATCTAAAAATAAATCATAAATCACTCTAGATCTTATCTAATATATTTATGATTTAGGTAATTCAGCTCAGTACATACTAGGACAACCTCTCCACTATAAGGGGTAAACCTTACAGCAAGACAACCGTATAGCAGTATGTGCAATCCGATATTATTTAGATCCAACCTAAATAATCTAAAATAGATCTAACATCTATTTAGTTAATAATTTAAAATTAAAATATAAAATATAAAATTATTTAGATCATAGTTAACTTATTCATGATTTAAGAATAGATCAGCACATACTAGGACAACCTCTCCACTGTAAGGGATAAATCTTACAGCAAGACAACCTTATAGCAATATGTACGATTTTTAGAATTTTATTTTTTAGATTTAATTTAATATAAATATGATCATATTATAAATAAACCTAGATGCTTTGATATCACTATTGGAAAATATGTAGGATTTCATGCATAAATTTCAAAATATTTTTAAAATATAATGCAGCAGAACATGCAGATTAAACCATTTAATCTATAAATGCATGTAATCTAATTACTAAACCCTATATCTAGGATTTATAATATATCATAATCCATTCTAAATCTAAAAATAAAATGATTTGATAATAATCAAATCAATATCCTAGATCTAGAATAATTCTAAATCTGAAATCTAGATTACATCTAGGTGAAAGAAGAGATCAAATCTTTTACCTTGCATAGGTCGAAAACTTTGTAGTTGATTTTCATTGTTCTTTTTAGAGCTGCACATGCATCCAGCCTATATAAGTAATCTACATAAGGCTGCAACAAAATCAAAGATTTATCGAACGAAGATCCGCTCGAAGTGCTAGCTTCTCGTAGATCCCTTCGGATGGTTAATCTAAAATTTATTCTTCGTATCTCTTGGACACTCCAAGAGATGAAGAATAAGAGAAGAAATAGAAATGAAATCCAATCCTTGGATCTTTCTAAAATCAAAAATAAAAATATATCAGAAAGGACCCTAAAACAAATCTTCTCTTTTAGGACATCAATGATTGATGTCCTAAAAACATCTTTATGCTAGGACAAGGGGAGACCTTCTCCCCTAGACTTTTTCCATGCTTTCAGATCTTTTCTCTTCTATTTTTTCTTATAGGAAAATCTTATGAAAATGTGAAGAAGAAGGATTCTCAAAAAAATTCTAAGAGAAGACCTTCTCTTTTTCTTCTCTCATCAGGACATGATCAGATCATGTCCAAAAAAGATCACTATGCCCCAACACTTTGGAGCATAGATCCCCACACCCTCTTCCTCTCTCTCTCTTAAATTTTTAACATATAAAAATCATAAATAATAAATAAAGAAAGATCAAAAATAAATCTCTAAGAGAAAATATTTTTTCTTTTACCTTTCTCTCTTCAAGACATCAACAATTGATGGCTTAATGAGGTCTCTCCTTCATAAAACTTGGCATCCAAAGTCTCTCATGGCTACTCCTACATTTTTTCTATTCTTTTATAATTTTTTTAGATTTTACATATCCTAAACCTGATAGGAGGCATCCTCCCTTTTATGTATGGAAGATCAAGTCAAAACCTAGTCTTAAAAAGAGACCAAGGAGGAGTTTTAGGAAGGAGGCATCCAACTCTTGGATGCCTTCCCCCTTATTTTTTTAGGTGTGAAGATTAGAAAATCATGCACAAAACCATAGAAAATAAGTGCACAAAAGAAAAAGAGGCATAGAGAAAAAATTTTATCAGGAAAGGAGGTGTTTTGGAGAATTGGGACTCTTTCAAAGGAAAACAAAACCAAACCACTTACCAAATTTGATCAAATCAAATTTTAATTAATCTCTTTAGATATTTAGTGCATGGAGAAGCTTTTATTGGCATAGAGAATATAACATAAAGATCTAGAAATAAAATATGAGCATTGATTTTTATTAGCATAAGAAAGGAGTGAGAGTCCCAGTCCAACTGGGACTCTTCTTGTTTGACTAGGTCAAAACTATTTTGAACCTAATTAAAATTAGATTAAATATAATCTAATTATGGATGATTCTAGTCCAACTAGAAATCTAATTAAATTAGATTAAATCATATTTAATTTTGATTTAAATCCTAACATAATCAGGAATTAGATGTACTCAAATCTTAGTCCAACTAGGAATTACTTTTTTCTTGCAATTAGCTTATCCAATAAACAAAATAAACTTAATCTAATTAAGTTCAAACTAATTTTAATTGAATCTAATATAATTAGACTTGATCTCAGCCCAAATGCTCAATTAAATTGAGTCAATTAGCAATCCAATTGCTAATTGATCCTCCTGCAATACTTGCATTAGGTCAAACATTAATCATATTGATAGTTTGACCGAAGAATGATTCTCAATCGTCGATTAACCATCTAACTAAGTTACAATCTCTTATGTGTGTGATCCTATAGGTTTGAACCTAAGCTAGAAGCATAGAAATTAATTTCTGTACTAGTTAAAGTAACCATCCAGTAATGGTTCCAGATGTCTGGATAGGTGAGAGATCTAATCTGATCGGGGCTCAGATAGTAAAGAAGACTAAAAATAACAGGGTAGCTGCACCAGAAGAGTGTTCGCTATCAGCTTCTAAGGGTTGTGCCACCATAATACTGCTGAGGTGTCACTGGTGGATTTGGGAGCTATATAAATGATTTAGATGATCGATCATGTCTAGCTGTTCGATATCAAAAGAGTTCTGATCCATCGATAAAGATATTTCGATGTGTCAATGATAGAGATCATGACATATCCCATTACCCATACAGAATTGAACCTAACTGGATCACACAAACAAGGTTTGCATCTGGTGATCATCAATTTGAACTGATCTAGTTCAATTGATCTGAATAAGATTCAATTAGATTCAAGAAAAACGTGCTAGCACTCCGATTGAACCTAACGTTCTTCTTTTGCTATCATAAATAAGTTGTCTCTGTCTGAGCCAAAGGAGTTTGTGCTCAAACAGAGGCCTCATTATAGTCTGACAGGAGTTATCCAAGTCAGAAAAGGTTTGTCTTATTTGTAAGACACTACCTGCCAATTTTTGGCCACTGCCATTTCTTGTTCTTTGACTTTGTCAAAAAGTCTACCTTTGACTGGTCAAACATTGACCATGTGACACTTTTGACTTTTTACCACATTGTCATGGCACCTATTGAGAGGCTGGTGGGGCCTGTCCCCCTACCAGAACCTGGCAAGGAGAAGGGTGCATGCCACCCTAGGCGTGTGCCCAAGTTGAAGGCGCCTAGGAGTCCTTGTTGGAGCAAGGACGTTGTCCATCGCTCCTTTTGGGTTCCAATTAGAGTCTTCTAAGAAGAAACTTTGAACTGGTCTTAGGCACCCTCTAAGGAGGAATCCAGGGGACTCTCTATCCCACCAATCAGATTTAGATCTGATTTCCACAAGGGTTTGTGATTGGTTGCGAAGAAGAGGAGTTGGATCACAGCTAGTCTATAAATAAGACCTGTACCCAACTCAGAATATAGACAATATGATGAGATCATAGTTTCTCTCCATGCCCCAGGGCTGCCTCTCCTCCTCTCCATGGCCAAACCACCTTCTCCCCTTGCTCTCCACGTCCAAAAGGAGTTTTGGACCTTGGTTGGTGCAATTCAGATCAAAGAAAGGCGATCAAAAGTAGGAAGGCTGCGCTGCTGCAAAGGACGACTGCTCATCTTCAAAAAGTGTTTTGAAGATCCTCCAGATCAGATCTAGATCTGATTTTTGAAGGCATGATAGAGAAGAAGAGGATCTCTAGATCCAACCTGAGTGGATATCGGTAGAGGCCAGGCGCTTGCGTGGCTAAGATCCAGAACCTTCCGCTGCAAACAGGATCATCAATAGGGTAATAGGATTACCCAAATCAGGTAAATTAAATTTGATTTAATTTATCTTTTAATTTTATTTTATTAAAATAATAAGAATCAGATCTAAAATATATCAAGATCTGATTGGTATCAAGAGAAAAAATTTTGAAATATATCTCTTGATCTGATCAGATCTGAACGAACCTGGACCGAAAAATCAGGATTTTCCTTCAACTGATATCAGAGCCATGGTTCTAAAATTATTTAGATCTAATTTTAAATTTATTATAATCAGAAAATAATTGATTTAAGATTTCACATGATATGTGATCAGATCTAAAATTAGAAAAAATTAAAATTAAATAATTTGGATCTAAGATTAGAAGATATGCATGACTAGTTCTAGAATAGAATAGTTCTATAGAATATTCTTTGCATATTTTTTGATTTAATCTGATTAAATCATGTTTTAAATGCTTTTTATTTACTATTTTCGATATATAAGTATTATAATAACATCTAAAAAAATAGCAAATAAAAATTATTTAATTTTTGAAATATCATATGAGATATGATGATGCATGTCTAACTAGTTGTAGAATAGTTCTACATAATTAGTCTAGATTAGAATTATTTTGATTAAAATCAATTTAAATCTTAATTTTTTAGATTATATGAATAATTTAGATCTGAAAATAATGCATGATTGATACATGAAGATGTATGCAAAATTATGCCCATGATTAGATCTACTTTGTATATGAGATATATGATATAGATCTGATACTATTTGTAGTATTTGAATGTTCCTAATTAAGGCAATTCCTCTTGGCCGTTCCAGTCATTAAGAACCGAAGAAGGGTTTAAAAGGCCCTCTCTTCCCATTCGATGGGGTGTTCTTATGATGTGTAGGGGTGCTGCATGTTCATTCCTTAATCAGAATCCAAAACTTACATTCTGCAAATAACCCTATGATCCTGAAACCCTAGGGATTTATGTGCATATTTTATTTAATGAACCCTACTTAATTAAGAATTAAGTTTATGAAATATTAATTAGGTCTAAAATTGTGAGAATTTCAGATCTAAGTCATATTCATAATACTGCGTTGGGCTTGGGTAGCTCAATTAGGTCTAAGAGGTTGATCAAAACCGAATCAAGAGTTGGTTAGATGGGATCAACAGTGCTTAAATTGACCAAACCTAATAGGAT
The DNA here is from genome assembly GCA_006176705.1 of Cocos nucifera. Taxonomy (NCBI): domain Eukaryota; kingdom Viridiplantae; phylum Streptophyta; class Magnoliopsida; order Arecales; family Arecaceae; genus Cocos; species Cocos nucifera. The sequence goes on along the minus strand of QRFJ01000396.1, from coordinate 173,010 downwards.
TAAGTTCTGGGTCAAGATCGAGTCACGAATCAATTAATACCTAATTAGGCTCAAGAGGTTAGAGTCTGGATTGGTAGGCTAACCCAATTGGTTCTGGCTCAACCAAATTTGGTGTCTAAGGTAAGTTTGGCATAAGACGACCGACTAAGTTTTTAATTGGAAGCTACTAGACCTGAAATGCGTTCTTTGTACGAGTTAATGGCATAATTCCTTCCCCGAGTCTCACTTACCCCTGGCCATATCTTGTTGACACAGTTCCTGATATGAGGTGGTCAAATAATCCGAGCTAACCGCTATGCCACTACGTTAGTCATAATTGTTATGACTAAGCTAAGTCTAGTTTTAATGAGACTTGAATCAATTGCTCCTAAGAAAAATTAAGTCTGAGGTCTTCCACCATTGTAAGATGTGTGGGCCCCTTCCCGAGTTGATTGTTCGGCTTGGATATAGTGTGCTCAGTTTGCACCGGGAGATGCAAACCATGTCTATTAGGCATTGGAATGCTATGGGCTGGAGGATGAGTTGGGCTCAATATTTTGGATACGGTGGAGAGACTTAATTAGGAACCAGTCATAATGCAAATGGTGGGTCTGACTTAACTAAGGAGTGAATCAATATTCGGATACGGTGAGATTCATGAATTAGAGACCAAGTAATGGGTGCACCATGATTAGAGAATCATTGAACAAGAGTTGTTCCACTCGATTGGCTAACCCATCACCAAAGTAACTGTTAGGTGGAGTGATGAGTCGGGTTGTGAGACCGCACGACCCACTAAGAAATCATTAATCGTGGAGATTTTTGCAATCTCGTACAGAGGGAGTGTAGGGATCCAAGAAAATAGTGGGAGCTAATTGTTTTAAAAATAAAAAACCCCTAAAAAATTGGGTTAAGTCAAATTACAAGTATCTAACTAAGAATCTTTGACTCTCTACAGAAAAATATCTACGTCCACCGATTGGCACGTATCCTGGACACACATATGACTGACCGGCTCCCATTTATAAAGATTGGCTCAGGAACTACAAAATTATTTTTGGTTCCGAGAAGTTAACCCATGTTTTGGGACCAGGACCCTCCCACATTACCAGCCCGTCCATCTGTTGAATAGAGAGCGTCTTTGGAAAAATGGATTGACGAAAGAAATTAAGGCTAGATATTACAATGTTGGGCTCGATGTCTGATGAGCTCCCAGCGCCAACATGAGGATATCGATGGACTGCTCGCCAAATGTTGGGCTCACATGCAGGAAGATGTTTGGTGAACAGAGTCGCGATAGGCCAAATATCAAGTCACAAAATACTTTTTTAAGGCTAAGATGCATGATGGGACAGCTCAAAGTCCAAAGAATCACTGTCTGACAATGATCAAAGGACACATGGAAGAGCTTGAGAAGCTCGGTTGAAGTTTGGACTGGACCTGCAGACGATATCATTCTGCAATCCTTGACTGATGCATATGGATAATTCTCATGATTAACCACATGCAAATAAACTTCAGAATTCCTTGGCCGAATTAAAATGAATATGCTGGTAAACCGCGAGCTTTCTATGAAAGGTTCTTAAAGCCTCATTCTTGCTATGGAACAGACTCTTCCAAAAGAAAGTCTTCTAAAAAGAAAAATGAAGTCAACATGTGAAAACAGTAAATAGGTGGAAGAATGCAAAGAAGAAGAAGGCATGAGCCGAACGAAAAAAGCGCGATGGCAAAGGAAAGTATTTCCTGCAATAGCACTGGCCATTGGAAGCGGAACTGCTTACTTACCTTTGGCCAACCCTGAAAGAACAAGAGGAAGGTCTTCTAGAGTATGCTCGTCAAAGTTGAGTAACTAAACCTTTAATGGTTTTCTTCTACATGCCAATTGGATTGCTTGACTCTGGTTAATCTAGTGTCTCATATGTGCACTTCTAATGCAGGGTCTTGAGGATAGCAGGAGCTTGAGGGATTGAAGAACATGATCCCTACGCATTGGTAATGGAGGCAAGAGTTGCTGCGTAGCCGTGGGAACATATCCCTCTGCCGATTACCATCTGGTTTAGACTTAGTTTTGAAAGACTGTTATTTGTACCTGCAGCTAGTAGGAATTGATTTCTATTCAATTTAGCAACAAGAAGGTTATGTGATCAACCTTCTTTAAGGAATTGTAACATCTTTAGAAAGAAATAAATTGCAAATGGTTTTTTCCTTATTAATGTCTTTATCAGCTACATTATTGATGTACTATTTAACTAGTCGAGCAAAATGTGAACTGCCAAACGAACCTAGGGATAGTCCAAACGACAGATATCTATGGCCCTCTTGAATTTAGGTCCATATAGCAAAAGATAGGATCAACAATATTGGAAAATGGGCCCTATTGAAGTCCATTGACTTCTGAGTCATATTCTAACTTTGCGAATCCTGTCTTCAAGGCAAAATGACTAAACTCTCTTGGTTGTAGGACATGGGGAGAGGGCCACAGATCTCTTTGCCTAGTACATATAGGAATGTGTGCGGCCCATTTGATGTGCCAGCTAGAGGCAATTTTGTTTACTTCATTATCTTTACCGATGATCTATCTAGGTATGGGTATGTGTATCTGATGAAGAACAACCAAAGTCTGAAGCTTTGAAAATGTTCAAAAGAATTCAGACATGAAGTAGAAAAACAACAGGACAACCCATTAAGCTTCTTCGATCAGATCGAGGAGGTGAAATACCTTAGGCCGGGAATTCCTAAACTCTCTCAAGGATAACTGCATACGTCTCTCAATGGGACTCCACCCAGTGAACACCTCAAGGCTCAATGGGGGTTGTTCAGAATGGAGAAAAATTTGGACTCTATGGATATGGTTCGATCCATGATGAAGCTTCACAGACCTCACCTAATTTTCTTTGGGGACACTCATATGTTAACTTTCAAACTATCTACTGCAAATATGTTCCCTCTAAAATCGTTCCTAACCACACCGTATGAGATATGGCCACGGTAAGAAATCAGTCTGAGTCATCTCAGAATTTGGGGTTGTCCAGCTAATGTCAAAAAGACAATAAGCGGACAAGTTAGAATTTAAGGTCCTTCAAGAGCTCGATTCAATAGGATAGTCCTAAAAGAGTCATTAGGATACCTATTTCTACATTCCAGAAGAGCCACAATGATGATTGTAAGTCGACATGCATATTTCTTAAAAATAGTTCTATTCAAGATAGCGGCATTGGAAATAAGATTAAGGCTTGATGAAGAAAGTCTCAACAAGTGGAATAACGCACAATTCAGTTGAGCCAATAAGAACACCTAACCTCCCCACATGTAGATCAGAAGAGTTTTCCCATCCTAACCTGAAAGAATAGCTTAGGTATTATTTCAGAGGATTAGAGAAAATGGTTTCCTCATAGGTAATGGTGCTCATGGAGATGATCCCAAAACCACTAACGAGGCGATATCAGATATATACTTCGAGAAATGGCTAGAGGAATGCAGTCAGGGAAATTGACTCGTGCAACTCAAACCAAGTCTGGACCTTGGTAGTCCACCAGGAAAGGTATTAGTACCGAATTGGAATTGCAAATGGATTGCTTCCAAGAGAAAGATTAGTGTAAATGGAAATGGGATGACATTCAAGGCTTAGTACTAAGTGGCAAAAGGTTGAGAGTCCAACCGACGAAACAGGCATAGACTATCAGGATTATCGGCTTTTCCCTAGTAGCTATGCTAAAGATCCATCCGCACATGCTTGCTGTTGCAGCCTATTTCGAATTATGAAATTGGCAAATGGAATAAAAACGGCAAATTCCCTAAATGGATATCTTAAGAAAGATATCTATGATGAAAGCAGCCGCTAGGTTTCACATCCAGTGATACTGATCACAAAGGTTTTGCAAGCTGCAAAGGTCCATGATTATGGACTTAAGCAAGCATCTCGGAGCTGGAAGCACTCGTTTCAATGATGTGAATCAAAACTGTTTGGTTCAATCAAAAATGAAGAGAAACCATCGTGTTTTTCAAAAAAGGTCAGTGGGATGCCGCTGTTATTTATTCTCGTATTGTACGTGGATGAATCTCCCTTATTGGGCAATGATATTCCATGTTGACATCAGTCAAGATATGGGTTGTCCAGGAATCTCCGTGAGAAAGACCTAGGTGAAGCATCATTATTCTAGGAATAAGGTCTATGAGGGATGAGACCAAATAGGATGCTACGATTTCACAAAAGATGTACATAGAGAAAGTACTAAAGAAGTTTAAGTATGGAAAACTCTAAGAGGGGTTAATACCCTCAGACATGGTATTCCATCTTTCCAAGAAGAAATGTGCCCTAGCACACCTGAGGAAATAGAACGCATGAGCAAGATCCCTTTGGCTTCTGCAATAACGGGAGCCTCATGTATGCCATTTTACTGTACACGACCTAGATATATAGCCCATGTTGTGGAGTGTCAAGCCTATAAAATCAGTCAATCCAGGTGAAGAACGCGGACTTCTGTGAATGTATCCTTAAGTCACTTGAGAAGAACTAAGGATATGATGCTGTCTTTGGTTAACTGGAGAACTCAAGTCTCAGGGATACACAGACTCGAATTTATGTCCGATATAGCATTCAAAGTCGGCATCTGGAGTCTGTTTGTGTGCCAATGGTGGAGCTGTCAATTGAAAAGAGTTCAAGCACAACGGTGATATCACCTCAAATCCGCTGATTCACCTAGAGAAGGGTTACGTCGAAGGTTAAGAGAGTCGACTCCCCGTAGACATAATGTGACGAACCAACTTAACAAGCCGTTGGGCTAGCAGATGGTCGAAGCTCCGACTCTGAGAAGATGGGACTGTAGACTTGTCAGCCAATTGGGCTTTAGGACAAGTGGAGATTGTTAGATATATGTGCCCTAGAAGCGAAATTGGCTGACACTTGTAATACACTTCTAGGGGCAAAATTAAATTTTGACTAAAAGCAATAAATGGGTTATTTTTCTATCACATATGTGTATTTAGTGTCTGTGATACATCCTTTGAGTTAATGGTAATGATAATTCATATTTTCAAGGAGTTGAAAATTTAAGACATGAATAATCATTGTTAACTCATAAATTGCTCCCGACCATAGGATCATCACAGGATTGATTGATCCGGAAGGTTGGTGTACAATCGCTTTCTTTTAGTAGATGAGTCTTAAGTCTACGGTTGGAGACACGAAGCGAGAGTACAGTACTCGTTAGAGAACGAGGGCACTGAGCGTGACCACTCGAGTAGTCATTAAGGGAGTCTACCTTCTCTCAATGACTGACTCGATGCTCAGAGTGTGTCTGGTTCTTTGACCTGAGGTGCATCGCAGTTCACCTTGAGGGTGTTATAGTTTAACTACACCATTACTCGGTCTCCTAGCCATATGGAACCCTGAGGTGTATGTTGGCTATAGCATGTTCATTGTAGGAACTGGATGGCATCAAGATGGAATCTATCTACCTCGGTGGTAGGAGCAGCCCTATGATAAATATGAGAATCAAGTCCAGAAGCCCATGGCCATGGCAGAGTGAAATAATAGAAAGAGTTTCTATTAGATTTCAATTGGACTGAATCGAATGATTACATCATATAAACAGAGACTAGGGTTTGACGAGTTCACCAAACCTAATCTGATCGGGCTCAAGATAGAAGAACTAAAACATACGGTAGCTGCACCAAGAGGTTCGCATTAGCTCTATGGGTTGCCACCATATACTGCTAGGTGTCACTGGTGGATTTTGGGAGGAATTAGAATGATTTAGATGATCGATCATTCTAGCTGTTCGAATCAGAAGAGTTCTGATCCATCGAAAGGAGTTTCGATGATGTCTATGATAGAGATCATGACATATCCATTACCATACAGAATGAACCTAACTGGTCACACAAAAAGGGTTTGAATCTGGTGATCATCAATTGAACTGATCTAGTTCAATTGATCTGAAAGATTCAATTAGTTCAAGAAATCGTGCTAGCACTCGATTGAACCTAACGTTCTTCTTTTGCTATCATAATATATAGTTGTCCTGTCTGAGCCAAGAGTTTGTGCTCAAACAGAGGCCTTCATATGGTCTGACAGAAGGTTGTCCAAGTCAGAAAAGGTTGTCTTATTTGTAAGACACCTCCTGCCATTTTGTGCCCCTGCCATTTCTTGTTCTTTGATTGGTCAAAAGTCTACCTTTGATTGGTCAAAACGTTGACCATTGACACTTTGATTTTGACCACTGTCATGCACCTATTGGAGAGCTGGTGGGGGCTGTCCCCATGCCAGAACCTGGCAAGGAGAAGGGTGCACGCCACCTAAGGCGTGTGCCCAAGTTGAAGGCGCCTAGGAGTCCTTGTTGGACAAGGACTCCATCTCCTTTTTGGATTCCAATTAGAGTTCTTCTAAGAACCAACTTTGACTAGTCTTAGGCGCCCTCTAAGGAGGAATCCTAGGGGACTCTATTCCCACCAATCAGATTTAGATCTGATTTCACAAAGGGTTGTGATTGGTTGGGGAAGAAGAGAGTTGGATCACAGCTAGTCTATAAATAAGACCTGTACCCAACTCAGAATATAGACATCAGATATTAGATCATAGTTTTACCACGCCCAAGGCTGCTCTCCCCTCCCTCTCCATGCCAAACCCACCTTCTCCCCTTGCTCTCCATGTCCAAAAGGAGTTTTGGACCGTTGGTTGGTGCAATTCAGATCAAAGAAAAGGCAATCAAAAGTAAGAAGGCTGCGCTGCGCAAAGGACGATTTGCTTCACCACTTCAAAAAGAGTTTTGAAAATCCTTATAGATCAGATCTTAGATTTGATTTTTGGAGGCATGATAGAGAAGAAGAGGATTCCAGATCCAATCTGAGTGGATACCGGTAGAGGCCAGGCGCTTGCGTGGCTAAGATCCAGAACCTTTCCGCTGCAAATAGGATCATCAATCAGTGATAATTAGATACCAGATCAGGTAAATTAAATTTGATTTAATTTATTTTAATTTTAGTTTTATAAAATATATACAGAATTAGATCTGAAATATATCAAGATCTGATTGGGATCAAGAAAAAAATATTTTGAAATATATCTCTTGATCTGATCAGATCTGAATGAACCTGGACCGAGAAATCAGGATTTTCCTTCACTGACATCAAGGTACAGTGAGCTGCTTGCAAGTCACCATGGTGGTCTCAGATTGGAGAGACACTTATACCTATTAGCCTTAGCTTGCTACTCTTGATAGTAGAGTGCTACATTGATCACGTTCAGTATAGATGTACTCCTACATCTCACCTGGATACCATACCAATATCTCCACACCACTTGGTTATGAGAACAACCAACACATATGGCATACAGTGACATACATTCGATAAGTTATCATTCTTATAATAACTCATCATTTGATCATGAACAATTTAAAAAAACATTCGGTAAATCCTCCTTTATCAATTGATTGTGGTTCTAAGAATTTCATCATAATTTAGAAGTTTATTTAAGAACGATAGAACTTCTATGATGAACTAGCTAAATAACTATTATTATTAAATAACTCATATACTAATTCCAATCATCTACCACCTAGATGATTAGCTTTAGGATAAATTTTCCACAATTTGTATGGGTAGTTCATAATGAACTTTCATATAAATAAACTCCAGTGCACCCTGGCTAAATTATTGAACATGCTGGTTATAGCTAAGCAGACTATGAAAGGCTTAAATGGCTTAGCTCTATCTATGGAGCGGTCTTCTATCAAGAGAAAATCTTTTGGTAAGAAGAAGTAGTCTATGATGAAGAAGGTAGAAGGAAAGAAGAAGAACAAGGAAGAACTAAAAAAGAAGTCCACAGACAAAGAAAAGTATTTTCACTACAACACCGATGGCCATTGGAAGTAGAACTGCCCTTCATACCTGACCATCCTGAAGAATAAGAAGGAGGCAGGTCCTTCTGTAGGTATGCTCATCATTGAGACTAACTTGATGATTTCTTTTGCATCTAATTAGATGCTTGACTCTGGTTCTAGTGCTCACTTGTGCACTTTTATGCAGAGTCTTGAGGGGAGCAGGAGGCTGAGGGATGGTGAGATGATCCTGCGCATCGAAAATAGAGCAAGAATTGCTACTATAGATATGAAAATCTATCCTCTTCGACTACCATCTGGATTAGTTTTAGTTCTAAGAGATTGTTATTTTATGCCTGCTGCAAGCAGGAATTTGATTTCTATTTCATATTTAGCAAAAGAGAACTATGTAATTAGTTTCTTTAAGGACCACTACATAATTTTTTATAAAAGAAATAAAATTGCAAGTAGTTTCTTAATTAATGACCTCTACTAGTTACATATTGATGTTTTTATTTTCAATATCGACCAAAATATGAATGCCATAGGATCTAAGTGACCTAGGGATAATCTAAATGAAAGGTATCTATGGCACATAAGGCTAGATCATATAGCTGAAGACATGATTAACAAATTGAAGAAATTCAGGCAAATAGATCAATTGACCTCTGAGTCATATCTGATTTGTGAGTCATGCCTTCAATGCAAAATGACCAAGCTCCCTTTCTGAAAAGAATATGCCCTATGAGCCAATCGAATTATGTATATTGATGGAATATTCTTTTGTTGGAAAATATGTCTCAAAGCTAATCATGAACTTATTGATGGTTGAGCTACTTTATATTTGTAATTGATTCATTAATAAATAAAATATATTTTTGGCATTTTTCATCATAAGTATTCATCTTCTAA